>CM074546.1:5132669-5512669 GCA_037305995.1 Sclerodermus sp. 'alternatusi' | reverse complement strand
GAGTCGGCGTGTGGATTCCACCACTAGCCGGACTCGTCGGCTCCGACTTTATGCTACTTCCGCTGGGGCTGTGGCTCGACATTTGCGAGCCAGGTTGCGCCTGATGATAAGGCGAGGGCGATCCTCCGGGAACGGTGGTGTAGCCACCGTAGCCATTCATGTAACTATTGATGGGGCTACCGCTGCCCCCGCTCATGTGATGTCCCATATCGTAGCGGGGGTAGCCCGCGGCGGAGGCTGCCGCGGCGGCGGCGGCACCCATGTGCCCCCCGTACGCGACGTGCTGCTGGTACGCCGTAGGGTCGTGCATCATGTACCCGTTGGGCATGTACCCGTTGGGCATCTGGTACACGTCCCTAGGCAGTTGCGTCTGCTGTGGCCCTGCCGCACCCCCGACCTGTCTCTGGTCCACCCCCAGCATCCCTCCGACTCCGGCGACGCTGCTACCCAATGGGAACTTGTCCTTCTTCAGGAGGGTCTTGGTCTTGCGACGTGGTCGGTACTTGTAATCCGGGTGCTCCTTCATGTGCACTGCCCGCAATCTTTTGGCCTCATCGATGAAGGGTCGCTTCTCCGTTTCGCTGAGCAACTTCCACTCGGCACCGAGCCTCTTGGAAATCTCGGAGTTGTGCATCTTCGGGTTCTCCTGAGCCATCTTGCGCCTCTGTCCCCGGGACCAGACCATGAAAGCGTTCATCGGCCTTTTCACTCGGTCGATGTTGTTGTTTTTGCTGGTATTGTTGTTGTTGTTCGGGGGTTGATGATGCGGCGGCGGCGGTGGTTGCGATTGTTGCTGATGGGAGAGATGTTGAGCCTGCTGCTGCTGCGCGTTTTGCTGGGCGAGGGAATGCATCGTCGATTGTTGTTGTTGTTGCTGCTGCTGCTGCTGTTGCTGCTGCTGTTGCTGTTGCTGTTGCTGCTGAGCTTGCATGGATGCGTAATGATGCGACTGTGCCGCCTGGTGATGATGCTGTAGGCTCAGGCCAAGACTGCCCGTGCTCGGTGGACTACCACCGGATAATGAAGGACTGTGTACGATGGAGCCCAAGCTTCCGTAAGCGGGGACACCCGTGTGATGACCCATGGGCGAGACACCTTGATGGGAATGCGGAGGCATTTGACCGTGCAGGCTACCGCCTTTTAGGTCCGACTCCATCGTTAGCATATCTTCCTCCCTGTGTCCGTACAGCTTGCCGTTTGTTTCGACCCTCTTCCAATCGAAAAACTTTCCGTGGTTCTCTTCAGCTCGCGCTCCCTCCTTCGCTTTCTCCTTTACTTTCTCTCTCCTTGCTCCCTTTTGCCTTGTCCGCTTCTCGAATCGAGACAATCTGGATCTACACGAGGGTGTGGATCACTCTTACGCCTCAAAATAATCGAACGCTCTATCCTGCTTTATTTTTCAATGTCTTTGGAATTTTTCTTCTCCCTGCACTCTTCGTATCACCACTTTCACTTTGTCTCGATCAGCGACGACGGCAAACTACGATGATGATGGAGAGACACCAAGAAGACCGGTACCGGTACCGGTGGAACCGACAGCGATAGCGATAGCGATAGCGACACCGACGACGAGGACGACGGTGACGGCGACGGCGACGGCGACGGCGACGTCGAGGGAATTTGCGCGAGACAAATCACTGAAATGCAAATAAGATTGCTGATCGATGGCCACGCGCGGGGCGTCGTCGCGTTGACAATCGCAACAATGATAGGTAATCACCGATGGATCGTTGCGGTACTGATCGCGAGACACGTGACAATTACTCGGGATAACGATGGCATAATTGATCAAAATGTTATTAATCCTTTTTCAACTGACCGAGCAAGAATGTTGCGCGTAACAGCTCTATCTCTTGCGCACTTGCACACACTCTCTTTTTTTCTCTGCCGGTGTGTCTGGCGTGCTCGCGCGGACGGACAGACGGCTGAACGGTAAAAGAGCGGTTTTGGAAAATTTCGAGTTTGGAGAATCTCGCGATCGTCGCGCACTTGATACACTTGTTTTCCTTCGTCAGAGAAAGAATCCTTGATTGGATGCGGAAGCCGATACTGTACGTACGTTTGTATCAACGACGACGACGACGACGACGACTACTAGAATCTGAGAAATCACACGAGTCGTAAACCAAACTTTTGCTAAAAACACAAATGTTAACGAGGAGAATAGTCGACACCACTGAAATTACTGTTGCACACTGTTGTTTTCGAGTCACTGGGAAGACTGATATGGAATACTAGCGGCACGCGTGAATCCGGTTTCCATTGGAAAGGAAATTCTAAGACAGAACAATTGAACCTCCGCTCTGCACGGAAGAGTGGAACCGTCTGACTATTTCAGGCGCTACCCTGCAATGCCATACTCCTATATTCCATTTAGCCTACACTCCCTCTACCGTCACTCTCCATGCCCCTCCTCCAGTGCTCCAAGAGTAGGGACACTCTGCTGCTTGTAACTGCTAGCGCATCGATTGGTAGCGCACGCCTGCCATCATTCTCGTGCACCAATAAGGCGCCTTCCATCGTCGGATAGGCGGAGTTTACCGTCGGTGACGTCACAGATCCCTGCGACCTCTCGTGGTAGCGTTGCACGATTCGCTCCCTTCTCTTTTGCACCACTTGCTTTTGCCTTCCCCCCCTCTCCTTCCAACCTCAACTAGCCCGCTTTTTTTCTTTTCGATTTCTCTCTCTCTCTCTCTCTCTCTCTCCACTAATCCCCTTTCCCTCCCTTCCGTTCTCTCGCAATCTCTCTCTCTCTCTTTCTCTTTTGCTAACTGCCCTCTCGTTGTCTACTGCTCTCTCGCTCTCTCTCTCTCTCTCTGGTCCAGGGTCTGCTGTTTTTTCTTGCCTCATCGCGAAATCGCCTATCCGACGGAGGCTGGAAGCGTTTCACGCCGCGCGTTGTCTCTTCGTTACGTCGCGCGTACGGACGTACGTGCGTACACGCTTTTTTGGAAAATATTTTACACGCTTGATTCTCTTGGAGTTGTCGAAATACTATCAGGGTTCCGATGCACCACTTTTTACATTTGGATTCGAACGAATCCTGAACATTATCGGATGAGGAAAAGGGAAGGGAAGGGGAAAGAAGGGGCGTGGGTTGGAAATCCCGGAAACCAGTACCACTACCACCCACCAGAAGTATTTCCCCGTAGGGATGTTTTTCCCGAGGCGGCACACGAGGGTGGATGATGAGCCGGCGCTGAGTTTGCACAATTAAATTCTGTGCCACTTGTGGCGCTTTTCCGAGGAAAAATACTCGAGGAAAGCTTCGGCTTGCATTCTGTCATTGCACAAAAGTCACCTGTCGCTCTCTCTCGCCCCCACCCCTCGGTTACGTCACGCTGAATATTCGACAGTTCAATGGGACGATCCGTCGAACTTGATTTTTCACGAAGATTTTTCGTTTCCCGAATTTTCCCCTCTCGCAACATTCTCCCGCGCGAGAGAGAACAGGGAGGAGAGGCGAGGAGAGGCAAGGGAAGGCGAAGCGAGGGGAGTGAATAGGGTGGAACGTAGGTGGGGGTGCGATTATTCGCTGTCATTCCATGACATCCGTTTCGAGTGGCTAAAATGCGATGACTGTTTTTTCATTATAAATAAATGAGATTTTACGACTACGCTGATGGCAATTATGCTGGAAATGGTACGAGAGATTTTCCAGTGGCGATAGCTTTAAAACGACATATTTCTCTGACAACGCGCTCCTTCATTGAAATTTCAAACTCGTCGATGCCTCCTCCCCTGCCTCCAGTCAAAATTGGCAAAGTTTTAGACAAAAAAAATCCGCAGTGGTTCTCTCGGCGGAACCAAAACCAAGCGTTTCCGGCATTCTGCCGCGATCATTGAAAAAAATGCAGAAAGTGTCTGGTAAGGTTGGGTGTTGAAAGGTATGTAGATGAAGAGGGGTAGTGGGGCAGGGGGGCAGAGGAGCAAAGAGAGGGAGAGGTAGTCTATTAGGCGATGCGACTGCGTTCAAGCGGGTTCTGCGTAGGACCTGTTGCCGCGGTCCTGGCAGGGGGAGGGGGAGGCGAGCATATAATGGAAGAATGCGTCATAGATAATCATAGCGAGGCCCCCGTGATCCGTGACAATAAAAGTAACGGCGCGCGAAGGGTGCGCCCTTCTTAGCCAACAGCGACTACCACGGCAACATTCAATTTTCCCGAGAGAAAAATCCGCATTGTCCCGCTCCTCCTTTTTCTGCCAAGCCCTTCCGACTGCTCCGCAGGTGCCGCGGAATCGATCGCGCCACCACCTTCCGGTTCAACGAACGAACGAACCAACGAATGGCTTCTCCTCCTCCAGGGGGTGGTGTTGGCCGCATACTTTTAACCTTGGCTAATCACTCCTCTCTCTCTCTTCCTCAGCAATGGAAAATCGATTATTCGTGAAAATTCCCGATAAACGTATATGCGCGGGATCGAGCGAAACGATGATGGGGGGAGGAGGAGGAGGAGGAGGACAGGAGGACAGTTTCCAGGAGAGTCGGAGGAAAGGAAACTCACGGTCACAAAAGCAGTGCAGTATTCGAGTATCGCAAACATCGATTTGAATGACAAAGACCGCCCGCGGTATCCCATTGTCGGATCTCGACTTATTGTACAGTTTCTCTTCCTCCCGCAGCCGTGCCTTCTCCGGCCCTCCTGCCACCTCTTCCAACGTACCTCGCGCGATCTACACCTTTTTTCACCTAACGACCTATCAATCCACTTATTCCACGGGGCTTATGTGCCACTTGTGGCATTTTGCACGCGCGCGCGCTGTTTCTTCCGACTCTTCCGGGGACTCCCTTTCTTTTTCCTTTCGTCCTTCGAGAACTCCCACCGGGGGGGGGGGGGGGGGGAGGCGCCTCCCCTGCCTCGCAATTTCATCGGGCGAAAAAGCAAAGCGCGTAACAACGATGCGAGCTGACCGAGGTGGAGGAGGAGAGGAGGAGTGAACCGCCGTTTCACTCGAATGACCCAGTTATCCCGTTTCTGCCAAGTTTACAGAGTCTTCGTTAAACTCGCGAAAACTGCGCTTTTACCAGTAGAGCGTATTAACAAAACGGACAGAAGCTGCGTCTGTTAACGGAAGTCACGGAAGCAAGGATTTTCAGGTATTTTTAAGTATTTTCAGAACGGACATTAAAAATCACGTTTCATTGCATTGACATTTTGCGATGCTTAATATTTAACGAAAAACCAAGAGGAGACCCTAGCGTAGCGAAGTATATTAAAAATATACGATGAAAACACTGTTGTGTAAAAGATCCCATGGGAGTGCAATTGCCAACAGGTGCGATACCATTGGCCCTTTCTCCTCGGGGAAAACGAAGATTACGCGTGTAAGGTTTCAGTGGAAGAACGAGGAGGGAGGGTGTAACGGGGGCGAGAGAATACGGGGAGAAAATCAAAAGGGCGTCAAACGAACGCTGAAACTTTCACGTGTCTTCGATCATCGCAAACAACATCCGAATATAGTTTTGATCTTTGTAAGATTATCCAAAATTCCATAAGGAAACTCAATGAACCCTAAAGTACCCTAAAGCCTCTTTTCTCCTTTGTACTTTCAGTTTATCCAAGATTAACAAAGACTCGTCCTGGAGTAACCTTAAAAATGTCAGGCTTACCTCCAATTACTCTTATGATAAATGGCTAGACTTAAAGTAAGACCTGTTACTAGTTACCATTTGTATCGTGCCTGGAGCTTGCTTGGAAAAATTTAGAGCGCAATGCTCTTCGAAGAAATTATATTTCGTCGGTGTGTCGGGCCAATAAATTCACTCGCAGAATATTGCGAAGAAGAAAGTAAAGTGAAGCGAGAAGAAAAAGATGGAGGATTGCCATCAATTTCAATTAACGATCCGAGATTTTTCGCAAAGTTGATCAGTGGTGGATCAATGATCCGTTAATGGCCAACGTCGAGGAGAGAAGAGGAGAGGAGAGGAGAGGAGAGCGCGATGGTCGGGGCTGATCGGGGGTGGAGAGGGTGGTGGATTACGCGGTGAAAACCTACTGACAGCGCAATGAGACTCGGATTCTCGCGGATGCGTATAATCGTTGCCGAGTTGCGCGCATCGTTTAGCAATCAGGGAGAATGATGCAGCCAGAACCAGAACCGGAGGCTGAAAACTGTTCCTGCGCAATCTGATTGCTCGCGCACATTTTATTTGTACACCTGCGCTTGACATCCCGCGGGACCGCAGCGAGATACGCGCTACGACGACAGAAATTATTTTTTCCATACTCCCTCCTCTTCCTCTTCATCTACCGATTCTCTTTTGATTATCCAACGCTTTTCTCCTTCGTCCTGTGTCGAAAAATTATGCGAAACAACCCTCCAGTGAGTTAAATCCTCCCGAAAAGATTTGCAACTTGTCAGCATGGGTCATTTTGGAAGACATTTGAAGAGAGAGAGAGAGAGAGAGAGAGAGAGAGAGAGAGAGAAAGAAAAAATCTCTTGGGTGCAGTTTACTTTAGTAAAGTTTTCTCAAATTTTCTTCGAGTTTTTCTACACCTTTTGCTAATCGTCACATCTGGTAGTACCGTCCTTGGATAACTTTCCACGATTATCCCTTTCTCCCTTCCAAAACGACCCTAAATATTAGCCTGGCATAAATATGATTTTAATAAGATTTGATTAGGGACGTGTTCATAATCGTTTCGATAATAGCGTAATGCTATATATAATTTTAGAGCTGAAACATTAATCACGCGTTCTATTATGCAGCTAATAACTCTAACACTTTCGCTAAGTTGGCAAATATTTGTATGGTTCGCAAGCCGTTTTGTTTAAAAGCCCCCCTCTAACGCTGGCTATTAAACTCGTCGGGCCAACAGACACATTTCAGCTAATTGCATTTCGCTCAAGCAACCAAGTGATTTTTTTCCTTTGTTCTTCTCTCTCTCTCTCTCTCTCTCTCTCTCTCTGCCACGCTTTCTCCTCGTCTGACCGCCATAATGGAAAATTAGTGAAATTTCACGCGTAAGGGGAGGAGTGTGTAGGCGCGCTCTCATATTTGTTTAATATTTGCAGTGTGTGCGCGTGTGTAAGAGCAAGTTCGTTAGTCGATTGCTCGCTCGCTCGCTCGCTCGCGCGTACGTTGCAATTAATAGAGCGACGAGGCGAGTTTGGCGAGTCGGAAAATTTTGGCGAATCGATGAATTTTTCAAGAACCCAATGGCGCGGGGTAATTTAATTTAATTTTTGGCAAACCACCGGACTCCTTCGGGCGGTCCTTGGCATTGAATTTACCGGTAATAAGGTTGAATTTTAAATGGTTTGCGGTATTCGGGGTTTGCTCGAGAATACGTTCCCACGTTTTCCGGCTGAAATTCGTGTGGAAGAACCACTGCTGCGAGTTGAAGGGACTGTGAGGCCCCGGTTTCGCAGGGGCCCCTCGTTACCGAGTTTTGCTCCACATAGTTGAGGTACACCTTGAAGAGGGTACAACCAGCCACCCGAGGAGGGTACTAAACTGGGGCCAAGCCGTACGTCCCTTTCGACCCCCTCATCACCCTTCTGATATTTATTGCGGGGATGCATGCCAGCCAGATATTATTATTTGTACCGCGGGCATAATTCAGAGACCGGTCGTTAAAATTATTTTATTACTTGTTCTACATGGCGACGCTCCCGTATTCCGCGCTTTCAACGCCTTTGCCGTTTCCTCGAAAACAAGACCCAAGACGAATTATGCCGATTGAATCGTTCGATCGACTATTTCCACTTTTACCCTTCCTGCTCGTCCTTCCGTCCGTCCGTACGTCGGCTCACCATCGATTACGCAATTGCTCCATTTTTTTCCTCCTCGACAGTCTCTGAACTGAAAATTATCGGTACTTTTCCAGTATTATGCCAGATAGAGATAGGGAGAGAGAGAGAGAGAGAGAGAGAGAGTCGAGAAAAGAGTTTCCTTGAAAAACTGCTCTTGTGACGGAGAAGATACAATTGACGTAGGCAACAGGTTCGCGTGGAGAATTCTCATCAAGTTTTTGACGAGTAACGTCAGAGATGTATCCGTCAAAGATTCTCTCTCTCTCTCTCTCTCCTCTGTATACACGCGTGTGTATGTGCGGACATCAAAAGTAGCGTGACGAGTGTGTCGGGACGGGAATCTCGAGGCCCTCGAGAGTACCTCAGTAACTTAAAGTCGTATCAATCTCATTTATGCCAATTTCGTGTCCATCTTAACCCTCGGTGCCCACTTTGCGCATGAGCCCTCAGCCTTAGGTGCACGTGCACTCCCCTAAACTTGACGTGGCCCGGTGTCACGTCATTGGCACGTCTCTGACGCCTTCTCAAGTCGAAAATTTTCATGATAATTGACCAGGCCCGAACCAGTCATCGAGCCACGTTTCACTGGGGTGCATGCAAATCACCCCCTATTTATCTCTCAAATTAATTTTCTATCAATCAGACTTGCTTCCTCCGAATCTAATTTCATTTACATTCAACAACCAATAATACTGTATTTTGATGGGACAATTTTCTCTCGTAATCCCTTGCCTCCTCCCTACCATACCCCCATAGCCAACCCCCTACGAATAATATTCCTCGCGTGAATTATCCTCGCCATTGATAATGTTAAAAACTTTGTTTCCCTAACAAAGTTTTTCCTCAAGTTTCCCGTGTTTTTTTTATTTTTTTTTTTTCATCGGGTCGACTATGAGACTCGTCCTATTCGCCTCAAACGATTTCGGATGATCTCGCGAGATTCTCCGGTGGGCAGGACTTGCGAATCAAAAAAGGAAAAACTGTAGCTAGGGGTAGTGGTGGATGGATACCCTCGTCACGGTCGTCATCTAGGTGACAGGTAAATACAGGGGAGAAGATATCTACCCTCTCGAGGATATATTATATACACTCACGAGCCAACCATAGAGCCTGGCTAGCTGCTCTCTCTGGCTTTAGGGAACGTTGCTGGCTGCTGCTGCTGCTGCTGCTACCGTTGCCGTGTTGCTGTTACCGCTACTTTTGCTCTAGTGGTGATGGTGATGGTGGCGATGGTGCGACGAGGGGAAAGACTGGATTGTACAGGAACGAGGATTAAAGCCGAGACAACGTTCCCGTTTGTCCAAGATTCACTCTTGTTGTGACCTCGAAGAAATCGTGCGTACACGCTATAACTAGCTTTGTAGTCGGGGTAGTCTAGCACCTTCTTACAATTTAAGTACGTGTACGTGTGCAGGGGGAAGAATTCATTGGAATACATTCCACGAATTGATCCTCCACGGCCATTTTGCGGAGAATCCTCGGCTGGTAATTTGGTGGTAACAAGTAACAAGTAACAAGTCCCGGGGACGCGCGCGCGCTGTCTCCATCTATTTCTACGAATTTACATCCAATCGGGGAGGAGTAGGTGATGGTGGTGTGTTGGCTATAGCGGGGAATGTTTGCTCAAACTAATTAACCGCATGGGTAATTAATGGAAGAGAGTACTTCTTTAACTCCGATCGCCCCCCTTGGGCGATATTTTATTATCGCGGGGCAATGATTTGCAAAATAAGCCCTTCCGTTCGCTTGACTTTCGCCAGGAACTGCAAAGCCGAGCTTCCAGCCAGAGCGGCGTTTATCAAGTGTATGAATTAAATTGCCGTTTTATTACCCCTGAGGGATCGGGGTGGGAGCCCACTCTTCGTCTTCTTCCATCCTGCAATGCGCGTCGCTCTGGGATTTCTCAAATTTCTCTTTTCCTTTTCACTTGCGATTTATACCGTTGTGCTTTTACCGTGCTTCCGATTGTTTTTTTTTTTATTTTTTTTATTTTTTTTTTTGGTTTTTCCGATGACGACCAAAATCCATGTCTAGCCCGATTTCTTTTCGAGACCTCGAATGACCCCCGGGTTCATTGTTCCGAGGAAAGAGCGGAAGAGCGAAGGTGGAAAAGTTGGAGAGAGTCTGGACGAAATACGCAAGATATCGCGTCACGCAGGAAGGCAGTGCAAATCGGAAGTGGATTGAGAACCCATGGCGGCGGCGTCCGGCTGGGCCACGTCATAGAGGGGTTGAAACCCAGGCGAAGGGGGTTAGGAGGGGTGTCGGCAGGGTGGTTAGTGGCATTCATTGCGATGCAGATGGCTTCCACCCCTCCGGGTGAGGGGGTCGAGGAACAGGGGATGCTCGACTGATGCTGCGTGTGCGTGTACGCACTTTTTCCCGCGTCTCTGCTGGCCCAAGCAACGCACACGTGCGCCCAGCCTCCACCAATCCTCGCTACGGACCCTTTTCCTCCCTTTCCCCTCCACTCCTCCTCGTACCTCTCCTCCCTATCCAAACTCGAAAATTATCCCGGAACGGGCAATCTACTCGATTTCCTCTCGATTCGAAACTCTCGTCCCGTTTATGCTTCATTTGTATTTTTTCTTTGTCGACTCGTCCGTGTCAATCGAATTCTACTGGACTGCAGTCGTTGTTGGCATTACGTTTTCAAACTTATCCTCCTTCCTTTCTTCTTCCTCTAAATATGTGAAATTCAGCACAAGAATACAAACTAGCTTGGTAATACGTGGGAGGAGAAAGAAGAAGAAGAAGAAGAGGAGGAGGAAGCATCGGGCATTCACGAAGCGTGCAAGGGACTTTTGGAAACGCTACACGATTTCCACATTATAGCGAGTTTGCAGCCAGGACTGTTACGAATCGCTGGGCGAACTTCACTCTAAAGCCCTTGTCGGAGTCTAAACACACCCTTTACATACCGCGGAGTGATCTGTGGGTGGGTTTAAGGGGTTGTCGACTCGAGGGGATTTACTCTGATCGATTGTACGTCACCCGCTACATTTCTCCAGCTATCCGCGCCTACTTCCCCCGCTTACCCCTGCCGAAACCGTCCCTCTCCTGAAAATTCCTGAAAACTCCCGAAAAGAGAAAAGTCCCGTTTTTCGCGCGAGGAATCGCACGAACGTCGATTTCCATGCGACTCTTTCAAAACTCCATCCAAATTCGGAAGAAACGAGAGAATCACCGGAAGTGGTGATACCGGACAACATCCACCATTCCATCGGGGTGGGGAAAGGCAGGGAAGTTTTGCCTTGCCAGGTGATTAACTCGAGGGAAATTCAGTGAAGCGTTACGGGCACATTCGCGTCTCTATAATCGTTTGGTTTTACGACGCCTGCACGTGTGGGGTTAAAAAAACCAGAGGAGGAAGATGGCGACCGTCGGAGGCCAGGGGTAAATTTGAAAGGCCTCCAGTCTCTGGCCCATACCCCGGCAATCACGACGTCTGCAATTTTTATCAAGTCCTCCAACAGAGTCTCTCTCTCTCTCTCTCTCTCTCTCTCTCTCTCTCTCTCTCTCTCTCTCTCTCTTTCTCTCTCTCTTTACACGTTGAATAATTCACGGTCACCTACAGTGAAAATGGCGCTTGCGTCAATTTTTCGTCCATTCGTTCAACCCTCGACTCGATTCATTGTAGTTTAAGCATCTTAATCAGCTCTCTCGGTTAAAGAATAACCAGAAGTTTCACAGTAAAATGGCCCTACCACAAGCCTCTTGTAACCTTAGAAAGTCAATAGGAGTTAGGTTTTCAATGGAAAAAAGTAGGTACGACAAAAATAAGAAAAGACACAGAGTATTACTGTACAATAGCCGAGTTCCGTATCAGTATTTTCCACTTGTAATGTTTTGAATACCGTTGCTTCAGGTAGCGGTTAACCAGATCAATTGTACCTGTGAGCAGCTCTCGGTCAGCTTAAATAATTGGTAAAATAACAAGGATCGTTCGAAGATAATAGAGTTTAGATAACGCGAGAGAAACAAACGTTCAAGACTGATCAATTTTCGTGTGATCCGTGTAGATATCGATGTCGGGCATCTCGAGCAATTAGTCATTGATACTTTCTTTTTTTTTTGTAAGAAAAAGATTTCTGGATATCATGGATAATTCATCGATCGATGACAAATCTGAAAATTTCTTAAAAATGGAGAAAGCTAAACGAGACAGAAGTGTCTCTCTCTCTTTCTCTCTCTCTCTCTCTCTCTCTCTGCCTCCCTCAAACTCCCTCTTTCTCTCTACTGGTGGCTATGTGCATTTGAATAGCACGAGCCACGTGGTCTTTCTTTTCGGGGCTTAATTTCAGGATTGCACGAAGCACGGAACCATTAATCACGCACCGCGAACATCCGAGCTGTTTGCAAGCCAGTTCGCAATAGAGCGATTCGCCCATCGATTCACCGCAGTCGAATCGACAGTGCATCGTCAAATTATCCAGATAGCGTTTACCGGTGTGACTTTTCCCGTATCCACTACTGATTAAGACTATGTGTATTTACCTTAACTTGTCAGAGTAAATTTCCAATAATTCACGTCCCTTTTTTGGGTCTCTCCGACAAACAAAGTAAATGAGCGTTTGCCTCAAGAAAGTTTTCGCTAAGATCATAAATCTTAGCCGTTCCATCGTCGTAAAAATTATCATAGACAGTAAGAAGCTTAACGTTAATCTTTTTCATGCCTGACGTGCAAATCTTTACCTTTACTGCTCCCTCTCTTTTTCTCAAGGACGTACATTCATTTTAGGGTAAAATATCATTTTCTTTTATTTCTTGCATTTCTTGCGTCCAAAGGGGCTTCAGTTTTTCAAGTTTATCAGGTGTGTAAAAGTACATGCGCCTTCTCCTCGTCCTAAATCATCACGAATTTGTTAAAAAGATGGCCGTCTTCGACTAGCATGATTCGTCACGACACGCGTATCTTGCGATAGCACACAATGAGATGGCGCGGAAGAATAATTCGGTGGCCCGGAAAAAAATCGAAGCAGATGGCGGATACTTTTTTTTTTTTATTTTTTATTCTCTTCCTAGGCAGCTTCTTTTTCGACCGTGGAATCCTTTCGGATCGGAGTCTAGTCTGGTCTAGTCTAGATTTCATTCAGGCGTTGTCGAGACGTCCGAAATCCCAATGGACCAGTTAACGAGTTACAATTGGATCCAGTGTCACCTTTCGAGAGCGTCTCCTCCCCCCGCGCTCCGGTCGGATCGAGTGTCCTACTCGGTGATTTTTCATCATTTTCCTTCCACCTTAAAAAGTGGCTACTAGTTTTTCGCCAGAAGGGGGACAACCTGCGGGGAGAGTTCCGATCCATCGTGGAACGCGCGGAAGAGGGAGGGGTGGCATGGGGGTGGGATTCGGCTAATTCGATATGCAGAGAGAGAGGGAGAGAGAGAGAGAGCCCGAGGAAAGGCTGCTGCTGCTGGAGCCCGAGGGAGAGGGGTTTTTCCTTTTTTCCGTGGACGCGTCGAGCTTTCGGGTTGTAAGTAGCTGCACTACTAGGCGGAGGCTGCGTGGTGATACATCATGGGGTGTCAACGAGTGTCCCCGTTGCTGTAATCTCGCATCCATCAAGTTCATGGGCCGGAGGGACTGGCAGCCAACCAGCGTCGAGCTACAGCCAACGAGAGGACGGACACGACGCTTGGTTGCTGATGGATGTCCACGTCCTCCCAGCAACATCCACCAGGCATCCTCCTCTCGCCCCCTCGCTCACCCATGCCACAGGAAAATGGGGTACGCGGTCCCGGGAATTTATCCGGGAAATACCTGAGAAGTTTAGCCCTCCCTCCTTGCCAAAGCCCAAGTTGAAGGAAATCCTTTCTAATTCGGCGCTCCAATTTCTCGCTGGGGGGGGGGGGGGGCGCTACGAGCCTAATTGGCATATTCGGGGTCGGGGGCGGGGTCGACGAGAAAGGGCATTTCCGGCAAAGAAAAGCGCCGCGAGCAAGTCGCGTTCTGTCTCGATGGCAAGATAATCGGGTCCGAGGTAAAGAGGCTAATGGTCCCTTCGGTTGCGATGCGAACGCAAATGGAGGCAAGCGGTGGCCAATCGCACACAAGCCCCTTTGCCGGCGCCGAGTCAAACCGCGGGGTCATTTAATTCCGACTGAATGGCCCCTGGACATCTCAGGCTTTCAATGCGGTCCCGTCGTCGCCCTCTGCTTTGCTTCGATTTCGTCAACTTTAAGGCGTTTGCTGCCTGCCTGCCTGCCGGCTCCACCCGCGCCTCCACCTGCCAACGAGAAGCAATAACGCGTGATGTTTCCTCGAGCGCGCTGCCCCCCCCCCCCCTCTCCCCCATATTAATCGTTAGGACTGATTACGCTCCGATCTCTCAAAGGAGCATTTCGCACAATTCCGGAACTCGCGTTCAACAGTTTCAGCGGGCGATTTGCTCGGGAAAATCATTCTCGGTCGATTAATCGAGGCAAGGGCGCGACTGGTAGGGCGAAGGGTGAAGGGTGAAGAGAATTCCAGAACGAGCAAATAGAGCCGTTTCTCGTGACGCAAAATGAGGCGAAGAGGCGTAGAGGCAGGAGCAGGAGCAGCAGCAGCAGCAGCAGCAGCAGCAGCAGCAGAGGTAGAGCAACCGCTGACAGGGAGAGGACGGCGTGGGTCGAGGAGCGTCCGCCCCCACGTCGGCCAACGTATCGCGTTCTCCAAGAGAGCGGCAGATGTTCCCCTGGACTACCGGGACGCTGAGACCCCGCGTGATTGACAGCTGAATAACTTCGCTCGGGAGTGTCTGGCTCGCGCGTCGTCGTGTCCTTACGCATGTTGCGTGGAACGTGCACGCGCGTACAGTTACCGGAGTAAATGGCTGCCGCTCTTTGCCGATGCCACATCACCCCCTAACCTCCGCTACTTTCTCCAGTTTCTCCGGAGAAAACTAGTGGGGCCGACTATCGGATTTCTCGTAATTGCCACACACTCTCTCTCTCTCTCTCTCTCTCTCTCTCTCTCTCTCTCCCTCCCATCCCTGGAACATCCAGGTTGAACCTGGAGGAATCGAGGGTGACCGGGGGTAGGAGAGGGGGCGGAGGTTCGCTGAATGGAAAAATGTAGTCTCGAGGCGAAGGCGATGTTTCCCGGCGTGTCACGCGAAGGAAGGAAGGGTCGGAAGGGAGTTGCACGTGAGTCGTCGTTGCTGACGTTGCGGACGTTTAACGCGGATGGCCCCGGGGGATAGGAGAAAACCTGCTGGGCGATAGCAAAGTCACGGTGGCCACCGGAAATAGCCGGCACTATCAGCCACCCCCGCCGGAAGCCGGGCCGTCACCGCAGAAAGAGTTCCAATCTTCTATTCAACATCCCCGAAGCAGCCCGAGTGCCCCCCTCGCCACCCCCGACATCCTCTGCCCCCTTCGCGCTCTCCCGGTAAGACCGATACAACGCGCTACCCGGAATGGACCGTTTCCACCCAGAACCCCCAAAGCTTCCTCGAAGATGGCCGGAAGTCGCGAAGAATGCAGATGCCCCGACAACTGCGACTTATCTACCTACGCCCCAACCATTTCAACCACCACCCCAACCACCACTGCCATCACTTTCTTCCTCCTCCTCCTCCTCCTCCTCCTCCTCACCGATATTTCCCCTCGCGCGCACCTTTATTCTAGCCGGATAGGCTTTTCAGGATAATGGCTCCTACGTGTCCCTTTTTTCTTTCACGCTGTAATCAATTCCAGTCTCCCCGAGAGACTGCTTCTTCTCTTTCTTCGTTTCGCTAAAAAAATGTAGATTGTTTCAGGATCCTCCTTTGTTCCGATCAAAGTTCAAGGGAAGCGCGTAAACACTGGATATCGCAAGGAGAAGCGCGTAACGTCGATCCGCTATGACCCGAAGGAAATTCGATCCTGCGGTAGCTCCACTTTGTTCGTGTTCGTTGTTCTCCCCGTTTCTTAATTCAAAGGATCCTGCGCGAGGTCTCGCGCGCGCGCGGGGCGAGGATAAAGGGTCGAAATAAGCGGAGAGACTTGCGAGATTCGTGAATGGCGGTGATTTGATATTTCCAGAGGTCCGAGGGTGATTTTTTCACGACTGCCAAGGTCCACGGGAGGTCGCTCCTGGGGAATTTATGACATTCCGATACTTTGGCTGTTGCCATGAATGAAGGAGCGAGTCGGCAAACCGGGGGGGAGAGGGGGAAGTTCTACCTGGACCAACTGCGTCCAACCACGCAACGGTTTACCGCGAGGTGGTGATGTACGCGCGCGCGTGTGTGTGTGTGTGTGCGTGCGTGTGCGAGAGGAAGAGGACAAAGCTGCGTTTCGTCAAGTTATAGCCTTTATAGAAAATTTAGCCTAAATCCAAATTGATAGAAATCGAGGAGGAGAGGGTGTAAATCTCTCCACGGTGTGGAACAAATCGAAATTCGATTTCCCCGCGTGGCAGAGCAGAACGGAACGGAACGGAAGGGAAGGGAAGGGAAGGGAAGGGAAGGGAAGGCAACAGAGTTCCTGGTCATCCACGGTTGATCCACGTGATATCCTTGCTCGTCGGGGAGTCGGAGAGATTAGCGGACAGCAGCAGAGTCTTTGCGATGGTGGTTGGGGTGTAGCCAGTGGCAGCAGCGGCGGCTCAATTATCGCGAAAGAAACGTTTTTCCATCGAAGCCGATGCGAGCCGGCGCAGAGCCAACGGAAGTTCCGGTTCCGAGGAAAAGGGGAGAGGAGGAGGAGGAGGAGGAGGAGAAGGAGGAGAGGAAGGGAAAGAGAATGCAGAGCGCGTGGGAAAAAAGGTGGTCCTGCTGCAGGAGTTAATGAGGCTAATCCTGGTTTGCGAGATTAGAGATCCTGAGGAGACAGGAGAAGGACGGCGAACGGTGTCACCTGTGTCCTGCCGGCTGTTGCCGCTCCGGGGTGTCCTGCGGCGAGCTATTCAATTTCCTCGGCTCCAAGGAGAGTCCTACCGAGGACTCACCACGCGCAAGAACCCACAAACAAAGCCGCCGCACGATAACGAACTCTGCAACTTGTTCCTACAACTTGTTCTGGACTAGTTTCTCGCGCAACTCTCTCTCATCCCTTTCTTCTTCGCCCCTTTCTCTCTCTCTCTCTCTCTCTCTCTCTCTCTCTCTCTCTCTCTCTCTCATCTACCGGCAAAGAATCGTTCGCCTCGACAATGGGATCGATGTAATTTGTCCGGAACGTCCTCCGAATTATCATAAGCTGCCTCATTATCCTTTTTCTCTCTAGGACGGAACGCCAAGTTTCCTCTGCTGGAAGCTCCGAGAGAGATGGAGATAGATGGAGAGATAGATCCGCGAGGTCGGGGAGGAAGCTCGCGGAATTTCGGAGGTCACGCGTACGCGCACTCGCGCGAATGGAACGCTGGAGAAACACAAACAGACGCGAGCAGCACGCAGACACGCGCACCGTGCGGCGTTAAAGAGTTAAAAATAAATTCTGCTCTCTCGGACTCGTGAGAGATTCGTCTCGCAGCGTGCTTTTCTTTAATGTGTTTTCAAGTCCGCGAGTTTAAGTATGATAATTTATGTGGAGACCGCGCCGCGGCCTGTCACGCTCGAATGCGCTTCGGATTCTCCGCGCGTCCGTTCTGTGACGCGGGCAAACAGAAGATAATAGCGAAGAAATGTACCTAAATGTGGAACTCGGAGAATGCATAATCGATTACGCTAGGCAATTTATAAAGCGACGGCGGCGGCGGCGGGGGCGGCGGGGAATCAGATTCCTCGAGGACCCGCGGCTAAACACTCGAGCGCGGCTTAATTAAATAAAATTCACATTTTTCTAACTTTTCAGATGTCCTTCCTCCTCCTCCCTCTCTTCGCGTGACATTGGACGCTCGCGCAAATTCCCGAGAGAAGCAGGAGGAGGAAGAGTATTCCTGATCATCCTCCTCTGTGATCTTCTCGAGGTAGATGGCAAGAATCGAATATTATACGTCTGTGGCAATCGCGGAGTCCAAGGAAATTCAAAACTGAATTAATTGACGAAAGGTTGAAAAGAGAAGGATGAGTGGAGCGGAGTAAAATGGAGGAGAGAGGGGAGTGAATTCCTGGAAATGTCCGAGGCAACGTGTGAGGTTTATTAATAACCGAGGATAATCGGACCGCGTTTCGCCTAATTAATGACTTCTTAATTAGTGCGGACAGCCAGTTTCGAAGGGTTCTCGCTTCTTCTCCCCCTTCCTCTTCCTTCTTCTCACCCTTTGAGATTCTTCTTCATCGCATTAACAAGGTCGATCGATCATTAAGAGGCACTCTCTGGGAAATGCGATTCTTTCGCGAAATGTCATGCTGCTACCCTCCCCCCCCCCTCTCCCTCTGGAAGGAATCACCGAGTCTAGGAGGCTAATGATGATCGAGATGTTGAAAGTCGAGGGATAAGAAAGGACAGTAGAGCTTTGGATCACGCGATTACCTGACTGAAGAATGAGAATGATCAGTGTTGGATGATCGCTCGTTGTGACGAGCACAATGACCTTTTCACGGTGGTCTCTCTCTCTCTCTCTCTCTCTTTCTCTCTGGTGCCTCTGTGCTTAGATCTCGTTTCTCGATAGATTTGTTCTTCTCCGGACCATTGGCGAAATGGTAAACAAACGCGCAAGTTCTGTGGGGCCCCGTGAAAGTGAAGAAGTGGCCGTGCGGCTCTATGGCTGGATGGCATTTGAAAAAAAGAAAAAAGTCTAGGCCGTGTGCCATTGATCGCCGCAAATTCCATTGAGGAGTCCGGCGTGCGCGCTCCTCCCGGTGTGGTGGAGGCACTTCCTCCTTCACTGTATCCAGCGTGTGGAATCACTCTCCTTTTTAGAAAAACCTAACGAAAGCACTTTCGTTTTCTCCCTGCCCTGCCCTGCTCTGCCCTGCCCTGCCCTGCCCTGCCCTGCCCTTCCACAAATGCAACTGCCACGTGGATAATCCAAGCAATTCAGCCACACACAGGTGGAACAATGCAAGAATGGAGCTTTTCTCCCGATGTTCTTTGTATCGGCTCGGGGAATAATATTTGTATGGATCCATTCTGCGTCGATTCCATTCAATGTTTTGACAAGTTTGCTCCTCGATTCGCTCGGAAATTAATCCTTTCGTCTTTTGTGGCGACTAAGTGTCCCATGTAGGTGCTACACAACTCATAACAGACTTCACAATAAAGGACTCGATCCTCCGACAATTAGATTATCGAGGGAACCCACAAAAATCTACCGGAACATCCTATACACGTGACACGCGTACGCTTTGTCGTTGCTGTCGTCACACTACTGTCATCATCGTCATTATTGTTTTTTGCTCTTCTTCTTCTTCTTTGATTGTATTCCGATAGGTAAGATGGAAATGTGTAATATGCGAGAAAAACTTACTCTTACGTTTGTTTGTTTGTTCCGTTTCGTCTGTTTCGATTGGAAAACACAATCGAATTTAATGAAATCTTTCCAGCTCGTTATTTCCCATTGGTCGTCGATAAAATTGTTCGCTCCGCTTATTGGCGGCGAAAAGATTCAATAACCACGATCGAATTTGCAAATAATTGATTTTTTGGTCGAGGTGACACCCCGATGAGGGCTCTCGCGTGACAATTGCTCCGCTTTCCACTTGATTTGGCAAAAGCGGAAAACGGCAAAACCGTCTGCTAACCCCCCAAGTGAATTATTGCGTCGAGATTCCTTGCCAGGTTCTTCCTCTCTTCTCCTTTCCCATTTTTCCACCCCTTTCCTCGATACCTAATACTTTGCGCGGGTGTTGCTTTATCGAACTTTTTTTTGCGTTTCTTCAATGACGCTGAGAAAAAAAAAAGAATTAAGAAACCGTGAAACAGAAGTGGGAAGAGAGGAAAAGGAAGAGGGACGGAGAGAGTGAGAGAGAGAGAGAGAGAGAGAGACAGAAAAAGTGACTGTGACATAATGACTTTTGAAGGGACAAGGGCTGCAAGGTTTTTCCGGTGCACACTAAAAGTATCGGCAGTTCCCGATGTTACGATTAATTTGCTCGTAAATTTTTATGGGAATTCCTAGAAGCGAGGTAGGATAATTTATATATATTGTTCGGGTCGACCTAGTCCACACCTGGCATTCT
This sequence comes from Sclerodermus sp. 'alternatusi', assembly GCA_037305995.1. NCBI lineage: Eukaryota > Metazoa > Arthropoda > Insecta > Hymenoptera > Bethylidae > Sclerodermus > Sclerodermus sp. 'alternatusi'. The sequence goes on along the minus strand of CM074546.1, from coordinate 5,492,885 downwards.
CAGCAGGAGCTACCTGAGTCGAATGGTCCAGACAGCGTCGCGCCATTTTTGTTACTTTCTTTTTTCCAGTTTATATCCTTTGACCAGACTATCGAAAATTTCTCGCATTTTTCATTTTTTATTTTTGCGCTAATTACACGAAATTCTCTTGATATTTTACCCCACCATCCCTAAAACACGAATTCTCGGTAAGTTCCGGGTTGTGCTCCAAGTTTTCTCGAATTGCATCAATAGTGCATTTACCCAATTGATTATTTTGCAAAGTTTCGTTTTTGCGGTAGGAAAAGTTTGTTGGAAGATTTCCAAAATATGGGGATTGCAACGGGATTTCAGGTATGGAGAAGCGGTAGCTAGGACGACGTCAGAGGTAAAGTTGAAAGTTAGAAGTAACGAACGTAGGGATGCGAAGAATCGGCGGTGAGGGCACCTGCAAGGAAGATTTCTCTTGAAGGACTCACGCGTGATTTATGCCTTTAGCAGGTGGAAAGATGGCAATGCTACATTTTCGAATTTCTTGCGGCCTCTCGTCTTTGTTGTAGGATTTTGCGATTCGCTAGGCAAGGCTGTCGAAGGATCCGCAGGATTCCTCAGGAATCCTGCGGCAAGGACTAATAGGCTTTTCCCCCGAAATTCGGGAAAATCTCGCGATCGCGTGTTGATCTTTTGCGTTCTACTCTCTCGTAGGATAATACGGTTTACCTGGGATCCTGCAGTATCCGTTTCTGGCGTATTCTTTTTTTTTCCCTTTTTTCCCTCTTTTTTCGATGATTTCTCTTATTTCTACTCTCGATATTCTTCGATCTCTCTCTCTCTCTCTCTCTCTCTCTCTCTCTAGCTTTGAGGAGAGTGCGTGATACTTGAAAAAGACCCGAATGTCCCATGGCGTATTAAAAATATCGTTTTATTTATCGCGAGTCGCCGTGAAAAAAATATTCTCTGTCGCCGGTATACATTGTATGACTGGTCGTGATTTAACGCGAAAACGATACACTTAACGAGCGCGCAGAATCAAATTGATTTTTCAGTGTATCAATGCGGAATACGCGGAGAATAATGGGTAAATAAAATGCGGAAAAATGATCGCGTCACCTGTTGCTGGAAAATAAAATCAAATAAAATCAGGCAGAATAAAGTAAGGGGTAAAATGAAATGAAATAATCGGACGTGCACATCCGTGTATCACGGTGGTGTGTCGTTGCTCCGCGTCTTTTTTCAAGCCCAAAAACAAGAGTGAAATCCCGTGAATTTGTTTGGCGGGTGCGAAAGAGGAAGAAGGAAAAATCGATCGAGTCGAGGATCTCGCGAGTACGCTGTACTCTGTCCCGCTGACTTTGTCGCATCAGGGAATAATCAGTCAAAGTAATTCGCAGAATCTACTCGGAGATTTGATCGAGGGTTTTTTCAAGGAAAAAAGTGGAACCAGCAGAAAAGAATTTGGCAAGAAATAAATGAGATTTTCCGTAGGAGAGAAAACTTTCTTTGGAATACGCGCGGGGTGTTGGCAGGACACTCCTTTTTTCTTCAACAATCGGAGTGACCATCGGGGAAGGTCCTGCGGGACCTTTCGGGGAAAACCGCGGGGCAAGCTCGAGAAATGGACCAGGACGAAAAAGGAAGTGGGTGGTTCGAATATAAATACCGATGGTTATCGACCACCTCATCTCAATGAATGGCCAGAGTCCAGGAATTTCATTCATGATCTCCAGCGGCCATCTTCCACGGGCATCTCCCCCAAAACCGAGCACGGGAGAATCACATACAGAAAGAACCTCGGATTTCAAGGAGACTGGAAACACCGCGGAAGGATTTCCCGGATTACGGCACGTTTCTTCGTTTTTTCCTCCACGCGTCAAATTTCTATTGAAACGCTTAAGAGCCGCGCGCCGCTGTAAGAATCCGATATGATCTAATCCAAATCTAACAGCAGCAGCAGCAGCAGCAGCAGCATCGGTATCGGCAGGTCCTGCCAAATCTTCCCGAGATCGCATCTTTCGCCTATTAAATTTCGATGTGACGTACGTGCGAGCATCTCGTTAAAACCAAATAAATAAAGTTAAAGAAGAAGAAAAAAAAAAACAGAATTCCGAGGGAGTATTATTCGAGGTAACAAGTGGCAAAAATTTCCATGAGAACGGCCGGAGGGACGAGGTAGGAGGAGGTAGGGCGAGCACGTGCAACTTTTGGGAAGAGAGTCGTCGACTCTATTACGGGGTACTTAGGGTTGGGATTGGAAAATGATTTTTTCCGAGTCTATCGAGCGTTAACGACAAGAATGAAATCGCGTGGTTCTTTCAGCGAGTGCCAAAGAGAGAGAGAGAGGGCGAGCTTGTCCTTCTTGTGTATACGCGTGCAAGTGTGCGCGCGTATGCGTGTGCGCGCAAAGAGCAATATTCTATAGAGGTTCGGGTTCCACTTGGAGTGAATAGACGATCAAAGGACGAATCTTCCCAAAACAGGGCCGGAACTATGTGTACACGTCGCATGGTGTTTGTATGGTGTACACGGGGTACAGCGAATTCTATGGCACAAGGAGGGAGCTGGTCCTGTAGCTCGTGGCGCGTCAACTTTTTCATGCCAACCACGATCGGTGTCCATAAGTGCATTCACCGTGCAAATCGGGTTGCCTTTTACAGTGCAACAATAAGCAACAGGTGCAAAAGTAGATTGTTACGTGAGAGAATCCTGCGCGGTAAAGCATTTTTCTACGACGCCCCGAAAAGTCCTCCGAGTTGGTCCAACGAGGGCTCATTTTCCACGTCCAAGGTCAATCCAGGTTGGGGGGGGGGGGATTGCGCGGTTTCGAGATATCTCTCCATTCTCTCTCGTACCCTTTCGTACCCATCCAGGGGGTACGACCACGACCGCCTTGTTGAACAGTCGTAACCGAAGGACAATTTCCTATCCTCTCGGGCCCCGATGTCGCGATTAACTGACCCAGCGGCAATGGCTGCTTTTCTCACGGGCTAAAAAATCTATCGGGACAATCGGGGAACAATCGGGTCAATCCGCCGAGAAAGCGTGTCGGAGAGCGTTTCGCACAATTCTGCGGCTTACGTTCGGGCATTCCCGGAGAGTGCGAGGGGAGAGGGAGGAGGCCGACCGGAAGAGACCTAACGAACGCTGATTTCATTTGGCACGAAGTCTCGCAAAAAATACTCAGCTTATTTAGATGAATCGGGCCAAAGTACGTGCGCAATGCTATCGGGAAATCAAGAACTCGTGTCACGCATGGGATATAATCGTGGAATGGAGAACAGGACGCGATTACAAAGGCTAAATTAAACAGTTCCATCGGCACGGGAGCCTTTGGAGGAGGGTGTGCAACCCTCGCGCGCGCACACTCTACACCGCCATTATCTATCCATCGAATTTCTGGCCCCTTGCCACCCCCTTTCACCTCGCTCGCTCTCTTCCCCCTTGAACGAACGTGCCGGACTCGAATCAAGATGGACAAACAGAGTACACGGGTTCCATCAACGCACACATCGAAACACGAGTACACCTTAGAATACGGGCAATTTGAAAGAGAGTGGAGGAGCTCCTCTTTTGAAAACACAGAGATACCGATGATGCCCTCAAAAATTAAACAGGCCACTCCGCCGCTCTGAATCCCTAAAAACCTCCTCCTCCTCGAGGAGGATCTCTCTGAGAATCTCTCTCGTGGAAACTCACCCCCTCTGTACCCATACCCAGAGAGAGAAAAAGAGAGAGAGAGAGAGAGAGAGAGAGAGAGAGAGTTGATGACAAACCTATGGAGAAAAAGTAGCGTGAAGAAACCTAGATCGTTGAAAGCTTCGACGATTGAAATTCTCGAAACGATTTGTACGAGTGTAATAGGAGGACACGTTGGAATTTATTATCGAGCCAATTAATTCGTGCGCGATGAGAAACAGAAGGAGGAGAAGGAGGAGCGTGTCTGGGATGCTGTGGAACGCGAGCAAAAAGCCAGTTTCTGTCTAATAGAGACACGTGACGGTGCAGTATCGTCGAACCCTCGCAACCTCGTCCTTCCACCCCCGTTCCGCCATCGTCGGCTCCCAGATCTCTCAGAAGGAACATCCTTCGATTCCTTCCGTTGTCGATCGAACGAAAGAGTAGTCTCTCTCTCTCTCTTCGTCGCCGGTAATTTTTAAGACGGCCAAAAGGACAGCAAGGGGTGGGACTATTTCTCCTTTTCCTCAATTTATTTGAAAATTGTCCTTCCTTCGAGTTGCCTTAAATAAATTAAGCGAGGATTTATGTAGTTCTCGGGATGCTCTGGAACTTTAGCTCTGCGGGATTCACAATGCAGGATCGGTTAGGACACAAAGTATCCTACGACCGCAGATCCTTTCTTCTAGGAAGGGGTGGATACGGGAAAAAAAGGTCGCCCTGCATTCATGGAAGATGGAGAAATTCGGGCAAAGTGCGCGCGTACGCTCTCGAAATCCTAGCTCGGGGGTTCGAGGGTGTAGGGCGGTGGGAGAGAGAGCAGCGTGAAGCTGCCGTGAGAAACTTTGCTGCGGTCTCTTTCCGCGAAGTTTGCGTACCTGCGCGTGCTGGAAGGGCCTCTTCTCAGGTAGCGCGCTCCTTCACCCAGGGAACGCGTGGGTGGACAAATCTTTCTCGGGAACCCATCTCGGGAGACTGGCTGCTGATAACTGACGTCGACTAATTGCTCGTAAGAGGGAACGCGTGGGAAGAGGGGGAGGTGGAATTCGCGTTATACTCCAGAGTAACTCGATTGTTTCAGGACTCGAAGGGCCCTCTCTCTCTCTCTCTCTCTCTCTCTCTCTCTCGGTGGAAGAAACGACGAAATTGCAAGTTGTGATTTAAACTCGAGTATCCTGGCAGCGCGGAAGGAATTCTCCTACACAAAGGATTCCGACATCCTTCGGTCATTCATTCTCCATCGACTCAATATAGATTTTCCCATAGGTGAGGGTTCCGAAATTCGATGGTGGCAGGAGGGAGCAAAAGGGGGACATCAGGTAAAAAGACACCCCCATTGCGAGGGGGTGGCAGCCTCCGGAAATCTCTACTTACTTCTGCACGAATGAATGGTTCTTGGACTCCTTCTCCTTCGGTTTTCTTTTTCATGTCTTCCCACCCCTCTTTTCACCCCCGCGCGTCCCACTCCCTCTACTTCTGCATCCACGATTCTTCCTTCTCTCTCGCACTCTCCCCGTCCCTCAAGACTCCCTCCTTTCAGTCTACTCTTTTTTGCATGTCTTTTTTTGTTTTCATTTTAACGTCCGGTACCAACTAGAGAATCCGCGTAATAAATTCACGGGAGAAACGCCATCATCGAGGATATCTTGTAAAAAGAGAAAGATGGAGAGTTGTAAATGATGAAAATGATGTTATTCGAAAGAAGGGTGAATCTCGTTGAATCGGAGATAGTTTCTCACAGGAAGATTCGTCCAAAGTGGGTTAATCGTTGCTCGAAGGTATCTAAATGGGATAATCGATAAATATTCTCAAGGGTTAACTCGAGTTTTTCCATGTAAACTGCGAGTACAAAGCACTCCTAAGTCTTAGGACGAGCACACGCTTAAAGTTTTCTTCTTCTTCCTCCTCCTCCTCCTCCTTTCCCTTTGAAAAGGAGAGAACGGAGGGAGAACGAGCGCACTACTTACGGGGGTTAGAAACCGGCAAACAGAGGGCGCCATATTGTCTACCGATTCTTCGAGGATGACTGGGCGTATTCAACCTCCAGAATCCCGAGCACCGCTAACGCGCCATAATTCGAGGCCGTTCCGAAAACTCGAATTTACTCTCGCTGCTTCCTTCGCTCGAACGCTGTTTTTATTTTATTCATAAGCCGGTCGGAATCGCGATGGAAAATTCCGTAAAACTGAAAATCTGGCGGGGGAAGAGAGTACCGAGGTAGGTAGGGTAGAGGCAGAGGTAGAGGTATAAGGCCTCTCGCAAAGGGGGATATGAAGTTTGTGAAAATTCGGTCCTGGGAAATTCCAGGCCGAAAAATCCTACAGGCGTGATCCAGCAACGAGGAAGATTCCGGAATACGAAGGACCCTCGTACGTCAACCCCAATCGTTCCAATAAAAATATTTCCTCTCCCTCCTGTATCCGAGGAGACGCCGCAGATTCCTCCACGATCGGCGGAAAGTCGCTCTCGGAGAATTCGGAGAAGTAGATTTCCGAGGAAATATTTCGCGGCATCGAATAGGATACTCGAGATTTTTCGGGAGTTAGGAATAAGGTTAGAGGGGCGCGCGTCCGTTCTCCTTGCCAAGCTTTCTCAAATTTTCCTCCAGCCCGAGGGGAGCGAAAAAATGATAGGGCCACCGCGTGGAAATTGTCTCGCGGAATTAGTTGGGAAGGCAGCTCGGAAGGAAACTTGGAATCAGGAGCCTCCGTGGGTGGAATTCTAAAAATTTATGATGGTGAAGAAATATTTGAAAAAGGCAAATCGCCGTGAAACTTCGTGAAGGTCCTGCCGGAAAATCGACGGTCCCGAAGCAGCGCCGGTTGCGTTTTACGATGCTTCTTCTAGATCGAGAGGGAAAAAATGGCCAAAGGTGAACCAACCGAACACCTTTGGACCCCGAAGATTCGTGGAAGGGTGTGCGGGAATCGTAAAAATCCTCCAGCAACCCTTTTATCTTCTCGGCGAGAATGTTCCGGAAATAATCGTGAGTTTGTTCTTGGCTGGAAAGAAACGGGGGAAGAGAGAGAGAGAGAGAGAGAGAGAGAGAGAGAGGGAGAGGGAACCGATGGTCAAATCAAGAGAATTCTTAAAAAATTTGGCGACGATCCACCGAGGGTTTATTAACTCCTCGAGTTAATTCAGCGATTCCACGACGTCTCTTCTGTCCGTTCGCGTTCGCACCGTTCAATTTGCTCGTGCGGAGATCGAATTATCGTTATTATATTAAATAAGCAGATTATGCTTTATCAATTCCAGCATACGCGAATCTACCAGTCACCGTTGGAAATTCTCCAGTGGCAAATTGTCCATCATCCACTCGTACCATAAAATTAGCTAATAATTCTAATATTCGCTCGCTCGGGTACCATTTCACATTGACGTCTTGGAAATCCTCTGACGTATATTAGACAGCGAGCACCTAACGGACTTTTCGACGACTCGAATTAGAATCGTCGAGTCATGTTTGCCGACCACGGACGAGTTTGCTGCCGCCTCCGGAGTTATCTTGATAAATAATTCCAGTTAATCTCGGAGCGCGCGCGCGCGACGTGCAACGCGCAACGCGTTTCACTAATTATCGAAAAGGTTACTCTGGAAAACCATGGGGAATTCTCCAAGTGGTTTATAGGAAGGAACATGGCAACGTAGCAGCACCGACACGCACACAGAGGGAGCACAAGTGCGCATAGCTGCTTATTTTCGAAAGAGGAAGGAAGGGAAATAATGAATGTAACATTTCAGCGGAGGTAAAACGGGCATCGTGGATGAAATGAACAGGCGGCAGACACCGTTATCCAACGTCGGCGTCGGCGTCGTCGTTGCGTAGCCAGGACTCCTTGCCTACGATGACGAGGGGGTGGAGTTTGGGTAACCAACTCGTGAAATTCAATTACCGAGTCCGCGGGGGTGGCTGCTGCTCAGGAACGTACGAGAGGCTTGTCGCAAGGGGACAGAGTTGGGGGAGGTGGAGGGCTGAAGGATTTGAGTGACAGTCGAGAACGAGAAGGCCTCGCCTATCTAACGTCGGATCGACCCCCTGCAACCCCTGCAACCCCTGCAGTCGACTATCAAGCCCCCCGTTTCTACACCGGGTGCCCACCCCTCCAAGAACTACGAGGGGAGATAGCGAAATTGAAATTGTACCTATCGATACACGCGTTTTATCCCACTCGAACCGGTTCCAACGAACGAACTCCTTCGGGATACTCTGGCCCATTTTCCCATTTATTCCTCCTTCCTTCCTTCCTTCCTTCCTTCCTTCCTACCTTCTTTCTTTTTTCACTTCCTCTTCTCTTCTCCTAATTAGCACGCGTATCCAACCATTTAAATTCCTTGTGTCTCTTTCCTCTCTTTCATTCTTGCTTCGATCAGAAGTTGGTGCATGTAGGGGGGAGGGGGGGGGGGACTTGGGACAGCTGGGTAATTCGTGGATGGACTGGACTTCGGTGGGGAGGGTTGACGGCAATCGCGTGGCATCAGTTTCATCTTCAGCTACGGGAACGGGGAGAGAGCAACGATCATTCCTCGAGTGGACGTGCGGACTGACGGAGAGCAGAGGCTTCGCGTTCATTAGCCGGCTATTCAATTCGACGGGCCGACGAGCCGACGGGCCGACGGGCCGACGGGCCAACTGGCGGGGGTGGATTCTCCTACTCGCTGCTGGAATGCTCGACATGTTACTCTAGCCTCCTCGCACATAATTACACGCACGCCGTCCCGTTCCGTTGTCCATCCTCCTGACTTCTACTCGCCGCCCAAATCAAAAACCTCCTCTGAATTTCGAAAAAACGCGACTTTCGCACGCGGCTGCAATCCGCTGCAAAGTTTTCATTTCCGCTTGGCAAAGTCGTAGCGCGAAATTTGGACAAACGATTGGACGACGATGACGAGACGCGGGGGGTGGGTGTTGCAGAATCGCTCGGACGCTCGGGGGTAGAAGATAGCGACACAGTGACAATTGGGGCAGCGTGATCCGATATCGCGACGAGATGGCAACTGTGCGCCACTTCAGGGCGGATCTGGTTGGTCAATCAGCGGCGCATTGTACGTAACGAACCTCCGCCACTCGCTACGGAGTTTAATGCCCGTACGCGAGAACGCGTGTGCGCTCAGGTTATTAAATATGACGAGAAGGGAATCTCCCTCGAGAAATCCTGCGGGTCTCTCTATCTTTCCCACCTTCCAGAAGGCGGAGGGGAGAAGGCAGAGTAATTTTTACCAAGTGCAAGGATATCAAGCGATTCGAGTAGCTCCTTTTTCATCGAGGGAGAGAGAAAAAAAAAACAAAAGGAAAGAGAAAAGAGGGAGTAAGCGAGCAAACTCCACGAAAGATTGATACAAACAGCCCCTCCGGTATTCGAAGCCGTGAAAAATCAGTGCGGTTCATTAAATCCGGAGAGAATGGCGGCGGTGACGGCGGTGACGGCGGAACCATCGCCGAATGTTCTCTCTCACCCTTCCCTTCGTGCTCTGGTAAATATTTATGAACGCGGAAAAGCGTGATGCCGTTGACTATGTCACATCCGGCCGGATAACCATGCGACTTGACGAGAATTTTCCATTCGAGAAATTTCTCAAAGTCCATGGGAAAACTGTAATCGAAGGAGAAAATAGGGGCGAAAGGATTCCGTAAAAAATGGAATTCGCGAGTTGGGATGGATGATGGGGTTTTTTCCTCAACATTTTCATAGTCATTAATTTCAGCGAAGAACTCAACCCCCCTCGACTTGGCAAACAAATGTGTTGGCGTCGCGTGTTTCAACGTCCCGGTGACACTATCAGCAGAGTTTTCATCCCCCTAATACAAACTTTCCCTCAGCCTCGTCACTTTCGTGGTCTTAACCCAACCCCGTCGTTCCCTTCCCCCGCGCAGTCCCTGACGCTTGTACCCGATTAACTGAATATAAATGATTGTCTCGTGTCACTTACCAAATGGAATATTCAAAGTGGCCTTCGAATTCTGGAGAGCACCTTTATCATGTTAATAAATTTTATGGAAACTGGCTGCGAATGTGATGGGGAGAGCAGTGAAGATTCCCAGATTCTCAAATAATACTGTAATTCTCGGTCGGAGAGAGAGAGAGAGAGAGAGAGAGAGAGAGAGAGAGAGAGAGAGGAAGGACGGAAGAAAGAAGTTTGAAGAAAGTGGGGAAAAAGTTAGATATCCTGATAGATGGATCCTGAAGAAACGAAAGAATCCCTTAACCAGGCGCGGATTATTTTCAGAGAAGAAATTCTCGAAACTTTGGATGTTTTGCAAGTTTTCATTCGTTAGTTTACGATGTATCGCGTATACCTACTAGTAGTAGCAGCAGCAGCAACGGCAGCAGTGGAAATGAGATGAAAAGCTATTTTATTCGACTGGATCGTCTCATGGCAAGGCTGATAGTGCTCGAAGGCCCTGAAGTGGGCCTCTTGGTAACGGCGAGCACTTATTCGCTCGCCAATCCAAATGAATTGGATAATTTGATCAGCTCGTTGCTGGCCCTTTGTTGCCTCCTGGGAACTTTGAATGGACCAACCATCCATCGTTCTCCTTCCATCCCCTTCGCCCTCCCCTCGTCCCGTGAATCCTCATATCTCGCGTCTTGCTCTCTTTTCTTGCTCCCAATTCGCCCCCGTCTTGCTCCTGATATCAGACCCGGCGAAGATCATAGACCATGCTAAATAAAGAACGCAGCGCTTCCTCTCCAGCGGCAGATTGCAGACGCCCATTATCATCGGAACAAGTGGCCCGATACAGAGATTCACCTACATCGTTTAATCGAATCATCCTCGGCTAGGCCAAATTACTTGCACTCCTTTTTCTCATCGACTCTGCGTTTCATCGTTAAATCCAGCAAAACGGACAATTCTAAAACAAAAACTGCTCCTTATACCTCCATTCTCCTCCTCTGCCCGAATAACGATGCAAATTCTTCGGCTTATTTTTCCCTACGCGTTCGTAGGAGAGAAGATCTCCTTATTTCGAGCGGTGGAACAGCAGCATATTTTAATTTCCACGGGATTCGAGGAGTTTTAATTTTTTTGGCCCTATTTCACGAGAGGATCCTTCGAAGTTGCGCGGTAGTTTGTGAATTTTTTCTCCCATTCAACGAGCGAGTCGAAGGGCGGATGAAGGTAGAGGGATGGGAGGGTGGAGGGAACGGTAGTCGTGGAAATATAGATATTACACTTGGTGGATCCTTACTCTGGCGTCTCAACTTTTTGTTCTTGGTCTGGCATTGGGAAGGCGGTAGGGGAGAGCTTCCCCGTAGCCGGAGGCTCATAAGATTGTGGTCACAAGTTCAGTTCTCCCCGAGAAAAGGAAAAGGATAAGAGGCGAAAAAAGCAAGCAGCAAAAATAAGGAGAGATAGCGGGACCCTTGACGGATTCATTAAAAACGTTCCGATGTAATAGTGCCATGATTACGCGGAGGGTAGAGCCTGGGAAATGAAGAAAAAATGGATAGTTTCAGCGCGGAAGACGCCCCCAAGCTGCGGATGATTAAAATGAATTCCGCGTTTCTCCTTTCCCTCCTCCCCTCTCTTCTTCTTATTTTCCATCATCTCAGCCTTACCTGCAAATTTTTCTCGTATTTTCTTGTCTTCGTCGATTATGCGACATAATTCGGATTTCGCGTGAAATACATCTCCCTGTGATTTCCTCTTGCAGTGAGTTTCTCTAAAATTCTTCTAATGCATTTCACAAACATATTGGTTTAATTTATTCGTCGGGTAAATCGAGGAGAGAGAGAGAGAGAGAGAGAGAGAGCTAGCTAGCTTTATTCGAAGCAAGGAGAACTTGATGGAAAATAGTGTACGTCGCGTAATTTCACACACGCCAGACGATAAATCTGTGCCGATGAAAGCATTCTTCGCGCATCCAATAGGTCTGCGTTTAATATAGTTGATACAACTTCGCGTCTGCCTATATTCCTGAAACTCAGACCTCGTTTCAGGGATAGATCGATCCTTCGCTAGTAGCACGCCTACTTCCATCTTTGTGCATCATCGCGCTCTGCCTTCCGACTATTGATTCGCGCGGACTCGCACAAATAGCACATAGAGAAACCTATAATATTAATTACCTCAAGTTCTGATTTATTTATCGAATGAAATAAAGGGGAAAATTTCCAGCAGCTGCGTTTCGCCAGCAGAGCTGCAGTTATTGCCAATTAAAATTCTGGATTCCACAAGTTCTCTCCTCGTTCGTTTCGTTTCGTTTTGTTTCTGGCTCCCGACGTTTAACCGAATGCGAAACTGCGAAACTACGAGTCCACCCTCGATGCGATTTCCGCGCGTTGGCGAGAAAGAATCCATCGGGAAGAAAATCAATGGCGGAAGCGGGAGATTTATCGCTGGCAAATTAGAAGTTTCGCTGCTTCTCCGTAGGAAGCGCAGGGACTTTTTATGGTTTCCGTTGCTCGCTCGTGATCCCGTTGCAGGGCGAGAATCGGTGGACCTTTCCGGAGGATCGAGCACCCCCGTGCTTCCTCCCGTGGCTTTCCTGGCCTGGATCCTCGCGGACTGCCCAAGAGGAAAAATACCTCGTGAAACGTCTCGCAAAAATATCGCGGTGAATATCCCGAAGGAGATTTCGAAAAATATCTCTTAGGAGAGATATCTCGAGTGGCTGGAAAATTATCTCGATGAATATTCCGTGGAATATCTCGAGGAATATCTGGAGGATGTGGCAAAGTGGAGTGGAGCATATTTCCGAACTCAGCGGGACGTATTACCAGGCCAGTTCGATAATGTGTTTCTGATTGCCGGCACGACTATATTTTGCCCGTGCCTTCTCAACGTAATCCACCCTTTCCCCTCGCCCTCGCCATCATTCTCCCTTTCCCTTTCTCGACAGTTCGCCATCTTATTCCCGAATATTCTATGCATTTTTCCTCCCCTTCCCGATTTCTTTTCCGCGATGGACGAGATACTCGCGCTGAAACCCCCCCCCCCTCCCTCCAATAAATAGGTTTGATGAGAAATAGCGTTAGTTTGGTAGAGAGTGGATGTTTCGATACTTTGATTGATTCCTAACGAGAAACGAGTGGATCCTCTCCCGATCTATGGGATTTCTTGGATTAGGTCTCTCTCTTTCACGATTTTCACGCGGCAAGCAAATTTCTAGCGGCTTTTAGTCGATTCTGGCTCTTTCCAGCTCCATTTGTTCGATTTTCATTGGCCAATGTTGAATCAATTTAGAAAATTCATTTTCTTCAGTCATTGCTCGATTACGACGACGACGACGACGACGACGACGACGGAGAAGCAGGAAGAAGAAAGGAACCACCAGCGGGAGAAATGATTAATTATGAGAGTGTGACGAGAGACGCGAAAAGAGGGGGAGTGGGAGAAAAAGATTGCTCGCGGCGAGACACGGAGAATCCCGCAGTGACTTATGCACACACACACACTTGGAGAGACCAAGCTAAATTTCACTCCTCTTTCTTTTCATCTCTGCTTCCTTTTAGCCAGAAAGACACGGAGAACGCGTGAACTTTGCGTGGATAGGATTCCGCCCGCGGCCAAAAATCTCCTCTAAATTTCCGATTGAATACATGAGAATTCGATCACGTGGGGGTGTTGGGGGCATTGGAGAGATAATTTCGAAAAGATCTCTGCGACGGCTTATTTTTCGAGAGGCAGTGTCGCGCGCGAGGGTGTTTTATCGCGTGGGCCTGTCGTGTAGTAGGCGTTGCGAAGAAACAACATGGCGGCGGAAGGTGGCGTGGACACCACTCGCATGTGGTTCGAGCTCCGCTAAACGCTCCCGGCGACGCGTTTTGTCCTCGAGCACGGTGGAAATGCGTAATGCGAAAGAGTCCCACCTGTGCCAATTGTCACCTCGAGTTTCCGCGAGGCCAATTTCAAGACGATCCGATCTTACGCAACCTCTCCGCGCTCAAGTCGATATACTTATTTTTATCATAATTTTCCTCGCGCGCGCGCGTCTATTCTAGCCTATTCTCAAGAAAAGAATTTCATTACGTAAAAGAGAGCGCGAATTAGTCCGGAGCTTCGAGTATGCTACCGGTGTGCACTGACTTAAGTGAAAAAGCGTAGAATTTCATTAATTAAATCAGCGTCCAAGAGAGAGGGAGAGGGAGGGACGCTGACTGGAAATTATCCGAAATTTAACGCCTCGCGTAAAAGTGTGAATCGAGTGAATTAAGTGAAGTTAATGGGAAGGAAAAAAGGACTATCTGACATTTAATATATTATAGGCGATATTAAACGTACGTCAGAGGATCGGTAAATTAAACGCGTAGAAAGAAACGTCTGAATTTCTGATGCGGCGAATCTGCATGAAAATCGAAGGCAAAGAGATGGCAAAAAGTCTCTGGAAGCGTATCGAATAATTGGTTATTAATAACTCGAGCAGACTGCGGATACTGGAGGATGCCAAGAAATTCTTCGCTGGCAAGGTCGAGATCCTGAAGAAGGCTAGCAATGACTTGATTAATCACGTCTAGCGGATACCAGGCATCCGCTCCAGAAGTGGCAGCTTTGATTTCGCCGCTTCAGGGCCCTCCCTCAAGGTCACCGACCTCAACCAGGTGCATCCGAATGCTTTCGCTCAGAAAAATACCAAGAGATCCACCCGCTTCGTTTTTCTTTCATGAATTTTCTTCCCGCATTTTTTCTTACTCCCCATCACCACCACCACCATATAATTGGAAAATTTTTAAACTTACCTTTCGTCGCGTCATCGTCGTCGTGGACATCGTGGGCGACGTCGCTTTTCTCGATGGAGCACCCGGCAATTTCCTTGGTCAACTCCCCAAGTTCGATGACCAACTTTACTAATCAAGTTCAGCAACTTCATCAAACTTCACCGCAAGCTGAAACACACAGAGAGAACAGTATCAATCAAACACTGCGCGCATTAATTATTTTCCCGCTGGACCTTGTCGACCTACGATTCTAAGCGCGCGATTAATTATGAAGCGTCCTTTAAATGCGACAAAATCAATAAATCGGTCAAATTTTCCCCTCTCTCTCTCTCTCTCTCTCTCTCTCTTTCGGCATTTTTATCCCTTTCCCTCGCATCCCGACAGTCTCGATGAAAGAAACGTACGTTCACTTTTTGGATACGTGTACGAGTGGGCGGCACGCCTGTACGCGTGCGCGCGCGCGTGTGTGTGTGTGTGTGTGTGCTTGCGCATTGCTTTTGACGATGGCAGCTGTTTATTTTTCGAGTAGGAGATTTGAGAAAGCGTCGAAGGAAATTTCTAGTGCTTGCAGGAAGAAACTCATCGAGGGCTTGCAAGCTCGCTTGGGTAATCTGCCTGTTAAAATATCAATCTCAACGTTTCACTCTTTGCACAGCGTGCTCGATCCTCGCCCTCTTCTCTTCTCTTCTCTTCTCCTCGCTCCTCTGTCTGGACGAGGTCATCAAAGATGTAGCAGCAATCAGCGGAGCTAGTCGACCGGACCACCGACTAGTGGGGGAAAAGTGAAATTCCCTCTGGACCTACGAGGACCCCCGGCCGCGTATTTTCTTTCTCGACCGCGTCTCGATCGATAAGGGCGCCATTTTTTCAAAGCTTCGCCAAACGGAAGTGGCGGCTCTTCCGGAGAGTATTATCGAGAAACGTTCATCGAGCGTGATTAATAGAACATTAGGAGAGAATTTCTTTGTAATCTCGAGTAATAAATACCTCAAGTACACGAGAGTATCGATGAACGAGAGAGAGAGAGAGAGAGCGAGAAAGGGAGAGAAAGGGCCTGTGTGTGTGGGAAGAGAGTACAAAGAGCCATCGGTGTATCAAGTTGAGAAATATTTGCACGACGATCCACCCCCTCCCTTCGACTAGCGTGGCCAAGCTAATTAGTCGAGCACACCCCGTGGAGGATTAACGAGAATATTGCATTTTTAATAGAGTCCCAACCCCTGCTGCGAGATCCTGCAGTTTATCTGCACCGATTCCAGCAAGGACCTCTCTCTCTCTCTCTCTCTCTCCCTCTGCCTATTAAGGATCAGCGCTTTCCACCACTTTGATGTCCTTCCCCGCGAGTGAGCTTCCGCAGGATTTATTAGGGGTCGCGCAAATCGGCTCGAAAAATCCACCCACCCTCACCCCACTGCGCCGCCATTTCACCTCTGGGATTGCCGGTGTATTTCGCCTTTGGAGCTCAACAGACACGCGCATACGAAAATACAGGAATTCGCTGGTAGCAATCGCAAATTCTTCGCGTACCTTTTACACCTTTGTCAATCTGCAGTCCAAAGAGGATTTCAGGTTCTCCCAGTCGCGAGAGAGTAGAGAGAGAGAGAGAGAGAGAGAGAGATCGAAACTTTGGACTCTTTTTTTTACTCCGAAGGAGCGGAGAAGGGGAGGAAAATAGGAAACCAAGTCCAGCAGAGTAGAAGGAGTCGGCGGAGGGTGCGACCGAGAGAAAGGGGAAAGGGAAGGGGACGAGATGGGAGTCAGCTCTCTAAATTAACAGTAATGAAAATTGGTTATCAGTCGGAGCGACGTAGCAGCGTTACCGGCAGTGGAGCGCGTAATATCCCATTGAGCGCGGACGGACGGTCGGACTGTTGGACGGTCGGACGGTCGGACGGACGGACGTACGGGCGGATGGTCCGCACGCGGGATTCGGGTGCAAGGGAAGCGGATCACGTTGACACAAAGCGCCCGTAATCCGTTTATCTTCTCTCCGGCCACTCTGCGCCCACGTGTTACGCTCCGCGTTATTTCAGAACAGTCAGCCATCCAGCCACCCCCATAACCTCCTCCTCGCGCTGCCTGTTTTTCGATCAAGGCCCGTCGATACCAGCCACCCTTTCGTGGACCCTTTCGGATACATGCTTTCCTTTCGTCTCGTCTCGTCTCGTCTCGTTTGGGAAAACCCAAACCACCGCCAAAAATCTTTTCTCTCTCTTCGAGGATTCTCCGCGTGGCGTGGCATGGCACGGCACAAGCCACGATTCACTCTCGACCTTCCGATCCTCCTCCTCCTCCTCCTCCTCCTCCTTTCGTCTCCCATTCACGGAAAATCCGTTAAAAGAAATTCCTTCTCCGCCACACTTATGTTCATTGTTGGTGAAATTCATTCATGAGCCGCTCGTCGAACCTACTTGTCTCTCCCCCCGTTGGTCCATATACCTACCTCTTGGTAATTAATTCTTTCTCTCTCTCCGATATCATCGATAAAATGGAGAGAGAGAGAGAGAGAGTGATCGACGATGAAACCAAGTCGCGGCGAATTATCGACGAGCAACGACGGACAAGATTATCACAGGGAGGTTTCTGCCTGGAACACGTGACCCGATCTTGATGGAGATCCAAGGAAGCAGGTCCATTGTGGGCTTTGGGTAATCGGCGTCTAGCAGTCTCTCCCGACGTCGAGGATGAGATCTCCGGTAGAATCTTCGTGCGTTCCCGCCACCGCTCCCTCTCTCTCTCTCTCTCTCTCCCACCATACTAGAACGTGGCTAGAACCCCATGGGGATCCCCGTTCATTGTGCTCGGTCCTTAATCAACGGTGCCCGTTGTCCTCCGCGGCCGCCGTTCGCATCGATGCTTATCGATATGCGCGCGAGCGCAAACCGATGCAATACCGCTCCGATGTTACCGATCTTACCCCCCGATACCTGCGCGAAATCAATTGACTCGGCTGTGGAGAGAGCGAGCGTGTCTCTTCGCACCCTCGCACGAAAGCGGACGAAACGCCAAGATGCCGATGGTTGTCCAGTCATCTCGGACCATCCCTCCCTCGGTATCTAATGAGAAAAATAGCGTACACGGGAGGATCGCCGGGGCATCATAAATTGTCAGGCTGTGAAGTGTCAGATTCCCGGGCCGAATTCGGCATCGGCAATTTGTCAGGCGATCGGGCAAAGTCGGGCACGCTGACAGCCAGCCAGCGAGAAGTTGGCTGGAGAATACTTTCATTCATGCATCTCCTGCGAAGAGGGAGGAGAGAAGAGGAGAGGATTCTCCCATTCTTTCTGCCGTACCTGGCCGCTTTCCTTTCCAAGTGGAATCTTCGTCGTCGGGTGACACGTATTCCTCTTGAGTAATGACACTAGACCTCGGAATGTCTGCACTCCCTACCGAAAAAGAGGGGAGGCGAGGGTGGGGAGGCCTGGGCCCCTTTGAAAACGATGGATTCCATTGGCGCTGAGGTTCCTGCCTGCTGTTCTTCGCGTTCTTTCCAGTGCGTGAAACCCGCTTAACGAATGACAGCCAACGACGCTCTCTCGCGTTTTGTCTCATATACCACGCCACGCCACCGACACATTTGTCTCTGCGCTCCGGATACGCTCTCTGAATCCTCTCAGTTTTCAATCCCCCCCTTCCTTGCCCTCCTCCTCGTTCACCCCAACAACCTCCTTTCACACCTCTCTCACTTATCCGTCCATATTACTCATTCCTTCTTCTTCTTCTCTTCCTCCTCCTCCTCCTCCTCCTCCTCCTCCTCCGTTACCACTACCTCTTCCCTCTTCCTCGGACACTCTTTAACCTCGAGTTTCAGGACTACCAGGATTCAGTCTGACACTCGCTGAAAGACATTCTTGACAAAGGACCCTCTAATATATTACGCTCATTAATGATCCCCGGGTCGCTTCTACTTGTCGAGAAATCCCCTCGTCGCTTCTTCCTCGGCCGGTCGCGGCATCGAAGATTTTTCAAAATTCTTTCGATAGCCGTCTCTCCTAAAACGATAGCTTCCTCAAAATGATCAAACTCCCGCCGAATCATTCTGACGTATCCGCGTGGGTTCGCGAACCCCAAATTTTGTTTTGTTCTTTTACTTTTTTTTTTTCGACAGAAACTAACAAAGACTCGAGGACCCAATCTCATTGGCGCATTGAAATTCTCCCGGAGTTTCTCGATCAATGCGATATTTGCCATTAATTGGACGCTGAAATTGTTGTTTCGTTTACGGTTAAATGGCTCCGCCGAACTTTTTCAAGCGTTGCGCATAGGCAAAACACACACGCGCGCCTCGCGTACACCCTCTTTCCTCCCTCTGGTGCGTTGTATCGGGAATAAAACGAGAATCCGTTGTGGCTCCTGCATTTTTTCCTCTCGCCAGTTTCTCGCACGTTCGCCCCCTCGAAATTTCAGCCGAGTTCGGTCGAGCCCGACTACGGTAGAGGCGGGGAGGAGGTGGTAGTTTCATTGGTAGTTTTACCAGCTGGCAAAGTAAAATTGCTATCGCGGAAAAAGAGAATTTCAATGAGCGTACAGTTCCCGATCGGACCTGACGGTGGTGGTGGTGCTTCTTTACCGCATGCTTCTCTCCGCAATGGGATTGTCCATGGATTCCAGAGGACGAAAGTCGCATAAAAATATTTTCATTTTCATTTTCACTTTCGCGAGCGCGTGGCGCGATATCCCGAAAATCCATAGGAGAAGAGTAAACCGATAAGGCTGGGGGGGGGGGGGCGAGGCAGCAGGGGTGGTTGGCTGTGTGGCATAAAAAGAAAAAGTGTGGAAAAGGCGACGACGACGAGGAGGGGAGGTAGGTGGAAAGCGGCGCACAAGCCGAGCTTTAAAATCGTCCTGGCGTTATTATCCTGCGTAATAATAGCACCTTGCCACCTTTTCTGGCGCACAATACGCTGAACTACTGGAAGATTAGCTGCTATTTCGATTCAGAGCCTTCGAGCAGAGTGGTAATAAAGAAGAAATCTAGTTGCTGGGGCTCCATCCCCTCTCCCGCGCGCAAAACAGCAAACTGCGTTCCATTTCTGACCCAAGCCTCACCTTTAAGAGGAGCCACCTGCTTTTCGCGTTTGGCGATAGGCAAGGATTCGCCGCGCGAAACGGAGTGACGTAACGTGGCTAAAGTTATTTCGTAAGCGCGGGGGAGGGAGAGCTGGGAGATCCTCTCGAGGAGAAGATCTATGAGACGGCTCGATGCCACGATCCAGAGAGTCGCTGGATCTCTCGTGCACTCGCGTGGGCCGTCAACTATAGACGTTCCTCCCACGCAGTGGATCACGCATGCGCCGGGCCTCCCTTAAAACAATGCGCCGACCAATCTGGGAAGGTAAACGAGCTCTTGCCCCATTGGCCCGTTCCTCCAAGTCGATCTTTTTCCTACGACCACCATATCTGTATCTTTCAGGGAACCTTTGCCTCTTCTTCTCCATCCGCATCTGCGAGAATCATCTCTCTCTCTCTCTCTCTCCCTCTGTTTTTGCCTCCTCCTCTTTCCCTTCTAGACTCTGCTTGCGCGCTCTCACTTTTTAAATCCATCGTGAAATTCGCGAGACCTTTGGCCGCGCGTAATTTGGGTAGAAATAATTAATTGGTAAACTCTGCCATTTCAAAATTTTGTCCGAACAATTGATTTCACGAGACTTGGAGTAGAAGATTGGAGACGGTGAGAAAGAAAAAGAGAGAGAGGGAGATAAATCGGCAATCGCGCAGGTTTTTCGGGGCTTAGAAGTCTTCTCTGCTTATTAGCGAAATCTCCGGCGACTGGTAGAAAAAGAAGAAGGTCTCTGGAAAAGAGAGCCGTCGTGCAAGAAGACGAAGGCCGACAAAACTCCGGTGAAGAGAACGGGAGGGAGAGGCGAAGGGGTGGAGGGAAGTAGGGTGGGGGAGAGGGGGCAGGTGGCTTCAAAGTGGCCGCCGACAGGATCCGAGCCACCATTGTTATATTCCCTGCACCATCCCGCGAAACAAATGCACCTACAGCCACCCACGGACTAAATTTTCTATCCTTTTCCCTCTCCTCCCCTCTTTTTTCGAGATTAGCTCTGCTTAGCCCCCAAGATCCTTGGGATCTTCTCTCTCTCCAACATTTCCCCGCGATTTTCCCCGTGATCTACCGGGGCGAAAAAAGCGAAAAATATTTTCCTTCGGAAAATCCAATTTCGCCCCGCTGAATAAAGCCGTAGTAGCGCGCTGTTGGTGTTGGCTAGTGGTGTGCGGTGTGCGGTGTGCGGTGTGCGGTGTGCGGTGTGCGGTGCGCGGTGGTGATGGTGGTGGTGGGTTGCTGGTGGCGGTGGCAGCGGTGGCGGCGGTGGTAGCGGCAGTGGTTGTCGGATTTCCGAAATTTTACCGGCGTTCCTGAAATTCGTGATTCCTAACGAGTGGTTGAATTTTTCATACGAAAATAAATAACAAGCCGATTGTTCTCGATAATAAATATTAATAATGCGGCTAATTATTGCGTAACATCGCGCGAAAATAAGCGAATAATGGGCGTTTTTTCCATGATTATAATCCATCATTACGGGATATAAATGTTGTAAGAATAAACAATGGGCTCTCGGTAAAATTGTGTAATTTTACGGATTCTAATTATGACCAGGGGATTTTTTTATAAACAGACAGGGGATTGTTCGATGGTGGAGAAACAATGGTGTCGTTACAAGTTTCAGCGTTTCTGTTTGAACGGGGCCGCGAGCGAGAAAATCAATCGATACCATCGGGGTCGCACGATGAATTTTAATTTCTCCCCCTCGCCCCTCTCTTTTCCCCCTACGGCCCCCATTCCAAATGCACAAACAGCCCTGTTTGTTATTCCCGCTAATGGATGCCCGAAATCCACCGTGACGCAGGCACTAATCGCGAAAAACTTTTTAGAATTCATAAGCGACGGCGGCCACGCGCACCCCCAGTAATTTGGGCCCTCTTCAATAACCAGCAAATTCACTCGAAAATTCATTCATTTCCCAACGGGTTATTCGCAAGGGCTAATTCTTTCGGGATAATCGTTCTCTCTCTCGAATATCCCGTACTACAGTCACCACACCGAGCCATCGACACCGACAGTTTTGTGCTTTGCATAATTAGCTCGATTGGCTTCGATTCGTCGTTTGACTCGTTCCGTTCAGGGATAATCTAGCTTTTTTCCTACTCCTACGAGAAATTTCGACTTTTTCCAATTTCTTTCGAGAGCAGCGATAAAACCTCGATTGTACTGGAAGCGCGTTGGGACAATGACACCGTGGAGGAGGAGGAGGAGAAGGAGGACGACGCGGGGAATCCCCTAGGCCCGAAGCGTTTTACCGAAGGTAATGGCTGTGCCGGAAGCGAGATGACGCGTGACCCCAGACGGATACATTAGACGCACTTCCGGTGGTGCGACGCCCAGCTTCCCCTTTCACCACCTACCCCCATTCTCCTTATTTCGTCATAGCTACCCATCCATTACAGTTTCACAATGGATTTTATCATTTAGAAAAAAAGAGGAGAGAGAGAGAGAGCGCGACGCGAAGGAAAATGGAAAAAAGTTTGCAAAAATTGTCCGCCAGTCGACTTTTGCCAATAATTCCCCGGATAAGCGGAGAAATGATTTTCCTTGGCACAGGACGTTCCGCGTTAGAAATTTCTGCACCGGAAATTTATTGTTTGCCAATGCACCACCGGAGGATGACGTAGCCTGGGACGATGAGGTGGGTTGGAGTCTCGGGCGAGTCTCCCTCCTCCTCTCCTCCACCCTCTCGATTTCCTCAGCGGCCGAGTTCGAATCTCGCGGCGCGCTCCAAGGAAATGAAATCCGTCCGTAACGCGATGCTCGTACCGTTATTAGATCTGCGCTTGCAAGCACACGACGGCAGCTTGGCTGAGCAAGGAGAGAGAGAAAGAGAGGCAGAGAGAGAGAGAGAGAGAGAGAGAGAGCGCTCCTTCCAGCTCGCTTTTCGCCCGCCGAGCCAACCCGGAAACGCCCAGAAGCTTCCAATGCAAGATCGTCCGGCGCCGGAAATGAAGCGCAGCTCTCTAACGCAGAGAAAACTTTCTTCTTCCTGCCAGCACGCTCGCGGATATTTCTCGCAATTTATCCCCCCGACAACTCACGCCCGGATCGGATGATCTCATTTTTTTAAGAGAAAAATGGCGTCTTATAGTTTTCCCAAAACTTTTTAGGACGAGCAACGCAAAAATAATAATAATAATAATAATCTAGTCGCCAAGTTTCGCGTTGGATGCACCAATGGGAATTAATAGCCATGGAGCGCGAATCCCGTAAATAATGCTTTCTGACAGCCGTCGATGAATAACGAGCCGCGCGGAGCCTTCGACTTTAATCTTTTATTTTTTTCCTTCCCCTCCTTGTTTTTCAACAGGACCTCACGCACACGACGAACCAGCGCACGAGTACGGACAAACCTCCTCCACAAAGAGGCATTCAAGTCTCCGAATTTTTACTCGTCTTCCTGTAAAACAACGTTCGACTAGCTCGCGCGCGCGCGCGCGTGTGTGTGTAACTACGTACACACATGATATATGCCCGAGTACACCGGGGTTTTCATATATGCGAAAACGCCGCGTATAAAGCAGCTCGTGTAAACCGAATGTAAAATACAGGCGCGATGGATGCCTTCGTACACCCGAGAAGCGGGAATTCGCTCTGAAAATTTTATTTACCACCGTACAGAGAGATTTTGGTTCATCTTGATAGGGGGGAAATTTTGCGGCTGAAAAAAAAAAAAGAAAAAAAGCCGGGTCTCTGGATGATTTGATAATCGGTGAAAAAGAAAATCATCGAGTAAATAAATGGAGGATTAATAGGAGAGTGGCCGGAGGAGGGTTATTATTCGGAGACTGTGCGGTGGTTGCAGGAATGAAATAAGAATACGGTTGGAGGAAGACAAGAGGGGCGATAAATAACAGCAAGATGGTGCAAATGGCAGCGATAGCGGCGAGAGAAGAGAAATGAAAGCGAGCGCAGGAGCGAAGTGAATGATGAGAGTATAATGATGAAGGTTCTCCTAATTCCCCGGATGTTTTCCTCTCGCTCTTCAGCCTCGTTTTTTCCTCCTTCGAGGAGGATGAGAAATTTCGAAAGAAAATGCCCAGGAGGAGGAGGAGGAGGAGGAGGCATATCGCGAGGGGATGAATCCACCCTCTCTATCTCTTTTTCCCTCCTACTCTTCCTTCCTTCCTTCCTTCCTTCCTTCCTTACTTCCTTCCTTCCTTCCTTCCTTCCTTCTCCACTATGCGCTATATGAATTAATAACCCCCTGCAATTGTTGCCATGGTAACTCTCGAAGCGTTAAAAACTCCTCCGTTCTAATTCTGATCGTTCGTTTAAAGTTTCAGATATGGTTGCCGCTACTGAAAATCGGAAACAAGTAGTCTCTCCCCCGCTATTCGTTCAAGCCTAAAAGTTGGAGATTGCGAAATGTTGAAAAGCAGAGACGTTTAAAATCTGGCTCATTGAAATATTATCGCGAATCGCGATATTTCCGCGGCGGAAGGGATACAGGTGTATCGTTAGAGGAAAATTTGCAGCTAGTTTGTTGACGCACTTGCCAGAGTGGCAAGTGAGTGACGTCATTCGTGGGTGTGTGGGACAACGCGCGCGTGTAGATTCGGAGAACAAAGCTCGTCTCGACGGTTCCTCCACGTGAATCGCGGGATGCAATACCGGAAGCGACGAAAGAAAAGCGAGAGAAACGAACTTACACGTGCCCGAACGGGTGGCACTACGCGCGTCATGAATATTTGAAGAGACATCCCCGCTCCAACCCCTCCTCCTTTCCTCCCACAACCACCGCACACTCTTCTCTTCCCTCCTCTCCAACCCCTCTTCCGTTTTATTTTCGCATTTTCTACAGCTCGCGGGACTTTACGCAATTTTTCCAGCCACCTCCACTCACCTTTTCCACCCTTGACCGTCCCCACGGATACCGGAAATAGACTCAACAACGTCTTCCGGTAGTATGAGCTGGCTGGCGCGATTGGATGTTACGTGGTTTTCTTTCTTTCTTTCTTTCTTTCTTTCTTTTTTTCTTTCATCTTTCATCTCTCATCTTTCTTTTTCCAAATGAACTCGCGCTCACGCGGCGCTAATTTGCATTTCACACGAGCGGAAGTCGACCGAACCTTACTACGGAGGCAATGAGTCGAGGCAAGGCTAGCAAACCAAATCTAGTCTAGGTAATAGCAAGAATTTTTTGTTTTTTTCTCCCTTCTCCCCCTTTTCTGTCTCTACTTGCTTACCTCTTCGACTCGTGCTGCTGTCGCTGTTGCTCTCTGTTGCTACTACCGTTCCTGCTGGAGGATGGTAGTGTACGAAAACGTGAATGAGACCTCGACAGAAACGCTGAAAAGACAGGAAACAGCGTGAAAAGGAAAACAGAGGACAAAAGTGGTAGAACAGCTATCGTCTGCTACTTTAAAAGATACTTAAGAGTCTATTGAAGAAAAAAAGTGAACCAGGATTTCGTGTCAAAAATCAATGATTCATCGCGATCGATAATTATCGTTGCTTCGAAAGTCGCTCGTCGGAGTTTCGCGTATACTTTCGCGTTACCGATATCAAAGTTGACGCGAAATTGTTTTAAGGGAGGAGCGAATGGGAAAAATTTCACGCAAATTTCCTTGAAAATTTCTCTCGTTCCGCTCGAGGATATTTCGCAGACAACTTCAGATCGACGACGGCGACGACGGCGACGACGGCAGTGTGGAAGGACGACGAATGATAGAACGGGATTCAATGACT
The DNA here is from genome assembly GCA_037305995.1 of Sclerodermus sp. 'alternatusi'. Lineage (NCBI taxonomy): Eukaryota > Metazoa > Arthropoda > Insecta > Hymenoptera > Bethylidae > Sclerodermus > Sclerodermus sp. 'alternatusi'. The sequence goes on along the minus strand of CM074546.1, from coordinate 5,467,826 downwards.
GGGGTGATCTCGCACAATGATTTTGTGGAGTGGATCGTGCCTCGCATAACTAGATCACGTCAAGATAAAGTCTTGCGTAAATGGAGTCTTTCTCGGGTCAGGAGTTTCATCGGAGAAACAGGAGAGAGAGAGAGAGAGAGAGAGAGAGAGAGGGAGAATTCCATTGGCAAGATTCAGAAAGACCGAGAAAAAGAGAACGCGCGGCAAAATTCACAATTAAACTCGAGAGATAAGAGGACGCAATTTAATTAATCGTGATGAAGCAAAGGCAAAAACAAAAAAAAAAAAACAACAAGACCAAAATCAAAGAAGAAAAAAAAGAGGTAAAAGACAACGGGGAGAAAGAAGGCTCCAAAGTAGTACGAGCGAGAGAGAGAGATTTGAGAAGCAAAGGACGGAAAGTTGGCAGGTTCTTGAGGGAAAATGTAGGAGAAGAGGAGGATAGGAAATAGTAAAAGAAAATAGAGACAGTCCCGGACACGAAGGAAGCTGTGCGTGCGGCACAGGATAGAGTGGGATGGGGTTGATCAATATTCATGGTCCGCTTGTGGGGCGGTTTCGACGTAGTCAGAAGGGGTGGATTTATGCGAATCCTTCCTTCCGACTCATCCCCCTTGTGCACGGAGCCCTTCTTCCTTAGACTCCTTTCCCTAACGAAGGTCACCCCCGACACAATGCAAAGATACAACTTTAGCGATTCTGCCGGTACAATGGAAATCCACGGTACTCTCTTGGCTAAATGCAATTAATATCAATTAGAAAAAGAAAAAAAAACTCTTAAATTATATTATATTATTACGGCCAAAAGCATCATCGATCTACGTGATAAATTCGAGTAATAAAGATGGCGGGGGAGAGGTGGAATCATCTAATAAATCAGGAAAAATTCTTTGAGCGGGTTGATCGGCTGATTTATGAATTCCGCGATATCGCGAACGAGTAAGTAAGAATCCAAGGAGGACGGAGGGAAATGGGCACACAATCAGGGTAGATTAAAGGATCGGGTGGAGAGGGCAGCAGGTTCATCCGGGCAGAAGGTAGAAGGTAGAGAAGGCAGAAGGCAGAAGGCAGAAGCGAAGACGGTAATAATGCTAAATATCTGAAATGAAGTAGCAGCGGTCGTCCGTGTGCGAGTGGCGTGTATACGCGTGCATGTACACATTGGTTCGAGTAGACGTTGTCGCGATTCGCGTGTATGTAGGTCGTAGGTTGATGTGCAGAGAAACGCAGGAGGGTGGGAAGGGAAGGGGGACTGGTGTGCGAGAAGGTAGTTCAGTTCCGGTGCGGGCCATTAGTTGATGAGCTACCTCGCTTCCACCCCCTCCCTCAACCACCCACCGGCAGCTTTCACCCTGAAAAGCTCGCGTAGTATTGTGGGATCTATTATTGCCCTTCTGGACTTACGTGTTTCGATGCAGCAAACTCACCCGACCAACCAGCGAATGGCCAGTCGACAGACACACGAGGGTAAAAAGGGCTGGATAAACCTCCGACTGGATCGCGAAACAGCACTGACTTTCCTCCTCCTACCACTACTACTACTCCTCCCCCCGAGCCTAGCCACCCCTTTCACAGTCAAAGAGTGTGGTCTGCATACTTTTAATGCACGGCGTAGAGACTGCACTCGAACCTCCCCACTCAATCAATTGAACTCTAATTTATCAGCAAATCCCCGCAATTTCCGGCGCAACCTCCTTTCTCCTCCCCTACCGACCGCCGCCGACTTTGCGGCGGCAGCCGAGACTCGCCGACGATTTTTACTTTCGAGAATTCTGCCTGAATTGATCTCGGTGAGCTTGTTTGTTTCGCTAGATCGATCAAACTCGTCAATTTCACGCGGGACTTTAGCAGTGACGTCACTACCGCCGAGGTGGAGAGACTTTTGTCAGGGAGAGAGAGATTAACGAACGAAGGGGGAAGAAGGAGAAGAGAAACGGGGGTGGTTGAGAAAACTTTGTTGGAAAGAAACGTTATAAACGCGCAACTAGGCAGGAGAAGGTTAGCACAAATAGGGAGGGATGCACGCGGCGCGCTGCAAACGGAGGCTCGAATGTGTTGGGAGGAGGGGAAAAAAGGGCAGGGGAGGGAATGGGAGGCATTCAGTGCATTCACAGGGAAGAAATACTGCACGAACGAGCAAGTCGCTGAATAAACCGAGTCGAGGCTCGTTCCACCCCCGGAACCACCCCGTCTCTAGCATTATCGTTATTAAACACCTTCGGGAGCAACCGCGGCTACTCCTGCTGAAAACTGTACCATCCTTGCTACTGCTCTGAAAACTGGTCCATGCTTTCTCCTCCTCCTCCTTCGTCTTTTTCTCGGTGTTTCTCACAGGTGAGAAAAAATCGTTCATTTGCACGGGGGATTTTTCAAGAAGCCTATTACAAAGAATAGGTGGAAAATGAGTTTGGGGGGGGGGGGGGAGTCAATGGAGGAAAGCTGATAACCGCCGCCGTCTTGCGGAAGAAGAAGCAGAGTTTTTCGGTCCCGCCACTCAAGACGATGGAAGGTAGCCGGAGGGAAGGGGGGTTGGGATGGAGTCGAAGGTAGGGGTGGCGCATTGTTTCGAAGAAGCCGGCACTAAAATCAGCCCCGAGCAAGCAGCGGCAGCAGCGGTAGCAGCAGTAGCAATAGCAGTAGCAGTAGCGGTAGCAGCAGCAGCACCACCACCACCACCGCCACCACCGGATGATGTACTGCACCCCGGTTCCTTAATTACTGCCGCGTGCAAATTGGAAGGAAAAATTAATCGCAGAAATGACTTAGAGGCAGCATTGGGTGGAAGAGGAGCGTTGGGAGAGGAAGAACACCCCGAGGGTCGCACAAAGGGGATGAAAGGAAGTCCGGGGCAATTAGAATGATGCCCTTTGCATGGTCTTCCTCGCTTACTACCCTTCATCCTCTAGCTCTAACTCCTTCCTCTGTCTCTTCCGATCTTCTCTCTAAAGAAAATCGACGCGGGACATTTTCTACAGCGAGGCGCTATGCGTGGAAGGGCATAATTACGAGTGGGAAAATGACTTTTCTCGGAAAACTCTCGTTGCGCGTTAGAGGGTGCTTCGAAAATCATCGTCGGGAGGTGGCTGGAAAATTGATAGTGGGTGGTTTCATTTTCGCAAACGATGCGTGCATTCACCTCGGAAAGCTCGAGCTTCGACATCCTGGAGGATATCCAGAGGGATGCTGGCCTTTCTTTCCTCGGAGGGGTAGGGGGAGGCACCAGGCTGGGAGGGAGTGTTATTCAGGAGGGTGGATGGACATTTAATCTCGATTTCGGGGTCGATCAGCCTCACCCTCCAGAAAGAAGACCGCTGTCATATCTCCGGGGGATGATTCGACGTGACAGCTCTCCCTCGGGACACCCCCCTCTCCACCTCTTCCCTCTTCCTCGTTCACCCCCCGCGACGCCTCCGGTGGCAATATACGTCGTGACGTCCGCGGATTCCACGCGTGCCACCGATTCCACCCCTTGCGAGACGTTTAATGACGTATAAACTATGCGCCGGATTAACGAGCTACCCTAGGGGTAATACTACCCTCCCCCCTCCCCTTCACCACCTTCGGGCTTTGCAACTCGATGCTCTGCCACTCTGCGGTTTCTGCCGGTGACACGCTTACCACGCCCTAACGATTTTTTCAAAGCTACTTCATTCCTGCCTTCTACTTTCAACCAGTTACACAACAATTTCTCATTCGCCAAGAGTTCATTCTCGATGAACCAAGAATCGCGCGCTTCGATCGATTCAATTTTCCTCGATGACGGAACGATCCTGATAAATGAAACCAAATGGGCGAATGCTTTTTAAGTTCGGGCGGTCAATCGTTAAGGAGACGCAGGAAGGAGAGTGTGTGAGAGAGAGAGAGAGAGAGAGAGGAAGGATAACGACGCGCGTCAACCTTCTGCTGAGAATTCTCTCCAATGAATAAAAACCATATTCTACCCTTCGTGCTTGTGGAAATTTCTTGCTACCCACCACCCCCAAACGACAATTTGACGTCCGACTATCTTTCGCGCTACAACTCTACGTGCCTCGAGTGACTTATCAAAATGTTGATCCAGCCTAGGGAATCCATTATCTTGTCTATTTATTCAAAATATTTCCCTAAACTCGCTCGCCGCATACACTGACCATTGAGAAAATATAAATCACACGAGGAATCAGTTGCCCAGCATGGAGAGAAGAGTTTCTCTCTATCCCGCAAGATAGTCCAGTTCGTGTCTCTGTGTGTATGCGCGAACTCCATTAAATCTTTTAGAAAATCGATCGCGTTTTCATCACCAAAGGCATGCGTAAAATTATATCGCGTTTCGCACTGTAGAGAATAAACGAAAAAGTTGAATGGTACGTATATGCGTAGAGAGAGAGAGAGAGAGAGAGAGAGAGAGAGAGAGAAAAGAGGGTAGAAAGTTAACCGCAGTGGACGCGTGGCTGCACAAGGAAGTAGGGCGAGGGGAAGAGGGTCGAGGGTAGGTTCACCCTCGTCAGAGCCCCTGACGATCGTCAGGATCGCCAGGATCCGACGCATCGCGACGCATTGGGGCCGAACGAGGACGATGTGCAATCTATCGAAAGATATTCATGGCTTCAACCCCCGTGCAGCCTCCCCATCAGCCATAACCGTCGCGTCACGAATGTCTTATTGATTACACCCATGCGAAACAGATACCAAGAACATCCCCCGGTGACGAAACTACTACACACAGGCGCGCGTTTACGTACTCGCTCGGTCTGCTGCAGATTTTCGACAGGAAGCTCGCAATATGCCATCCGGTTTCGCGGAGCTCAATCTCCTCTCCCCAGGAGTCAGCGACTCCATTTTACGCGAAAAATTTATTTCGCGTCCAAACAACCAACTTGGACCAACCGATCGACGGCGAGGTCTGGAGGGAGAGGGGTCGTCTCTTCGTCAACGCCAGAACGAAAGGAGAGCGATCCAGCGCGCGATTCCAAGGTGAGAAAGAAAAAAGGTGAAAAAAATACGCTTGGTGGGGAACGAAGAGTAGCGGGGCGGGGTGGGAAGGGAGTTTCGAAACGGTCCTCGATCCTCAAGGTTTCGCCGAAGACTTTCTCGTTGGGGCCCCCGCCATATGCATTATTAATGCAGCGAGAAGCTCCGCGGACCCTCGGCCGATAGCGTGACGAATCGGAAAAACCGAATCCTGGATTATGCGAGAGTGCTCTTCTCGGCGATGGCATCCGGAGTGATCCGCGCGCGTTCCCCGGAGGAATGTAAAATATTACCCTCGCGTCATTCACCCCGTGATGAATGACCTTCTAAAATAATGCTTCCCGGAAAAGGAAATTATTCCTCCGGTTTGCCAAGAGTATTGGGCGCGCGAAGGTCCTTCGGCTCTCTCTCTCTCTCTCTCTCTCTCTCTCTCTCTCTCTCTCTCTCTCTGGCCAGTGGCGAACGACTCTCGAACGATTTTCCAGCTGAAACTTTGACTTGGTCCGATCGATCTTGCAGGTACCATTTCACGTTGCGAGTAAATCGCGCAGGGCCGTTTTACAAACACACGCACACGCGCGTACCACGTATCGTGCAAGTATGTGTATCGCGTTCGTCGGTACGATGGTATTGTTCGCCAACCCGCGGGACGCGTGCATGAATTCCCGACAGAGACGGACGAACGACGGAGGCCAGAGTGCCCCCGGGATAACAAGGCGGTTCCTTGTTCCTCGATTAAACGACACATTGTACGACCGGCTTTTCTTTCGGCGGGTCAGAAGCTCGCCGGCATCGAACGTTTCTTTCGTGGAACGAGGGGGCGCGGGGGCGTCGAGGTCCGCGCCCAGCGTGAAATCCACCCCTGTGACTTTACGAGCGTTATTAGTCTCGTTTACTCGACTAATTGATTATTCCACGTTTTCGATATCGCCCACTTATCGGGTCATCGGGCATCACCGAGGAAATAATGATTGGCTGACAAAAGCGGTAGTGGATCGCCCCCACCTCCCACCCCCGCTTTAATGTCTTGGAATTTTTCTATGGGATTCTCCATTGTCAATTGACAATTCTAATGCTCGAACGACAGGGCCGTGAGAACCGTGAGGCATCCACGGACAGACACTCTGCCCATTGTGAAAGGCATCGACACTCTCTCGTGCAACGACACCTCGTGCACTTTGGATCATAAATAAAATTGCCGAATATCCAGGAGGCGGCAAGTGAGCGTGTGTGTTAACGAAGGGTTGGGGGGGAGGGGGGATGAACATAAAACCGGTGCGGGTGCACTAGGATAACCAGCGAAACGACGCAATGACAAAATGTCCGTCATTCCGTAGAATGACCGATTGTACCAGGAGAGGCACTTCCTCTCCTAATTGGATTAGCCTCGAGCAAAAGGATCTTTGCTACCAGAGGACGATCGTCCTGTGGATCCTGTGCGTTCGGAGGTAGTAGAGTCCGAAACTCTCACTGACACGTCGTTCCCAAAACTCTCCGAAGGTCCTTGGCAAAAATGTCCCGCTGGGGTTTCCACGCGTGGGGAATCCTGGAGACCGGCGATAGACGTAAGAGAGAGAGAGAGATTATGCGAAATCGGCTGGTTCGCGGACGAGGCGTAGGTTATTTTTCTCGGTGGATCCTCGGCCTCGACGGATCGGCCGATCGAATATTCCGCGAGCGATGCGTTTTTTGTGAAAAGGAGCAGGTGGAGTGGCGCGGGGTAGCGAGAGGAGGAGGTGGAGGAGAGGGAGGGCTGCGACGCCCGGTCGTCGGCGTCGTCATCGTCGTTACGCGACGGAATACCATTATCCGGATAATGGGCCGGCAATTAGCTCGGCGGCGTGCATAAATCTTCGCGTGAAAAGACAGGATGCCCGTATTTAAATAAATAAGTAGCCTCATTGTCAGCCAGTCAGACGTCATCGGGTCAGTTGGAGGGAAAAAATGCTAATCAGTCCGAAAACTCGAGCGCGTGACCAACGCGGCGACGCGTCTCCTCGCCTCCTCTTTCCTTTCAACGCAAGGAGGACCCGACGACTCCGTTCCAGACTCCGAGAAGTCCTGGAGTGCTGCTGTAATGTGTCCGCACCCCCTCCTCTCCTTCCCGCACCAAGATAAAAAATAAGAATCTTCGCGACTATCGTTACGATCATGACGATAATGACGACAACACGCGGCAACGAGAAGAATAGTAACGAGCGTTTACTTTCGCGCAAACACAATCTTCCCGCATTCCCGGATAATCCAGCCATTTTGATTGTCTTGAAACGACACGAGGGTGTCAGGGAGGAGGAGGAGGAGGAGGAGGAGGCGACGGACAAGGGTGGTGTCATTGGCCTATCGCGTAACGAGCTGTGAATGCGAGATTACCGAAATGGACGGAGGCGATCGCACAGTCCCTTCGAGTCCTTGGCTCCGCGTGAGAATATGGACATCGGAGTAACTCTCTCATCCCCAACCCCCCCCCCTCTCCTTATCCTCCTCCTCGTTATCGACGCAACCCAATTTCGAAGATCTGGATAACGAAGTGGAACGCGCGCAATTGGAAGAGGAGCGCCGAACTATACTCATCGCCTCCCCGAGAGTGTACCCTCCTCCCCACCCCTTGCCACCACGACGACGGATCAACGAAGCCATTAGGGGTGTGGGTGGCGTGTTTTTTCCTCCGCATCCTGAGCGATCGCGTCTCGCGATTTTGTCTGAGATGGTTTCGCGAATTTAGACGGCCCAATCAGGAAAGGGGTGGAGGAGCGCAGCTAATTTCTGATAGGGAAATGGGAGGAATAGAGGTTCGTGGCGATTATGTCAATCGGATCCCCGGCATACAAGTCGGATGACGTGAATGGTTACAGGTGTGTACCCAGCGAGTCTCTATCCATGAACGTGGGATTAATCGGCTTCTCCGTGTTTCCTCTGACGCCTATGCTTGGCTTTCCTATAATACGGGCATCCTGCATAATTCTAATTGAACTGCCAACTACGCAGCGCCGCTTCCAGAGACAGCGGTCCCGATTCGCGTGATCCTCGTGAAATTAGAGATCATCCGGCCGCCGCCACTGCCACCGCCGACGCCGCCGCTTCTCTCGTGAAACACGTGAGCAACAGGCATCGCTAATGATGCGTTCTGTTTAATCTTACCAACGATGTATCATTAATCCGTCTGCCTGATTAATAGGCCCGTCGATAAACCTCCCCTCTAGTAGCACGGTGCGATTGGCTCCATCCTCCCACCCTCTCACCGACGCGGCCTGTTCCTCCTTACTCGCCTTTTCCCTCAATTCCAACAATTTTCTAATTCGAGGCTGGACTCCTCCTCGTATAGCAGCGAGGTTGATGGAGAACAGAGAGAGAGAGAGAGAGAGACAGACAGAGGGGAGGAATAAAATAAAATCCCGCGTCGCGAGGGTGGTTCCACCGAACGCGGTGGGAGAGGGGAAATGCAAAATGGAGGGAAAAATGGACGAGTCTCTCCCCTTGTATAACTGGATAAGCCGGCGGTTTGTCGCTGGCCCGAGTTTTCGCTAAGTTTTTCAGCCGACGTTGCCTCCTCGCCGCGTGATGTATGCACGTTGCGTGATTTATTTCTTTCACGGGATGCCACCCTTCGCGCGAGGGCTGCTTTTTGCAGGGCTGCCATGACGGAATTCACTCACGATACGACTGAAGGGGTCAACGCTGTAAATTTATCGATACGGGAAACCTATCCCCCCTCCAGCCCGTCCCGACTTATTCCGCGTACCCTCGTCTAATTGACGATTCCATCAATTTTCGTGCTTTCGTGCTTTCGCCGAACTAACTCCTTCGCAAACGCCTGGATCGATCAACCCCGTGAAATTACGTTTACGAAGAAAGCCTTGCGCCAAGCTCTCGCGCGACCACTCGCGCATTGCTACGAAAAAGCAGGTCGAACAATTTACGAGCAGTTTTCACTGATTCCCATTTCGATGAAGGCGAACAATTTTCGACGAAACCGGCATAATTAGCATGAGAATAATGCCGGAAGCTCGCAGGACGTCTTAATCAAACTTTTTAGATGGGATTCGCAGCTTTTTCTTCCGCTGCCTTCGTTCATAACGGCGAGTTTTAATGCGAAATGCTAATCAATCCGCGTATCTTCTTTGCCTTATCCAGCCGCTACCGAATTTCCCCCCTTAACACCATGCTCGCTAAAACAGATTAGCGCGAGAAAATTCAAATTTTCATCCGGGAAATTCCTGTTCTCCCCGCGATGACTTCAGCGCGGAGTGAGAGAGTGAGAGGAAAGAAAAAGAGAAGGAGAAAGAGAAAGAGAAAGAGAAAGAGAAAGAGAAAGAGAAAGAGAAAGAGAAAGAGAAAGAGAAAGAGAAAGGGGTTGTGCGAAAAAACCCGCTCTCCTCACTTTTACGAGGTGAACGCGCTGAACAATGGATCCGCGAAATATAACCGATTGCACTATGGGCATGCGGCTGTGAAAATTAGCAGTCGGTTACGCTTTCAGCGCGACCGCGTTTTTTCATCACACCTTTTTCCTATTTTTTTTTTTTTTTTCATGTTTAGTTCGCTGGAAGAAACGCGCACTCTGTTTTAACTTTCATGCCTGCCGGAACACATTACACTATGAACTGATAGACCGCTGGACCAACTAAAATAACGCGCTACTTCATTACTTCTGCTGCAGAAATTTCGATTTCAGAGATTTTACCGAGCTCGTTAAAAAATTGTCTCGCGACCACACTATTATCGGGGGATATCAGTTTGCGCGTTGGTATAAATAAGTAGACGATTCTTCGTCGTTTTTCCCTTGTTTTCTATCCACCGATTTTCATGAATAATGCGTTTGACCGCTGACGAGGAAGATTCAATGAATTTTTATTTTTCGGACTAGGTTAGGATGGATTTTTGAAAAATAGAGAGAATCTTTTGAAAACTTTCAATCAGCATGGTCAAAGCGCAAAAACGTTTTTCGCTATATTTTATACGATACACGGATGATAGGTTTTTCTTGCCTCAAAGACCACGCAACGTGTTCCAAACTACTACTGATAATTTTCGATCATGAATTTAAGGTACTCGCAATTTTTGGTTCATTCGTTGATTCGCTGAAAAGTAGGGATTCTTGATTGATCGGGAGTAAGAGTTTAGTCGGTAAATAATTGGGGGCTCACTTGATAGAAAAAGGTAGTTGGTTGAAAACAAAAAGAGGATTGTCGTGCGCGTAAATTAAAGTCACATTCGTTACGAGAAGCGGAATGTACATTCCAGGCTGGCTCGTTAATTCGTCGTATGAATAATGACACACCCCCGTTACGGTATAATTCGATTGTCATTCGATTCTCCACGCTCAGTACTATCCGGCGGTGCGTGATTCGCGTTGAGGGTGGTTTACCCTGTCGAACAACCCTCTGTCGGACTGCCCATTGCTTTTTTTCGCGAGACCATTTTCGAGTTTTCGGGGGTCAGCAGGACTACAGCGGAGTTGGCTGTACAACCATTGTAAAAATCAATGCTCTCTCTCTCTCTATCTATCTTTCTCTTCCACACTTCTCGCGCTTGTCAAGGAATGAATTCTAGCATCGTTGGCACCGGACTACCGTCACACTACACATATACATTGATTCACTCCAGTCATTGTAACTAACCGTTTCCAGTGAAAGGAACGGCAAAACTTTATCAATTTGTCACATAGGCCCAAAAGTAAAGAAAACCTAATTAATGAAAAATGCAAATTCAAAGCTGAGTAAAAGTACAATTCAGCAAACGCATATCCATGGATCAAACCAGATATATCTAATCCACTATAGATAACTCACTAATTAACTTTACCAATCAATTCCGGATGCGCAAATATATTCAATTACTCTTTGTTAATAATCTCGCTCAATGATATCAAAGCTTTGAAATACTGTTCAACTAATCCAATATTTATGGAAATTGATTGGATAGATCCACACCACGGTTCATCGTGCAATCTTGGTCATTCAGGCGACTTTTTCACCTTGAAAGTAGAGAAATTCCTTTACTTTGGAAAATCAGTCCAGTTTGCTCTATTGCCATTTCACGGATGTATATTTCAAAAGCATTCGTGTTATTCCACGAGTTTCATTTACGAAGGAAATCGAGCATTTCGCCAAATACCGAATCATCATAGCCCTTGATGTTCAGATGGCTGGAATGACTGGATCATGAAGTAATTCTTGATGCAATTTCCAGACACGAGTACAGAGTATCGTTTGGTAGACTGAGACAGAGGGCAGTTACGTTCTGAGTACCGGGCTAAACGTGACTGTACGTGTGTGTGTGTGTGTGTGTGTGTGTGTCTGTATACGTGTATTGCATATATATATACGTGCATGGATGAAGGAGGGGTGGTAGCTGAATGGAGAGGAGTTGAGCGACGAGAAAGAGAGAGAGAGAGAGAGAGTAGGAAGAGGTGGAGGAGGATGAAGGAGAAAGAGAGGGAGAGGGAGAGGGAGAGAGAGGCTGGCTTGGGCAGTGCGTATCGATCTGGCCGCGTTACGTGCGTGCCGGAGGTTGGGGTCCTGGCGTGGACCAATCGGGGGACCACTCTCTCTAACTCTCTCCTTCTCACTCCTCTCCCTCCCTCTCGACGTCTCCCTCCCCCTCTCAACCCCTTTCCCCTGCCCATCTTTCTTTTTCTTCCTAACTCTCAACGTTTCCTCTCCTTCTTTTATATTCTCTCTCTCTCTCTCTCTCTCTCTCGTTCAACGTCCTCCTCTCTTTACTCATTTTTCTCTTCTTTATCTCTTCGACTTTCTCGCTTAAAATCCTTTCTCTTTCCACGTATTCCCAACTCTCTCGTATAACTTCCTCTTTTCCGATCTGCTACTAGCGTACTATACGTATCTATCGTTTAACACTCTCTCCAGTTATGTATCTTTGGTTCTCGTATCGAACAGAGAGCCAGACGCACACTTACACGCGCAGAGGAGACAAACACCTGCAGCATCCAGCACGCATTCGCTATTATACGACTACCTGCTTGATTACGTCGGCTGATAACGCCACGCAGCCATGTCGAAACAATGAAATGGCGGATCGCCGAGTGTTTACGAGGACCCGCAAAGTCCCTCCTCGCCTCTCGTTTCTCGTTTCTCGTTTCTCGTTTCTCGTTTCTCGTTTTTCCCCTCTTATTGTCAGTATCGGTTTTAATTCCCCCTCGCTCCGACCTCGCCACGGAAATACCAGACCGACGGTCGCACGTAACGAGGAAATTAATTGATCGACGCATTAATTCGACGATCAAGTTCTTAAGGAGTAACGGAATAGGAGGAGGAGGAGGAGGATTCGGGCGAATTCTAAAGAAAATGGCGGACAAGTTTCTTCGGCCGAAGAGACTCCGAGCTTCCCGAAAAGGGGTAGTAGCCGTGGTGCACGCCAAGCCGTATCGGAATTCGCTTTAGCCCGATGATATAGAGGAGAGAGAGAGAGAGAGAGAGAGAGAGAGAGAGAGAGAGAGAGAGAGGGTTGTTCTCACAGAACTACGTTTTTTGACAATATTTTGCGTAATTGAGCAGCGGCTATAAATTTCGCTTGAATTATGCCGGGCCGGGGAAAATAACTGAAAACTGTCCAACTGTTCCCATCCATTATTTACATCGTTTAGCAAATTTTACTGCTCCCGCTGGTGGTCCCGTCGCGCGTTTCGGTCCCGAGACTGTATGAGTGTCCGTAAATATACTCGGGGCCGTTTATTGGGAAATACACGGGCGGAATGGCACACCGACTATGGCCGGACGCGACCGAACGAATTTACGATTTCATCGAATTTCCTCGTTAATCGCCGCTATACGCGCTTCCTGGCTTCACGGCCCAACGAACTTCAGAGACTTTCTGCCAAAGTTTCACGAGGAACTGCCGAGCATCCGGCCAACACAGCCCTTTTTCGCCCTTTCGGCCCATTATCGATATTAAAACCAGTGGGAAACGTGTCACCACTACCACCACCACCACCACTATCACCATCGATACCATCCCCGTGTACACCGACGACTAGTCCGTCCATGTGTATTTTTGGTTTTTTAATTATGCTCACCATTCGCGCATCCCTTCTTCTATAGCTACACGTGCGAGAAGGACCTTTAATTTTCGAGCTTTCGAAATTTGGCCCATTTTGCTCGAGTTGCTTGATTGGCAGGGGGAAGAGGGGTGTGCGAAAAGGTAAAGGCAGCGTTAAGTTTCGTTCAGGGTAAAACGCATCGTCGGCAAGCAGTCAGGGAAGTAGGCTGGCAGGCAGGCAGACAGCAGGCAGCAGGCAGGCAGGCGAATTGATTTTAGGTAGAGAGGGCACTTTTCGAAAAGCCGGCACGCGAAATCGAGATTGGAGAGTACGCATTGGTTGGCAGAGGGTAGAGTGAACTTAAAGAGGGTTGCTTTTGTCGAGGCGTTCGCTACCCTTTAAACCGCCTCCTCGGGCCCACCCCCACCCCATCCCGTCTGCGCTCACCTCACTCGCACCAAGGGGAAACTACCCTTCTGTCGAGAGCCAGCCGGCCCACCCCCTTTCGCCCTCTTCCATCCCCGAGGGCGAAACCAAGGAGACCAGATTAGAAGGGGCGAATCCCGAGCACCCACAGGGCTTTCGTGATTTCCACTCCAAGCTCGTATCTCGCGCTCGCAACCACCCCCTCTCCCCGAAACCCTCTGAAACAATGATGGAGGTTAACGCGTAGAAGCGATCGAAAGTACGAGCGTAGAATCGAGACTAAACTCGGAAAAATATCGAGAAGTCTCTCCCTCTCCTTTGCTCTTTTTCCTTCCCTTCCTTCCCTTCCTTCCCTTTCTCGAAGAAGCAAACGTTACGATTCCCGCGGGAGAATAGGAATATCCAAGAGCTTCTTTCTCTTCGGCGAGTTAGAACGAATTACCGAGATGGAGGAATTTTTCGCGTTTTCATCCCCTTTGAAATCCCTCCTTCTCCTCTTAATTAATAGGAAAGATGAAAAATATTCTCTCGGCGGACTACGTCGTATTGTTGTTCCGTATGGAAGATGCACGCGCAGGAATGTCGGAGGATCTCGACATCTTTTTCCGTTGCCAGGAGCGACTGTCTGCCGATGTCAGGAATCCAGCGTGTTTCCTGGCTTAATTCATTACACCACGCCCGGAAACATAGCTGATTCCTGTTTGCGAGATGTTCAAAAGAAGGGACTCCACGCGCGTTGACAAGCTCATTTTCAAACGAGAAGAAAACTCCACGCGGAACACGATAAGATACTAATTTCACTCCAATATTTTCTCTCTCTCCTCTCGTTGGACACATGGACACCTACATTCCCCTCCCCCGCACCAAAGCGCTCGTGAGCGCCTCGAGATATTTATCCTAGAACGGAGCAACGGCAACGAAAGTGATATCTCGATCTTTCCAGGAATTCTCTGGATATCGGGGAAAATAATCGTCGCGAATTCTCCTCCCCCCGAGTTCTTCCCGTGCAACATCCCCCACCCGAGACGAGAAGTTTGCTCGTCGAATCGACGAAACCTCCCCCACCCCCTACCAACATCCCGCCGTCGTACTTTTCCAACAACGCGACAGTGGCCACACGGCCACGGTCTTCGGATTAAACGGAGGATCGAGAGGAGAGGAGAGAGTAGGGTAGAGCGGAGTAGAGTGGAGTAGGATAAAGTAGTATTATTTTCAATCGCGGAGAATCGCGCACTAAACAATCCATTAGCAGAAGCAACTGTGGAGCAAGTCAGGCGAGAAGCGAAGCATTCCCGCGGATATTAGTTGGTGCACGCGCCTGGAATAGAAATGGCCGTGTGCGGGCGGCACACGGATGGATGGATGGATGGATGGATGGATGGATGGGAAGGTGTGCGCGGTTGATGGTTGGATGGATGGTTGGGAGGAGGGGGGTGAGTGCGCACTCTATGGTGGCTCCAGTATATGCAGGCTGGTTGCGGATAATTCAGGCAATCAGCGTAATGTTGCGGCGGTGAGAGCCCTCCAACCCACTACCACGCGCGTCTCTCCCCACATGCGTGGGTCTCTTCTACGTGGGATCGCGTCCTTGTGCGTGTGTGCGCGCACAATGCGCACACACCGGAGCTCCGTCGAGACTCACCGGGTCCTCCGGATACTCTCGCTGCGAGCCTACGTACTCCCTCCTCCCCCGCCACTCGAGAACCCACCGAGCAACCTGGAAAATATCGCGAATCGAATTTTCCTCGATCTCGATCTCGCGACCCACGAGAGAGGGTTGTCGCGCCGTCCACCAACCATCGCCGAGGCCGGAAACTCTGGACAGCCGCGCACCGGTGGACAATCGCGCGTGGTTGAGAAATCTCCGAATGTTCTCGAGACCGAGGAGGAGGAGGAGGGACACGCACAGTCCCGCGCTGGTACTTTGCTAAAACTTGCATTTTCCCGGGGATTCCTTCGGGACTGCAGGGCGAGATAAAAAAGGAACGACGAGGTAGCTGCGAGCGAGAGGAGGCTGCCGTGACTGGTTGGCTGGCTGGCTGGCCAAGGGATACTTTCAAAAGACTCAAAATTACTTTCTGGATAAGCTGGATTAGGGCTCTCGTGCCGCGTTCCAGATTAGAGCTGACGACAGAGCCCTGCTACTTGCGATTTTACTCTCGCCTTGTTTTTTACCAGAGACCCCTCCCCTCACCCTCCTCCCTTTCTCATCACCCTCATCTTTTCTTCGACGCTTCGACCGGTTTTCGATGGATCCGAATGTTCCCGTTAATTTCTCTCTCTCTCTCTCTCTCTTTCGCCACTCGATACACCGGTTCGAAAGTTTTCTTTATTTTGGGAGAGGAGAGGGTGCAAGCTCCTCCGCGCCCCACACACCCTCGAAGAATCGACTGGCGAAACTTTCTTGCAGGTTGACGCTTTCAGGTAACAAATGACACGCGTGTCCGAGCCAACCCTCTGTGTATATCTCCGGAGAGAAGCGAAGTAGGAGGAAAAATGGGGACAGGGGGTGGAGATGGATGGGGCGAAGTACATTAATCAAGCGGTATGACACGCATCTTTAACCCTTCCGTCCCCTCCCCGCCCCTCGCCCCTCGCCCTCTTCGGTCCAGACGCGAACTCTGCACAGTTCAAGCGGATTCATGGCCAGGCCAGAGCTTCCACCACCGCGCTGTACTTCCGACGACTCACCTATCACCCGCGCTCCCGAACCCCTTGCGATCCCCTCGTCTCTCCTCGTCTCTCTCCTCGCCGACTCATCGTTGCGGTAAGCTGAACTTATGAGCCGTGCGATATGCTGAATCCGTCAATCTAAAATGCGAAGCCTGGAAAATATTTTACGGGAGCGCAACGCGCTGACAGCAGCGACGGCCTATATTAATTGATCGTCGTCGCCGAACATCGCAACTACCTACACCCCTCCTCCTCCTCCTCTCTCCTAATCATTTTCACGAATTACCCGTAGATCTCTGGAGGAAAAATCTTTGCGCTCGTTCGTTTGTTTGCTTAATTAATTTGATCGAGTAGCGAATCCCATTACATTAGTAAGTAAGCGAGTAAGTAAAGTAAGTTTCCATCGGTAACGGTTTCCCCGGGGAAGAAAGGATCGAGTCAGGATTATTCGACGAGGATGGACTACGAGGAGAAATCCTGGTTGTGGGAGTTTGCGAATGGTTCGCGGGATCTGCTCTCTTGGCTCGCAAACTCTGGCGACACAGTAACGAACGTGAAACAAGACAGAAGCCGAGGAGAGCAAGTTGGCGAGGGACGCGGGGAAAAGAGAGAGAGAGAGAGAGAGAGAGAGAGAGAGAGAGAGAGAGGAGAGACCGGGCTATACGACGGTCGGGGGTGAGGAGGTGCTTGCAAGTCCCAGCAACATTATCGTGTTTTAATTTAACTTGCAGCTGCACTTTAATTAGACTTTGCCTGAATGAGGGACGCTGGCAAAGCGAAGTAAGAACTGGCAAGTCGAAGACGCCTCGTCCACCACTCCCCCTCCCCTCCACCCTTCCCAGCAGCTCGATCCTCGCTACCACCCTCCTCCTCTTGCTCGCTAAAACGTTCCGCAGAGAAAGGGGAACCGTGGGGAACGCAATAATTGGCTGCCACTGACAATACTCTCTTCTCAAGTTTCTTCCCTGTTTCTACTCGAATTTTGGCTGGCATAAATTTCCACTACTACTCTGTCTATTACAAGCATTTTCCACCTACCGCTCGTAAAATTTCATTCTCTCGACTGACGCAATTAATTTATGACGTTCTTCTGCATAATCCACTTCCCTCCACCACCCTTCTCCTCCACCTCCCTTTCGTGGTAATCCCGACGAAATGAAAATTCTACCTACTTCTTTCTCTTCATTTTTATCTTCTTCCCTGCTCCGCCATACACCCACCCTCCCTTCCCCTTCCCTTTTTTGCACCAATAATGCAATTCTAAAAATTTCATTCCACTTCTTTTTAATTCCATTTTTATCTTCTCGAATTTTTCGACTGGCAAAAATTTCCACTGCAATCCATAGCGACCATTTTCCACAGCAGGTACGACCCGCACAATTTCATTCCATCAACCTATGTAATTAATTCACGAGATTCTATCTCAAGATCCAATTTTTCCCCGGCAGCATTCCCGGCAAAATCGAAATTCCTGCTTTTTCAGCAGCGTTGGTGACATTTCTGCAAATTTTATTTTACATTCTCTCTCCTTCCATCTCTCCCCATTCTCTCTTCCGTCCTCCTTCTCCACCACCACCACCTTCTCCCTTTTTCCCTACGAGCGTGTTTGTGGAATTTCGACGACTTATTTCCCAAACGACGTGCGAAATAAGGCGAGAGAAACGCGAAGCGGGAAATATTTTTCCGAGCTCGGGGAAACAAATTACTTGAAAATTACTCGCCTGGGATTGACGTTTGATTGCGGCAAGCCCGGCAAGCACAACACACACGTACACGCGTGCGTTATTCCACGTAGAAATGCGCGCGTGTGCTCGAGTGCCATCTCTTGCTACTTTCAGTTGCACCCCGCGGCCCCCTTCGCACCCCCGCCGCCTCCTCTAACCCCGTTGAAGGCGAAGCCACCCTTCTATTTACTTCGCTTTCTGCATTATCGCCTTTTTCGTCGAGCGAGTTCCGCTTAATTCACTGGAAATTATTCATTTGCCTAATTGCCACTCGTCGACCTCGATCCGAGCTTCGTTCCTCTTTCCTCTTTCCTCTTTCCTCTCTTTTGCCATTTCGTGCCATTTCCATTGCCGCCTCGACAATTGCAACCGTCCTCCCCCCTCTCCCTTTCCGCCTGCGCATGGAACTTCTTCCCATTTTCCAAGTTTCCCTTCGGCAATTCCACCAGTTTCCTCCCTGCCCCAACTCTCCCTCGACTAATCGCAAGCGTACGCTCACCACTAGAAAAATTACAAAGATCATATAATAAATCCCCCGGGGAATTAAGCGCGACCAGTCCGATCGAAGCACCCTTTGAGCGACTACCCCCCTCTCCACCCCATATCAGTCGCCGCTGGTCAATCATTTATCGGAACGAATTAATTTCCATTAAGAGCACGTCCTGCACGAGCGGCGAGTTTCCTCTCCAATTTCATATAATGAAAGAAGCTACAGGAGAGATCGGGAGAGATTGAAATGGCCCCAACCGTATTGGAGTAAGAAATCGGAGGTCTGAGGATAGAAAGGCCGGGGGTGATACAGGGGTAGTTCACCGACGAGGACCATTGTGGCGGCCGATGGAGATGGCTATCGGCTCGCGCCACGCTGTAATTGCCAGGAACTGCGAGGGAAATTAAAGCTACCCCGTTCTTCCGGTGGGCCATTGTCGAGGACTCTGTTACCCCGGAGTTCTATTTATCGCAGGTACCGCAGCAAATGGCTCCTCTTCGCGTCTTTGTGTCACTGTGTCAACCGAATCAAAATAATTCCCTCTCTTCCCCGTTCCTTTTTTTCCCTTCTCACCAGAGTTCTCCCTAGCCGTCATGAAACCGTCATGGAACGTCATGAAAAATCGATCGGCGAAAGACAAGGGGGTGATGAATTCATCGAAACAAAGTCACTCCTTCGACGGACAGGAGGATGGTGAGGGGGAGACGACGACGACGACGACGACGGGGGATGATTCGAGACAACTGTTCGCCCCTTTGCTCATCTCGAAAGACGAGAGAGAGAGAGAGAGAGAGAGAGAGAGAGAGAGGGGGGGGGGGCAGGCAGGGATGGCAATTCTGTAAAAAATATGTAAAGCAAAGCAGCTCGATTTGCCATCCCCTTTCTCGCGTGGAATGTGTCGTAACATCCCCGGCATCCCTCTCGAGTCGTCTCCACGCTGGATTTACGCGCGATATATTTGTTTTAAAGTTCCCCCGGCAGCCCCGACCACCCCATTTTCGCGGTCCTCTTTGGCCGGGAGGGCCCGGGCGAATGTTTTCTTCCTTCCTCCGTGTATTTATGGGCGCGGGAGGCCAGAAAGTCTACCCGAGGGTACACGCGGAGTTATGGCCCGGATAAGTGCTCTCGACTTCTCGCAGTGGTTCTCACGTAGGAGGACGGCAGCCAGTTTCCCAGCTACGAGCTCGAGTTTAGAAATTCGAATTCGAATCCGAGAGAGTCCGAGGCGAAGCCCGCGAGGCTCAACTTTTCTCCTCCCATGGAATTTTTGATAAAACGCCCGGCCAGAGAGCCCATTCCCAATTATCCCATTAGCCAGAGAACCCAATTTTTCCCCGGGAGTTTATGGGCGTGTTTATGTAGGAAAAACGAGCGAATCAATGATGGCCGCTATCTATACGCGTGGGGTTCTGTACACACAGGCCACGTTTTCGCGCACAAATTGCATGGTGTGCAGCGGGAGCTTAATACGGTATGCACGTCTGTCGCTTGCAAGCTCGAGGCAACGTGGCCCGAACTGCCTGCTGCCAGCTAATATTCCAAGAGAGACCTGGCTAGACGTGCCTGGACTGCGAATTCGCTGCAAACTCGCGGATACTCTCTCTCTCTCTCTCTCTCTCTCTCTCTCTCATTTCTCCTTCTCTACCACCACCCTCTCCCCGTCCCACGTAGCTTTTGCCAAAACGTTCTTGGACTCCGCTCGATAACACTAGCCCCCCCGGCCAGTTATTTTACTTGGATGTTGCTTCCATTTATTCTTTCGTTTCCTTTCGTACAAACAAACGGATGAAGGAGAAGCGCGATATTATTTTGAAAAATCTCATTAGGTACGAGCGTCTCTTTATGTGGGAATAGCGAGAAGTTTGAGCGTCGACGTCAAAGTATATTGTCAAACTGGAACTAATTCCACGAGGACCGTGGAGGAGAGAAACCGAAAGGAGAAGTCCTGGTAATCCCGGATAAACGAGTGATTTCTCGCAAGCACGATAAGACTTCTGGCTTTGATCTCTGACGTGCGAATGGAAGAAGACCCGAGTGTGACGGCGGGGGAAGGACCGGGGGCTCGCATTGTCGAGATTCCCGGGGGTGGCACCTGCTGTGCAGGCGAAAGAGAGAGAGAGAGAGAGAGAGAGAGAGAGAGAGAGCTCCTGCTACGAGGGGCTTCGCGCGCGCGACAGTTTTCGCCTTCGTTTCGCGAATCGCAACGACGAAAGGGGAAGCCGAAGCCTCGACTTTGCAACGTCATTATCTCAAACAACGCGATCCCCCTGGAAACCCGTGATGGGAAAGGAGGATAATACGGAAACCGATGTATAACGAATATTTTTCTACCCTCGCGTCTACCCGAATCCCGAATCCCGAGGTTTCGCGCGTGGAAAGCGAGGAAGTATCTCTATAAACGCGCGACTAAAAGATAGCGTGGCATCGGTGGTGGTGGTGGCGATGAGTTTCCGTGGACGGGGGAGCGACGGCGGTGATCGATTCTCCCGAGCGGCTTTTTTATAATTAAGGCGAGAGGACGCGAAGAAAATAAAGCGAGCGGATTGTTCGGAGGAGCAAATGGTGTGGTCGAGAGTTCAATTATTCGGGCTGAAACGGAAGAAACGAGGGCGACGTTGCCAAGGTTGCAACTGGCAGCGAGAGAACCCAGCCGGTCTCCGTTTGTGGACCCACCGTACACATCCCGTGGGCGAGCACCGGGATTCATGAATAGCAGAGTATTTGCACGCCGTGCTCCGGTTCGCCGATACGCGAGAACGCCGCGTTACCAACACACGCGCACGCAATCACGCACGCACGCACGCCACCGCGCGAGAATAAAGCGTAGAAAAATTCTGTGCTGCTGGCACACGATCAGGTAGACCGATTTCACGAACCACCGAAATTCGTCATCGAAATCTCCTCCCTCCCTCCCTCCATCCCCCCGTGATGTAGCGCGCCAGCGGCTAATTCCAGTGGCGAAGGTCGAGAAAAACGAGGAGAGCGAATGGAAGGAAGGAAGGAAGGAAGGAAGAAAGAGGAAAATGATGAACAAATTTTGCGATTAACGACCTATACGAGGAACGAATTGAACGAATGCGGAGGTCGAGTGTATTCCGCGGTGGACATTTCCCATTGGCAGCCATCCGGAGCATCAAAGCGCGGCGGGGGAGGGAGCATCGTTATCCCGATATTCTGGACTAATACACAGACTGGTGACCGAAGATCGTTAAAAAGCGACGGCAATTATAACGGCGTCCGTATTTTTTTTTTTAATCGGCGCGAGACAGGAGGTTACCGTTAATTACGGGTACGCTCTCTCTCTCTCTCTCTCTCTCTCTCCCACTCCCTTCCTCTCTCACCAGGCACAGAGAGCGCCACGAATTTCGAATTACCCGTGGATAGGCTTTGTTCCGCGCTTTGCCATTGTGGCAGTGAACCGGCCCTGCCACCCCCGACACCCCCGAACCCCGAAAGCCCCTTTTGGACCGAGCCGCTATCGCAGCCACCATCACCGATAGCTTTAAAGCTCCGCGGCACTAGGAAACGCGCGTAGCGACCAACTTTCGCCGGCCATTGTCGTTCGCGCCCTGCTGCCATATTCTCGCGTAGGATCTTAATCGAGAATATCCGGAAAATTTGTCTCCTCTCTCCCTCTCTCCCTCCGTCTCGATGAATGCGATGCGTTTTGCAATGACACTGGAATTTTCCAGCGTGAGAATTACGCGACGAATGTGTATCCGTTTCCCAATTCCTGATACGTTTTTCATCGATAAAAAAGAAGTATATTTGTGATGGGAACATTCCATGAATATTCATAGGACATTCCTAGAGCGGTGTCTTCATGCTCGCTTGGAACAAGAGAAGAAAGAAGAAAGTAGCCCAGACCTACGTAAAGTAATTGCCAACTATTCGGAGCACGCAATCAAGAAGGTGGCTGGGATAAGAGGAGGAGGAGGAGGAGGAGGAGGAGGAGTGAACGCGATAGTGGGCGGACGAGTTGAAAAGTAAAAGAGAAGGAGAAGAAAAAGAAAATGATGATGATGATGATGATGATGATGACGATGACGATGGGAAGGAGGGAGATTGGATGGAAATGCGAAGGAAAGTAGGAAAAGAGAGAGGAGAATCGCGAAGGAAGGAGAAGACGAAGAAGAGAAACAAAGAAGACTTATCAAGACTGGCACGTACGAGGCAAAGAGAGAGAGAGGGAAAAGGAAGGTGAATGAGCGAGAGAGGTGGAAGATTCTCAAGGACAAGGAGAGAAACACAAGGTGGTGGTGGAGGAGGAGGAGGAGAAAGAGTGTTCTGGTAAGAGAGAAAGGTTGGAGGAGGAGAGTGGGAGTGCCCAAGATGGCGCCAGAGTGTAGAAGGAGGAGAGTGGCGAGGGGAGGGGGTGGAAAGGGTGAAAGATAAATGACGTGTCCACCACCACCGTGTTCACCACCTCCACGCCTGCCTTCCACTGCCGCAACGCCGCCAACAACGCCCTGAAGATGCGCTAAAGCCATCATTAAAAACCATCATCAGCTACCTACCTACCTCTATCCACCTCTTTCCATCTCTACCTACCTCTACTAGTCGTCTCTATCCATCTTTGCACGCCTCCATTCTCTCTCTATCTCTGTTCGTCTTTCTCAATTAATTTGAAATTCAATAAAAATGTCTCGCGACTAATTAAAAATTTAACAGAGTAGGCAATGCCCTGTTACGTAATTCGACCTATTTACCAAGCAAGAGATTTCTGAAACAATTCGCGTAATTGTCTGCGCGTTGAAACGAAGAAAAAATGAGCTGGATCTCAGTCTCGAATTTATCATCGGGGGAATTTAAATAAATTTAAGTCGAGCTCGTAAACCGCGAACATTTCATTTCGCAATATCATTCCGCTCGTTATTATTATTAATTACGCGAGTATAAGCGCTGACTAAGAATCGGGCATTAAAGTTTCCTGATGATACCGAAAACTTAAACGATCCGAGATAAGTCTGAGGATCCAGATCAAGATTAATGAATCGTGAGTTATGCCGTCTTGAGTTACTTCGAACCGGTGGCCTCGTTCGTGTGGGAGGAAGAGGCCAAAGGCCAAAGGCAAGCGAGACGGAAGGGGGGAGGAGGCGAGGAAGAACCGCGAGGAGGTTATGGTGGGGGTAGATCTGTTCAACAAAGAGCCTAGCCAGCTAATGCAGCTCCGCGTTCTTAAGACGTTCGGAGAGAATGCTTAAAATACGAGCCAACGAGAAAAACCATCTGAGAAAACCGTAAAAAATTTACCAGGGAAACTTAACTTATCGATTAATTCCCATTGCTATTTCAGCGATAAGTCTGACAGATAGATAGAGAGAGAGAGAGAGAGAGAGAGAGAGAGAAAATGGATTAATTCCACGAGTCCAGGTTTTATCGGTAAATTTCCTCTATTAATTTCAGCAACGAATCTCCCAAGTTAATATCTACGATGATCCGGCGGGGGTGGGCCGAGGGGGTAAAGGTGTAAGGGAGGTTTACGAGTTCACGGTTGCATGAACGCTGTCTGGTACTACCCCTGATGGCGTTATGAACTATCGGAAGACACATTAGAGCGAATCTGTGAAGCCAATAACTCGGTTCGATGCTGGTCCTGGGGATGGAAGAAGGAAGGGGGCGCATAGCTTTCAAGGGGGTGAAGTAAGCGTCAAATTATTCCGCGATTAATAATCCGCGTGTTACACGCGTGATCAGGCCCCCGGCAGCTTCCTTCCTTCCTTCAGGTATTTTCCAGCGATTTCCTCCAGCGCGAAAATCGAGCGAAGGGTTCTTCGGTTTCATCGGAGAAGAGGAGGGAGGGAATGCGAACGGGCCGTGCGCAGCGAGAAGAGAAGAGAAGAGAAGAGAAGAGAAGAGAAGAGAAGAGAAGGTCCAAGAGAATCAAACCATCGCTCGCCATCTCCTTTCTTCGCTAATTGCTCTCTCCTCCAGTTTTACGGGATTCGATTCGATTCGACTCAAGTTTATCACGTATATTCATACGCTTCGAGTTTATTGAGGAAAATCTTATTCGAGGCACGCGTCTCTCGATAGGTGGCGAATGCTAATCGCGGAATATGTGTTGGAATATGTGAAAGAGAGAGAGAGAGAGAGAGACTCTTTGAAAAAGAAGCTGCGCCCGTAGGTGTGCACAAAGGAATGATTATTAAAGGACTGGCGCAATATGCCGATCCTGCGAGCGATTTCTCCTAGGTGCCAGCGAGATTTGGCATTGTACGAGAGCCGTACGTGTGGAAAAGGGTGATATCGCCCGTAATGCGATGCAGGCGCGATGATCCGGCAGCAATATAGAGCCCTCTCGGGGAAGGGGGACCCCCCGTGGCAGGATAACGCCGACAGGACCTTCTTTAGCCCCGGGACACCGCGATATTGCTTGTTTTATTGGAGCGTGACACCCATTTTTCCCCCAGAGGGGTTGCCCGGGCTACTTAGCCCGCCCAGACTCCCGGCAAAAAAGTATCATTTCCCCGGATATTTAGCCCTCCTAATCGGGGGAGGACCAGACCGACCCGCTGCCGCTGCTTCCAGGATTTACCAGACAGATAAACGAAACAGATTGGTCCACACCCAAGGAAATTCTCACTGATAACGACGCAAGGTCTCCTCTGTTTCTTCCCCTCTTTCTCTCTCTCTCTTTTTTTATAGCGGGATCCTTAAAGGAATCTCAGGTGTGTCGCGAGTTGCCCGAAGAATTGCTCTCTCTCTCTCTCTCTCTCTCTCTGCTTTTTCTTTACTTCTTTTTCACTTTTCCCTCTTTCCTTTCTCTTAGAGAAAGTTATATTAAACTGTAGAGTTCTTTCGCGTGCTGTTATTTTTTCTTCTTTTCATCTCCAGTCCTCCCCATTCCCTCCCCCTTCCATGCTTCGAGAGGGCAAAGTTACGCGCGCAAAAGTCCTGGATGGCAGGAAAAACTTCTCGCTCTGCCTACTTCTCGTCCCAACGGGCCAGAAAAACTTTTCCATACGCGAGATTAAGCTTGGTTTAACTTAAGAATGCAAAATCAAGATTTCCACGTGGATTATATTGTGTAGTTTGGATATCCGAAAAAATAATTCCACGTACACGTTCTCGATACGGGAGAGAGGGAGAGAGAGAAAAATCTCTTGAAATGTTCGTAAGAACATTTCTCTGGGCAGGCAGAAAGAGAGAGAGAGAGAGAGAGAGAGAGCTCCACGGGATGTATAAAAATCATCCGTCATACTAAGAATGCCAGGACGAATAATTTACTTGGAGTTTCTGGCCATTCGCGCTGTCAACGGGATCGGCCATCGTAAATTTATATCCCGCGCAGGAATCCCGACTTGCGAGCGGGGGAATAGGAGGGAAATGAGGAAGGGGCTAGAAACTCGGAGCCAAGAGTTGAAAAACAGAAAAGGAGAGAGGGAGGAAGGGGGGCTAGGGAGCTAGAAGGGGTGGGTCTAGTAAATTTATCAGTGGTCATCCGAGGGCGGAACCGGCCGGGGACAAATTCCATCGCGAGCTTCGCCCTCTTTTGCCAAAAAAGGGAGGATGACCTCCTCCACCCCCTGCGAGTGATTGCGGCTGACCGGAAGTCACGGGATCACCGGAACTCGGGATATTTATGCGAGCTCACCCACCGACCGGAGCATTACCCGTAATAAGGAAATTGCGAATTTATTACCGACCGCTGCAAGAGGGGGTGAACTACCCTGTCCCCCCCATCTACGCGATATTGTCCAGCAAGGGGTTGCCCAAGAATTATTTCGCCTTTTATGGCTCGGGACTAGCCCGGGTCAACAGGCAAGCTTCCAGATCACCAAAAGTGAATCTTGCGGAACGTGTCCTTCTTCCAGGACCCGCGTACTTTTTCCTCGCATTCATCGATCTTCCAGATAATGCCACTATTTGCCGATATTTCGTACGTACGGTAGGATCCTAGATAAATTGTTGTTTTCCGAGGAATTCCCCGAAGAATTTATCGAAAGGATTTATCTCCCGCCACCACCATCCTCGAAACTACTCGAAATTTTCAAAGAGGGGTGGGGCTGGGGGTGGGTGTGGGAAGAAGTGATTTTCTCACTTTCCTATCCCTACGCATATACGCGCTTGTATCTTTGCAGCTTTACAGGTTCATTTGACAAAATCGAAGAAACGTTTCGCCACGGTTCTAAAAACGAATTAATCGCGTCGGACTTTGCGAGCGACGAATTAGGAGAGAAAAATACTAATGATCCGATCCGATCCGATCCGATCCGATCCGATCAGACCCGATCCGAATTGACCCGAGAGAAAATGTAGTTGTAGCGGCACAGCGGTGGTAGTAGTAGTAGTAGTAGTGCCGTGGTAGCACAGCAGTGACTTAGCGAGGCATTTAGTGTGGATCGAGTACGATTATTTCCTAATCGGTGCTGACCCGTCATTAGGCACGTACCTGACAAATGACGAGTGTGAGCCTAACGAAGCCCACCCCGCCGCGCCTTCCCCTCTCTCCTTCCACGACGTTCCTTACCTTCGACATTACGACTCGTGGAGTCAGAAGAGACGCGGCGTGTGCACGCACACACACACACACATATACAGGTACGAGAGAGGCGAGCACATTAGAGATCCTGCCGACGACCTACACGGAGAGTCAGTCGGCTCCAGTGAAAAAAGCTGGCAGAGTTATTGATGATGCACGGACACGGACACTGCCGGATACTGGATACGTAAGTCCCGTTTCATCCATCAAGCTAAGGATTCGGCTTAATATATCCCGGACACCGAGGACGTGGCTCTGCATTTCTAATTTCGTCGCCCACCACTTTTCTCTCTCTCTCTCTCTCTCTCTCTTTTCTCGGCTTACGTGCGAGAGTCAGAGAACGTACGGCTGGAAACGTTCATGCTCGTCGACGAGGTAATTGTCTAGTATAAAATCGACCTGCACCGCCACCACCACCACCATCGCCATCATCACCACCCCCTTCCCTCGTTCGAGGGGTTGAAAATTCGCGGAGGCTCTCGTTTACTCGTGTGCGCCGCTGCTTCGCTTAGCGGGGCAATGTTGCATAAAGGATCGAGCTATTTTTCCATTAAACACGGGGCATGTGGCGCGCGACGCGGGGGCAAACAAACTTTCGACAAAAGTTACCCCGTGCCAGACTCGCCTCGGGGTCCGGGTCCAGGGTCCTGGGTCCCGAGTACCAGAGGTCCCGGGTCCCGAGTCCCGGGGAGGACCAGGAATTTCCGCCTTATAAACTTCAAATCCAATCTGTGCCAGTACATCGGGCGAGCGCCAAAGAAAATATTGCCCCTATTGCTATACACCCCTCCTTGCCTCAACCCCTACCCCTGTACACTGACGTTATTACTACGACCACCACCACCACCACCACCACCGACACAACCTGCTAACTCTCCCCGTCGTAACTAGAGTTATGTGTGTCTTGCAAACAAGTCGAGGAATTGCAAATGATGACGACGCTCGTGTAACGCAATTAGCCAGGGAATTCCGGAAAAGCCTCCCCCTCCCCTTCACCAACTTCCCCCCGAGTCACCGCATCTAAATCGAAACCGTCAAATTACGAGTGGAGTTTTTTCGCTCGCGCGAATTCGCAGCTCCACCGTGAAGATGCGCGTTGCGTCGCGTTGCATCGCTTTGTATTGGTACATCTGGCGAACAAAGGGAAATCGCCAATAGCCTGTTTGTTTGGCTCCAGTCGTATCGAGGTATTACGTTTACTTGATTGGCAGTGGTAAATGTTTGCTTTTCTTGCGACCACTGGGATTACAGCGTGGATGGTCCGTCACCCTTTGAGCGTCTTCCACCCCCGTGTAACGCGAATACCCCCATCATCGTGCTCTGCTTTATTAAGGGATACTTAGCGACGGTCGCGTTTTCTCTGTCGGCCGAAGGATCTCGAGGAAATTCGGCCGGCGCGGATGGAGGGGTAGAGGGAAAAGAAGAGCGACGTCAGGAAATCTGTATATCGCGTGGTAAATCCATGCGGGGGACTATTAACACACATCATCGACAGTCGCGTTGCTGCTGGTGATGCGCCGGCATTGTCGTTCCACCGGAACTCTGGCAGGAGGCGTGGTCTCGCGATAATTCATTCTTGATTGCGTGTCTGATACATGCGATCAGCAATTACCGCAGTCACCTCGAAATACCGTGCACACGCTCCACCACCACCACCACTGACGAATTTTCTTTTCACGCGATGTCCTCTCTCCCCCTTTCTACTCGCGCGCGTACACCTTCTCCGTCGTCGTCGACTCCTCCATTCCCCCGGCCAAACTTTCCGCGACGTGAACTTTCTTTCATTATTCTTCTTTAATCCTCTTTCGCTCCTTCTTCCCTTTACTCTCTCTTTCTTCGATTCTGAGAAAAGTGCGAGTGGGACGGCGAGAGAGGATCGCGGGGAATTAGTAAATAATTTCGAGGTAACTTCCATTAATTCCATTTGGGGGGAGGGGGGGGAGATTCTGGATTGTTTCAGCCGCGGAAGCCGAGTACTTCCGGTGAGTTAAACGCCCGAGTGGGTGGTGGAGGGAAGAAGCGCAAAAATAGCCCCGGAGGGGAGGGAACGCCAAGATTGAATATGAGTCACGGATGAGTGAGATGGGGTGGGGCGGGGGAGGCGGAGGACTGGAAAACCCAGTAAGGAAGCCACGAACCGGATGGCGTAACCGAAATTACTTAGCGAGGCTTTC
Source organism: Sclerodermus sp. 'alternatusi' (assembly GCA_037305995.1). NCBI lineage: Eukaryota > Metazoa > Arthropoda > Insecta > Hymenoptera > Bethylidae > Sclerodermus > Sclerodermus sp. 'alternatusi'. The sequence continues at coordinate 5,438,908 of CM074546.1, read as the reverse complement.
AAAGGCAACCGAGGAGAAAGGACTTGTTGCACGAGTAAGTTGCGGTTAAAATATCGGAAATTTAAGCATCGCATCCCCGTCCCATCCCCTCCCATCCACCTCCTCCACCCGAAAACCACCCCATTTACATTTCTCCTTCGCTTCTTCCTTCCAAGCTTTTCGCCGAGCGGAAACTCGCACGAATCTTCATTTCCGGATACGCGGAGAGCAACAGTCTCTTTTATTTTTCTCCTTCGTCGTTCTTCAATGGATTATTTATCAGTAGTCAGAGGGCTTTTTCCATTACTTCGTTCGTTCGTTCGTTATTAAATTTTTTTCGTCAAAACCAGGATTCGCTCGTCGTCCTTGACTGGAAATATCGAGTCTAGAACGGCAATCTCGAGTAACGCGCGGGGAACTCTCGTTCCTGGAAGTAAGTAACTTGGGCGGCGGCAATTTGTCAAAGTTTAATCGCTTTGATTCGGAGTCTCGGTGAATTCATTAGAGACACGACTGAACGGACTTCTTCCAAGAGAAATGAGAGAGAGAGAGAGAGAGAGTGTGTTCGTTCGAACACGCTCCGAGGAAGAAGATCGAGAAGCGGATGGAATAATTTCGCGGAGAAGAGAAATGGCCCTTGAAACGGAGATCTCTCTATCTCTCTCTCTCTCTCTCTCTCTCTTTCGATAAATTGGCAAAATTCGTTCGTCTTAGCTTTCATCGAGATTCGATATAAAATCATGTGATTTTCGGCAATGACGTTTCCCTCCGAGTTCTCCCCTCATCTGGGGGTGGTTGTTGCCGCCGGACCTTTCAAGCAACTTGTTCCCGAAACTCGGATTAACCGTCGTCGGGAGCTCAAAGTTCCGCAGTTTCGCGGGTTCCCCGTGAACTTTCCTGGGGGCCCTCGCGCTGTTTTCCGATGGTGGAGTGTGGAGAAGGTACACACGTGCACAGAAGCGAGCATGCGTGGAGGGTTAAGGGGAGGGGAGCAGCTGTAGCTGCAGTGTTTAGGGATAATTGCGATTGGTCGAAAGGGCAGACCTGCAGCTTGCCATGTGGCTACTACTACGAACTACTTGAAACTTTCCAGTATCGTGACGTAGACTGCTAGTTGCCAACAACCAGCAACTACCACCGCCACCATCATCATCGGATGAAGAGGGAGAGAGACCTTTGCTTAATGGCGTTCTCGAGAACACCAATGTTTTACCACGCCACGTGGCGCAACAACCGACAACTTTACCCCCTTATCCTTTCAATTTTGCAAATTCCTCCAATTTCAATTCTACCCGTCAATTATTTAATCTTCTCGATTTTTCGTTTCTCTCTCTCTCTCTCTCTCCGACTCAACGCGGTTTCGCCGTGACGAAAAAATTCGCGGACAGCCCGCTGGTCGCAATTTGCCATAATCGGAGAACTCGAAAATGTATCCTGTGTATCACTCGCTCGTTTTCTCAGCATCCATTCGGGGTAGAATTGGTCACGGTTGCATTAGCGAGGGGAATCATCGCACTTGTATCCTCTCTCTCTCCCCGGCATATTCCATTTTACCCGGAGTCTTTCTCAGCAAATTCTACCGATCAAATCAGATTCTTTCGGAGACAAGGGAGAAGAATCACGCGAGAAATTGCTCCGACTCATTGATTCCCGCTACTACGCACACACGACATCAGAGAGAGATTGAGAGAGAGAGAGAGAGAGAGCAAGGTGAATTTCTGACAAGTCGAAAAAATAAAGAAGAGCATCCGTGATAAAATCGGTCGAGTGGCTCCTATGGGGGATGATAAAAGTGAAATTCGTTCCTTCGATTAAAAGGAGACCACCACGATCCACACCCCCCACCATCCCCAAGATGGTCCACGCGAGGACGGACGAAGGAATCTATGAAACTGCGCGGAGGACGATAAAATAGTCGAGAGGGGTGGGGGCGAGATAAACGAGATAAACGATAAATCCCGCGCAGGAGGAATCGCTGTCATCGATCGAATCACACGGACAACATTATTAAACTTTCAAATAAACTTATTTTCAAGCGGATAGCTGGACGCGGTCGAATCGAGATGACAGTGAAAAAATAAATTTTGGTGGATAAAAAAGATAAGCGGTATCTGTCGAGAGCGGTGGTGGTGGTGGTGGCGGTGGCGGCGGTGGTGGCGCATCTATACAGGCTCTTTTTCAGGGAGTCGAATGAATCGCGCTGATTTTGCCATTAAAAGTGGAATAACATGAATTCCCGATAACCCGAGCGCGCGCATCTGCATTAATTAGCGCGGATTGGTCTCTGCGGTATTTATTAACGGAATTGTTTGCGCGAGGCAGATTCATCCAATCATTCCCGTATCGCCTCCTCGTCTCTCTGCTCACCTCGATAATCAGTTCCCCGGAAATATTTCAATACGTAATTCCAGCCATTTAATGTTAGGTTTGCGCGAACCACCAGCTCTTTTATATCCGGATTTCGGCAAGCCGGACATTTAGCCGGGCTTTGACCCCCGCCCCCGCGGAGGGATGAGTTTCTTGCGACTTCCGGTGGAAATCTCGATCGAGGATGGTAGCGGCGGTGGTTGCGATTCGCGAGCGCGAGGAAATCGGCGGATGCTAATTGCAGGTGGTCGCGGTTCGTTTCGATCGAATTGATTAAAACCGGCCGGCTAGCGGATTCGCGTTATCTTTTCAATGATCGATATCGCGCCGATACTCCGCCGCCCCGGTGCTTTCACGCGTACCACCACCGTTGTCACCTCTCTCTCTCTCTCTCTCTCTCTCTGCCTGCGTTTTCTATTGGTGAACGCGCGAGCACCAACTCGCGGGCATTAATTAGCCCGAAATAGAAAGCCGAGCTGCTAATTGTCGCGGCGATTGTTCCCGGCGGCCGGGAACCGGCGCATTGTGCACCAGAGCGGGGACCAGCAGGCTGCCCGGGGAATTCGCATGAAAAACCGGCGTCCCCGAAGCTTCTGCCCATCCGCCTATTAATTTACTATCTTAAACAGAGCCCCCCCCCCCCCCCCGATTTTCTCGTTACCATCTATGAAGCATTTTCGACCATCATCGGCCAAATTTTCCTCTTTTCCCTCTCCTCTCTCCTGTGATCTAGCGAAGCGCGCGTGTGTTTTTTCACTGGTCTACTACCACCACCACCACCACCACTACTATCCTGTATTCCCTCCACCCTGATATTTTCCAGGAACTTTTTTTTTTCTCCTCCTCGTCGACGGGACTGAGAGATGGCGGCGCGCGTATCCTATGTCCTACGTCCTACGTCCTACGTCGTGGGAACGTTTTCGCCAAGTGGAGCAAACCGCCCTGTCGGAATTCGAGCAGGTAGAGCAGTCTCTCACGTGCATGTTAGAGGCTCCCGCCGCTACCTACTACGGACGGGCTTGTGAGAAAAATCCCTCGGCGACCTCTTGTCTCGGCGGTGCATTCGCGTCGCTTCCTACGGGACGAGGAAGCTTTGCGCCTCCCGAGTCCAGTCCCACTGGTCGGAGGTCCTTGACCCGATTTTAATCGCGACGATAAGATCCACCGGAGCTTTGAAAAGCGATCGGAGAGACAAGCGGCTGTTTCGCTCGCGCGTAATTACCCCTTTGCTTTGCTCCTTGAGAGGATCTTCTTCGGCAGTTTGGCATTTACTCGCGTTGAAATTGCGCATTAGTATGTTGTGTCACACGACACGGATTCTCTCTCTCTCTCTCTCTCTCTCTCTCTCTCTCTCTCGAGTTATCCGTCGGCTAATCTTTTTGTCTGCCGCCGCTCGCCCGTAGCAGCAGGTAATGGCGAGAGGGACGCGTCAAACACAAAATGTCCCTTTTTGTGTGCCCGGGACAAAGCACCTGTGTGCCGCGCGGGGTCTTGCGGGATTTTATTGCCAAGTAAATGCGAGCGAGTACTCATTGTTGGCCTACTCGCACCGAGAGGCTAAATCGGATAAGTTCTAATCGAGCCGGGAAAAGAGTCGTGGAGAGGAGTCGCCGCGATGGGAGCGCGTCCGGCGACGATTGTGCTCCGAGTGAAAAAAATCTCGGCTCCCGGATGAGAGGGTGGGAGGGCGGGAGGTGGTCCCTTTAAGGTGACCCGGTTTTTCCGAGCGCGCAAAGGGACCTAATAAAACGAATTCGGGTCGAGTCCGCAAAGTTTTCGGCGGAAACCACCAAGTAACTTGCACGTAGTTGCACCAACACATTGCGGAGCTTTCCAATGTGTGTGTGTGTGTGTGTGTGTGTGTGTACGCGCGCGCGCTTGGACACGGAGTGTGCGGTTCTCTCTTGAGTTTTGGTCGATACGAGAAGGAGAGTCTCTCCTCTCGCGCTCTCCACCCCTTTCACTCGGAGCATGGCCCCCCTCCTCGTCTTGCCCTCCCGTTCGGAATCCCTGCCAGGGACCGACAATAGGCCGCAGTAGTTCTCATTTGATTAATAACCCGCCCACAATGAGTACTCTCAGTGGCTCTCAGTTGATTAACGATGCCCACTGGCCGTTACAATACCAACTCTGCCTCGAGGATGCCGATCCTCCCTTGCGCGATCAAAATCCTCCGACGATCTAAATATCGATCGACGAGATCCCTATCGGCATCCTCCGGGTTCTCCTCCTCTTCTTTTGATTGATCGGTAATCGTCTTATAAATTAATTAGTCGGTTGATTGCAAATCAATTCTATAATTAAATTTAGCGAATTAATTCGCACGCGCGGGAAAGGAGAGAGAGAAGAGGAGATGATCCAATCATCTTCTTCTTCCGAGGAATTCCAGAGATAAATTTCAAACAACGAGATATCCATCGAAATCCTTCCGTGGATGATCCATGGTGATTTTGATGGCGAAGCTCGTAAAATTCTCGTTACGCGTTATTGTCAGCTCCAGAGAGATAAAGAGAGAGAGAGAGAGAGAGAGAGAGAGAAGAGAAGGTGGGAGGTGTTGGCGGATGGAAAACGTAATCTTCGAAAATCTCCAGGTGGCCCGACATCTTCATCAGCGGTCGACGTTATTGCAACGAGCTACACGCGTTCGTCGGTTTCGCTTTGCCGTCTTTTCTCATACTGCCACCCCCCCCCCCCTCCCACTCCTACGCCCAATCCGTACGTACAGATCTCACGATAATCTTCCTTTATCCCCGAGTCTTGGAGAACCGTGACAAGATTTTATCCAAGGTGCGAAACAGGCCTTAACGAAGATCTATTCGCTTGATTCTTGATTCCCACCCCTAAAGCGATCGACCGCGTCAATATCTTTGAGGAACCACCGGAAGACACCGGGGCACGAGAGGAGAGAGGGAATTCTCGAAATTAACATGTAAAAGAGGCTGAAGGAAGGAGGTGAAAAAACTGGAATCCCAGTAAAGAAACCTGGTCGACCCGAAGGAGGGGGTGGTGCATGTTCTTTGGCCTTGGCAGCGGAGAGAGGGTTGGTCTTTCGGCAAAGTTGGCTGCGGGGCAGGCAAGTCAGGCAGGCGTCACGGTGGCAAGCAGAGTTGGCTTCTGCTGGCTCCTAATTGGGAGACCCGCAACTAACTCTCTTAATTACCGCCTCTACCACTCCTTCCAACCCTCCTCGCCCAGTCGCAGCCTACCTTCCTCCTTCTCTTTTTCCGCCGCAGCCTCTCTTGCCCTTCCTCGCCCTTCTCCGGCTCTCTCCCATGAGAGAGTTCTTCCTGAAAGCCCCAAGAAATGTTCCGTCGACTTAATTACATGGAATAATCGCAGGAACCCCCTGGTGGATCCACGTTACCATCGCATTCACCTGGAGGCTCCTAATCCTTCCTACCGTGGAGGAAAAATTTCATCGCCGAATCCACCAGCTACCCCCCCCCCCCCCCGCTGACAATTGACCGCGACCCCATTGATCGATATCGACGTTGCATCAATGACACGGTGATCATACTCGAACCGTCCACGGACCATTGGAATTAATGAAATGGCGGCGAACGGGCGGGGCGCGCATTAGTTAGGCGCGAGAGATAAGCGCGAGCTTTGTTCCGCGTTCTCTTAAGACATCCATCACACGCGCGTAGAGGGATGTGCCTATAGGCCATTGTGGCGAACCTGATAACGAGCTTGGCTGATAATAAGATTTGTCGGCCCATCGGATCGTTATCTTAATCAGACGTTTCTGGACCAAGATGATCGCGCTGCTCTGTCTTCTCCCTGGCGGCTGTTGCGTCCCAGTCGGAGGTGGGGGTGAGGGTGGACGGGAAAAAAATGGTCGCTCCTCCGAGCGCCCTCTCCTCCTCTCATTGTGACAAATTGCGCGGAACGAGGCAAAGGGTACGACGCGCCCCCTCCGTTTACCCCGGGAAAGGGCTGAATAATTGTAACGAGCCGAGATTCCTCGCGGAGAACGCGCGATAAGAATTCAAATAAGAAACGGAAAGCGCGGGGGGTTGGTCGTTCCTCGAGGGTTTCTCTCGTCCCTCTCTCTAATTGCTCCAAAATTCTTACGATCGACTCGCTCGATAAGACGGAGAATCCCCGGAAAGTTTCTCCGCAGATTTGTAAATCTAGCGCGGCGGGGAGGAGTGGCCGCGGGAGACAGAGTTTCCAGGCCGCGAAGAATCTTATCGGGAGAGGAGAGTCGTGGGAGAGAAACGCGCAACCTGTTGAGGAGTGCGCAGGAGAGAGTGGCCTTGACAAGTCGCTCCGTTGCACGCCAGTTTCCGGCGCGTCGATCTGTCGATACCTTTTTACTCGTAGAATGCCATTGGACTAACCGGGTGGGAGAGCTCGCGAGCATTCGGTGTAATATCGATGCACCCCCGCCCCCAGCAGTCACTTCCTGGCAGATGCGACGTCCCGATTTATCGCGCAACCCTCACCCCCCGTCCTCGCGTCGCTCTCCGCGTCCCTCTGAAAATTCGGGGGAGAAAAATCAGGCGGATGGTCCACTTTCCGTAGTAACGACAGGTTGTGTATAATTTCAGAGCGTTCGTCTCGACGGCCGTGACAGAGAGGAGAAAAATTCCGCACGCGGTTCAGAGAAGCGAAGCGAGTAGTCGCGCGCCGGGGAAGTGGAGGATCGAAGGGCAACCGGGGGGAGGGAGTTGGAGTTGGAGTTGGGGTTGGGTGTAACCGCACGAGGTCGTAATGGCGTCAATAAGGATCGTTCGCGAGGGCACTGGGGCTATTTTCGCCCCTCGGCGAGGTGTCTTTGTCCAAGTTCTCCTTCTACTACCTTGAAAATGTCGGGTCGTGGAGGTTCCTCCCTGCCGATCGAGTGACAGAGGGTCCCGACGTTCAACTCCTACGGGCATAAGGAACGCTGCTCTCTGTGGCACACCTGGTCCCGCCGGGGGTTGCCCAGTGGGGGGAGGAGGTGTGGAGGGGGGATTTGCATGACAAAGGGCTCCGTCGAGGTCCCGGCGAGAGGCCCAGCTGCGTGGGACCAAATCTCGGTGGCCCCGGTAGCCACCGAGACCCCTCTCCGCCACTCCCCCGCCGCCGATCTTTTCTTCCATACCTTCCTCTCCCTTTCCCCCCCCCCCCCGACTCCTTCTGTCGGAAGCCTCGACGATCACCGAAACGTGTCACGATTCAATCCCGACCTCGCTGCGGTCTCCTCCTCTTCCTCCTCCTTCTCCTCCCTCTCCTCTCGTCCTCCTTCGGGGTAAATCTCCACCACCGTTCTCTTCAGCCCTTGAAAGTAGCGCGCACGGTCCGACGGATCAGAAACAGGCCCTACGCGACTTTCCACGAATCTCCCAACGATTTGCAACCTGATTTCGAGAAAACGGAGAATGGTAGGTAGGAGGAGGAGGAGGAGGAGTGGAAGGAGTCGCGGGGAAACTCGTTTACTCTCGCGGAGGGTGCCTATCCTTATCCGATAGGCGGAATGGAAGAGTTAGCGGCGAAATAAAGAGGTGCAATAAAGAACACCTGGTGACGGCGTCGTGTGAGGGTTTCCTGGGAGACGCGTGTCCACGCATCGTCACACCTGCTTACGCGAAGTCTCGTGTACCTCGCGAATGCTCGGACTAGTCACGTCCCTCCCCCGCCGCAAGTACCATCCGAGTGCTGTGAGTTCCTTCTGGGAACGCAGATTAAACGAACCGGAACGCCGGATATCGTCGTCTCCTCTCGTATCCGAGAATTCTCGTTTCCTCCTCCTCCTCCTCCTCCTCCTCCACCCTCTACGACGCATCGACGAGTGACCGGGCGAATTCGAGTCTCTTAAGCCAGTCGCTGATCGAACAGCACGTTTCTACGATTCCTCGAAGAACCCTCCTCCCCCGCCGGCTTCGATTTTTCTCTCCAATTTCCGATGAAAATTTCCTCGGTGACGTACTCGGTGAGATTTTCACCCGTTGATTCCGCGGGAGTTTAGAATTGACGGAGAAAATCCTTTGTACGTGGAGAAAATCGTACGTGAAATCGATCGATCGATTAAATGGTCGCTGGCCATTTAACGAGAGCATTCTTCTCGTCCTCGGCATCGGCATCGGCATCGGCATCGGCATCGGCATCCACGTCGACGTCGACGTCGACGTTGGTCGAACGCAGCCACGCGCGATTAACGAGACGAGCGATATCTCCCGTAAACCCGGAGTGGTGGCACAATGAAATATTTAAAGTCTCCCGCCGGCTATCTCTCGATACCGATCTACATCTCCCTCGTGGAGGGTGCGCAGCGCTCGTTCCGCTTCGCTCCTCTCGGCGGGGGGAGGGAGGCCGGGCACTCGCAGCGCGCGACGGTTGTATTTTGCGGGAAAACATTCAGCTGCACAAAAAGCTGACCCGGGAAGAAGTCGCCGGGAGAGAAAGGCAAAGGCAAAGGCAAGAGCAAGAGCAAAAGCAAAAGCCAGAGAGAAGGCACCTACCTACGGTGATTTGCGGACCAAATATTGTGACCCCAGAAATGGAGACTGTGACGTCATCGGGGGTACGCAGTGACAAAACCGATGAGACTTGGCCCCTTTTTTGCGAGCCAGCTCGTAACTCGGCTTGTTTTCCCTGCACCCCGCCGTGAGAGAGAGAGAGAGAGAGAGAGACTCCCCGTGCAGCACCCTCCCCCTGGGCAGTTTCGCCCTTAACAGAATGGCCATTCGCGTTTCTTCGCCGCCATCCGCGCGCGTGCGGCGCTTCTCCTTGCCAATTCATTTGCAAACACAGAATACGAACCTCTGTCCGCCTTTGATTTGTGTGCTTGTTCCACTCCGGTACTGGTTTGTAGCTGGGCTTGTGACACGCATTAAGTGGACGTTCTAGTAATCACAAAATTTATCACGAATTAAGTCGCGCATTAATCTCTCTGGCCTCCGTCAGCCGGGGAAGCCTCGCGGATCTACCGCTTCTGCTTTCCCCTCCTTCCCTCCCTCCCTCTTCATATAGCGGAAATCGCAACGTTGGAACAGTTTCTCAGAGGAACGGTTGTGGAAAAACTGGGGAAATCACGATGGACAGAAAATGGCCCCGGTAAAAATATCAAGTATTTATCCGTAACCATTCCCCTACATTAGTAACAGTGAGATTCCGAGTTCTTCGAGGTACTCGAATAATTCCACTTGAAAAAACTCTAAAACTCTCCCCGCCTCAGCCCCGAGGTTCGCGAGCAGCAATTAAAACCTGCTGGAGTTTATTCCGTTATAGTAGTTGAGTTTTTCAGAGAGAGAGAGAGAGAGAGAGAGAGAGAAGAAACTAGGAAACTTGAAAATTACTTTGAAACCGCTTCAGAGTTCTCGTTCCAAACCACTGCTTCTCATAGTTGGGGGTGGCAACGGGGGTAGTCCGCCCTTTTCCTTTTCCCTCCTGGTGGAGACACGGAAGCTGATTTCTCTCCCATTCTCCCGTCTCCCACCACCATTTAAACCATAATAACCATTTTAATTTTCCAACGTACAGCAGCAGCAGCAGCCAAACGAATCGAACGAAACGCGGACGGGAAAGTTTTTCCTGTGGAAAATCCAAGTCGCAACCACTGGAGGGTGCAGGGTTAATACGAGAGAAAAGCGTGGAAACTTTGAAAATTCCCTCGAGTCTTATCTGAGAGGTGTCGCGAGTTATCACGGGGGGGTTGCGGTATACTGGCCGATATTGTCCCGGGCCAAGCGAAGTGATTAATCTTAGCTGGAGCCAGGACACCGTATCCTGCTGGCCCTACTGCCAGGGTAATGATCCGTGTCACATACGATAACCCAGCTACTACCCCCGTCCACCACCACCACCACCACCACCACCACCCCATCTGACATTCTGCGTGTTCTGCCACCGCGTCCATCCTACTTCAATGACCTGGAAATTCCGGAGAAAAAATAGAAACACCTTCCGCGGCGATACCCTGGGGGTCGAATGATTAATTATCGAAGAAATAATTGTGGATGAGGAGAGAGCCTCTAGCCTAGCCTAGCCTAGACTCGTTGTCCTTATCTCTCTCTCTCTCTCTCTCTCTCTCTCTCTCTCTCTGCCGATTCGACTTCCGAGGAATATTTTCGTCACCCTTGAGACTCTGTGCGAGCCAGCTGAACCCCCTGAGACACGGTCAGTCGGACAGACAACGAGTTTTGCGAGTATTAAAATCGGCTGACCTTTGCCAGAGGAATAAGCAAGGGGTTCCTGCGGGAGAACATCTACTAGGTGTACCTGGGAGAGCGTGCCCTCCAAAACACCATCGCCAACCAACATCGTTTGCATCGACGAGAAATTGAGAGATTTCCATCGAAGCCCCACGGAAAATGCAAGGATGCATTTTGCAAGTTGTCAAGGTTAAGGGGGAGGAGTTACCTCCTGGAGAGGGAAGGCAAGGACGCGTTGGGTGGTTGGGAATTTGCGAGCCACCCAGTAGTAGCTGAGTAAAAGCCGGTTGCATCGGAGCCACGTGAAATCAATGTTTCATAAGCATGGATAACAGAGAGAGAGAGAGAGAGAGAGAGAGAGAGAGAGAGAGGCTGGCAGCATGTACAGCGTGACCAATGTACATCTTGATTTAGTGGGTCCGGTGAACGCGTTTAGGTAGCCCGGCGAGCTTAGGGTGGCCAACCGCTCGAGCTGTCTCGTTAGCGACTGGACGTAGAACCTCCGGGGTTAAAAGGATCCACAGCAGCAAGAAGGAAGAAGCAGGAACACGCGAGTCCGACTACTGTATAAAGCAATTCCGTTATGGTGCCTGGCGTAACATGAGAAGCCATCCGCCCTCGTTCGCAGTTCGTTCAAGTTCGTTCCTTCGCCATTTACCTCTCTCCTCTCCTCTCCTCTCCCATCTTCCTCCCCACGTGTTTGCTCGCGGTTCCTCGAGGACAAAACCTACTCGCGATCATTTTTTAAAGTTTCCCTTTCGGAATGAGACGATGCGATACGCGACGAGGAGAGAAAGGGAAGAGGAGCCGCGCGAGGGTCAGCAGCAGTCAGGACCGTAACGACGCCGGGGTCAAGTTGAAAAGTGGATACGGTCCATTCGTGGTCGGACAGCGCCACGGTCACGTCGCAAGACCGTAAATCTCCCTAATTCGCTCGTTGAGAGTCCAGAGGCATCACACGGATACCGTCGTCGTCGTCGTCGTTCTGACGAATGGTGCGGCTTTAATGAAGCTATATAGGCCGCCATTGTTGCGAAACTCACCTTCCTCAAACCGAGGCAACTCCGAGGGTGAACCACGCCGATCCTACCCCCCTTCGCCGCGCCTATGCGCGCGTTCTATGCACGAATAACGATGGATTCATGGCCACGACTAAGATTTCTCTTCTGTTTCCATGCGTGTGTTTACCTCTCACCCTCTCATCCCTCTTCTCGCGCGCTGTAAACTGTCGTAAGAAATATCGAGCTACCCCCGCGGACGGACAAACCGGATGAAATCGTTGCAATCTTTTTCGTCGTTCGCGCGTGCATCTACGAAATGCGATCGCGATGATGGATGACGAGAGGGCACTGTAAAAATTTAAAAGTGCACTTTCCGACAGTTTTGCTGGGGTGAGAAAACTGGATGGCAGAAGGGAGGGGGATGATGGGAAAAAAAGGCCCTTTGTCTTTGGGCGACGATGACGCGTCGGGAGCCGGGGAAGGTGGCGCAGGGGGGTTGCAGAGGGTTCTTACGCACAGGGCAACTCGCACAGCCGGAAGCTGTCGGGGTGCAACGCACGCACGCACGCACACACGCGCACACGCACACATCGCGAGTCCAGGATACTCGAGATCCTAAACCCGGTCCCAATCCCACGGTGCAAACGCCGCGGGGGCCCCGAACAGGATTCTCCAGTTCACGAATACGTACGCGGTTTTAACGTGGAAAAATTCAAACGTATCGAATGACGCGATTAAGATTTTCAGGAGAATTTTTCGTGAAAATTCTTCCCTCGGAAAAGCGAGAGCGCGCCGATCGGTGGGGGGGGGGGGGGGTATTCTGACGGAGCGATCGTCAATTTCAAGATAAGAGACCTTGAGACGACCGAGCGGCGGTGCTCGAGCGAGAGGAGGAGGAGATTATTAATTCTCAGCCCCTAGACAAAGCGCGACGTAATCCACGCGTATCGGTAACGCCCTGCGTCGATATCGATATCGCGATAAAATCACGATATCTATATGTACAGATCCGACTACAATAAATCGGATTACTCGACGAGTCCGTAGCATATGCTGTCAGCATATTGCAGCGAAAATTCGTGCCGGGGATTCCGGGGTGAGGGGGGAGAGAGAGAGGCAAAGGGGACTCCTCCGTGGGGGATGAAGTTCAGGGACGGACACACGTTACGGTACCCTAATACCGTGCCACTGTGGGATAGTTGGAATATCATCCCCCACGATTCTCCACCGTCCCCGACGCGCGACTACCCCCTTCTTCCCTCTTTCTTTCCCTTTTTCCCCGGTACGCGCGCGTGTATACGTCATTGCAAATTATTCCTGACACGTTGCGTAAGCGGTACTCTATATGGGCCAATTGTGCCGTAGGATAATTGGCGAGTGGATTAAATAATTTCATTGCACCCGTGTCGATTTGCTTCGTTAACCTTTTGACAGCGATCGGTTAACTTTGAGAAATCTCGTGGAGATTGATGGGATTCGCCGGCGGCTTTGTCCAAGAAGAGGACAAGGTTCTCATTATCGCTAATCCTGCGGGTAGCTGCCAATGTCACTTTTCTTGTCTCTCTGGAAAAGCCTATTCGATTCATGGAAGAGGAGGAAGAGAGGACGGGACGACACCGTCGATGTAAATTTCGAGGGAAAAAATGACTTTCCGAAAGGATCGATGTAATTTGCATTTTTTGCTCCCCCTGGAAATATCAGAGGGTTTCCCTCCGGCAGTTTAAAGAGACGAACGACGGATCGTAAACCACGCTGGAAGGACCAGGCCGAAGTTTATCACGAGCACTTTAGATCTTTGATCGTCGCGCGACCTGTTCTCCCTCGGGGCAATGTTTTAGGCTTAGTTTAAAGTAAAGTCCTTCGAGTCCTCGCCGTCGTTCAAGGACCTTATCGCGAAATTGAGAAGCGGCAGTGGGAAAAAATCAATCGGTCAACGGAGGAAACGGGGAAGATTGGAAAACCATTGAGCGAGCGGCCGGCTAATATTTTCGTGGTTCCGTGGATATATGGAGGAGGTGGTGATGGTGGTGCTGGGTACTCGTTAGTACATTAAGGCCCTTTGTCGAAGGGAAGTAGCTGCAATCAGAAGCTACTAATAATTTCCCCCAAGCTGCTCCGCCGCTGTAATAATCATCGTCGGATCGACGATGAGCGTCGTCCCCTCGCCTCCTCCCCCTTCTTCCTTCCTCGTAGTCGAACGGAGATCGACACCGGTTTCCCCCACTCCCCCCTCCCTTCTACAGACCCTCCGCAGGAACTAATCGCCCTGGCTGCTAATGATTTATAACTGACGCGTGTGCGTGTGACCGTGTGTGCGTACCCACACCCCACGCAAATTACACACGCGCGCTTTCTCTCGAGCAAACCACCCGCCCTCCCTCCTCCCGCCAGCCTTGGCCAGCAATGATAATTAAGGATATTCTCGATGGGGCACTCGTGGTAAATTCGAATCCCACATTCGTGAGAACGCGAAGGCAGCCGGCCAATAAATTTGGCGTACGACCGTACGTGCGTGTCCCGAAAAGATTCGCGTTTACTTGAAATAAATTTTCCCTCCCTCATCTCCCCGTTACTGCCTTGATTTTTCCGTGCTGGAAATTTCATAGAATATTTATGCCAGGGATTCTCTCTCTCTCTCTTCTCGGGATTATAAAGTCTTCTTTGCGTCGAATGTGCGTATGGCAGGGCGTGAATTGCGGCACGGGGGTGTTGCACCCCTTCCAGCAGGGGTTGCCTAAGCCACAGACCATGCGAGATCCGAAGGGAGTCGAAGGGAGTCGAAGGGCGAATGAAGTTCGAGCAGAAGGGCAGCGCTAACTGGTTTCAAGTGAATCTGTGGCCATGTTCTGGCGACACCCAGAGCGCGAGGGGACAGGAATCCCATTGGAGCGTCATTTAATTTCGCATGCTACCTCTTCTTCTCCTTCTCACTCTTTTTCCATTCTTCCAATAACACTCGACGGACGTTCCGGCTTTTAAATTTTGTCGGATTTAAACGGTTCCGAGTGGCCCGCCGAATTTCACAGGCGCTGATATTTATAAGGTTCCCTCTGTCCTTTGTGCGTGTGTGTGCGCGCGCGCAAAGCAAAGCAAAGCAAAGCAAAGCAAACCAGATCTTATCTCCACTGGAAATTTACTTTGGCCGAGAGAGAGAGAGAGAGAGAGAGAGAGCATTAGCGTTGCGAGCTTTCCGAAAAGTCCAGCCACGCGCGTTTTTCTCGGGGTGGACCACCCCGAGCGAGCGAGTGGGCGACCAGCCAACCAGTCGCCACATCTCGGAGCTGGCTCAGCTTGACCCGCATCGTCGAATCGGCATTTTCCGGAGGGCAAAATAAAATCCACCAAGGGTCGAAGGAGAGGAACGTCGCGGCGGCACGAAACGCTCGGCAATAATTATCGTCGACCAATTAGGAGGAACGTTTCCGTCGAGAATCGAACGAACGCAACCAGCAGAATCTCGTGGGCCGCGACGAGTGGGAAGAGGAATTTCGGAAAATCAGCGAATTTCCTTCAGCGTCGTATTTCTCGCGTGACCACACACTGATTTTCTCGGTGATTTTTATTCGACTTCGTTTCACGAGATTTTCAAAGAGAGCCTCTGCCTCCCTGTGCCTTTCTATGTGTCTCTCCCTGGTCCTCTCTCACCCTCTCCGCCCCCCCCCCAATCCCCTTCGAGGTTGCCAGGGTGTGAAAGGGTAAAAACTTGTAGATTTGCTGCACGTTGACGACGAATGGTCAAATAATTGGCGAGTTTCGAGTTGGTTACTGGTCTCACTTCTCATTCTGTCTTTGTCCCTGGCAGCGGGTTCCTCCGGTTCTCGCGTAACGTCGTTCCCGCACGTCGTACGGGCTGAATGTTGGCGTGATTGCCACCTCGTGCGACAGTCGCAACGTGCACGGAATTCCCGATGAACTCGCGATACTGCCGGTGCTCTGATTATTATTTTAGGAGGCTAGACGCGACTGGGGGTGGTTCGGCATCGGCTCCATTGCGATTCAAAGCCGACGATCACCCGCCGCGCGCCAATCCCGATAATTATCGCGGATTGTTATCGATACACACGCCCAGTGCTTCCAAGCCCCGAGGGAAAGGATGAATTTTCCCGTGGAGAGGCCTTTTCTTCTTCTTGGAAGGAGAAAGCTCCGTGTCGTTGGAGGCCGGAGCGACGATGATGCCAGGGGTGTGAGGTGGGCGATGGTGGGGTGGTGGGCCATGAGAAATGGGCTTTTCGCCGAAGGGCGACGCGGTTATGTCGCTCGTGTAGGCGTCAATCACACGCCATGCATATATTTGCGCGCGCGAGGGGTACAACCGCGTCCCCCCGGTCGATTCTCCGCAGCCGCGCGGCGGTGTCTATCGGAGCAGAGAAACACACCCCCGAGATGCCGTGGCCCCTCTCTGTTGGCTAAATAATGGCCCCAACTGGGGGAGGTTACGACGTGTCAACTGCCTTGACAGAACGCGCCACGTCCTTCCTACCTACGACGCCATTCGATTCCACCCCCCGTGCTCTCAATGCTAGAAATCCTAGAAGCCAACCCTCCCGCGACCCCCTGACCTCTGGGAATCAGTTCGACGAACACGAGTCTCCCCCGATCCGTCGCTACCCCGCGCTCTCTCTCTCTCTCTCTCTCTCTCTCTCCGCGGGTGGCTTAATTTTTCAGAGACTCCTCTTTAATCGTCGAAACGTCGTTGCTCCAACCTATTAGGCTGCCTACCGAAGGGGGTTGTGCTACCGAGTCAAATTGATCTCTGAATCAATTTGATTCTTGTTTACCGAATGTTCTCCCTGTTAGCCGAGAAACGCAAGACTCGAAACGAGGTCGACCGCATCTCCCCCTCCTCCTCCCCCTTTTCTTGACTCTAGAGCGGAGAGTTGTTTCCATCGTAGGAAAACGTTTGCGTTAAAAGCGGCGGTGGGAGAGAGAGAGAGAGAGAGAGAGAGAGAGAGAGAGAGAGAGAGAGAGAGAGAGAGAGAGAGAGAGAGAACGGATTGATGGTCGCCACCGCCACCCCCGTTCGCCCGCATATCTCCGTAGAGTTCTGTGGCCTTCGCTAATACGCGGTAACCCGAAACACGCGCGCTGTTTGGTCTGCTAAAAGTTTCGAACTGTATCCTCCGCTTCAAAGTGAAGCGACACGTGTCGCGACCATCCTGGAAAGGGTGGTTCGCGGGGGTTAACTGGGTCGATCGGCTGCAGTCCCGATCCGAGTAGTCAAAGGGTGCAAATATTCTCGTCCGTACGATTTCCACCGGTCGTGGTCGGATGGCGAATTAAAAGTCGACGCCCATGAATTTTTTCGTGGTCGAGATCTGCCAAGCAAGTGTCGAAGGAGTGGTGGATCCAGGGTGTAGAATGACGTCGGTCGGTCGGTTCTTCTTCCAGCGATTTTCTGGATGGCGACGACGAAAGACGAAAGTCGAGCGGCCAGGTAAAAGCTCGATGACGGGTGGGGGGCAGCAGGCCCAGGGCAATAGCAATCGCAGCTTGCGCGGTGTAGCGTTAGGAGCACGGCAGAGTGCTTCTAATTAATTAACGCATAGCCGTGGATCAGGTAGGCCGGATTGCCTGATGCGTTCACTAATTAGTGGCGGTGCAGCGTAATTAGTGTTTACACGTCGTTATCGTCGATCGAATTTCCTCCAATCGATTGTACGTAGAATCTATCGGTGGCCAATTGCTCCACCCCCACCTCGGCGTCCCGCAGTGAACCGAGTAAAAGAAATTTTCATTCTACCGTATCATACTCCGTAATGTCCTCGTGGCAATCGATGCAAAAGTTTTCCAGCGGTAGCCTCAAATGCCAGGGTCAAATGTCAGGAGACCGCGATGGAATATAATAATTGATCCTCGGGGGGGTAGGGAAGAGGGAGAAAATTTGGACAAACCGATTTTTCATGATCTTCGGTTGACCGAGAGGGGTGGTGTTCGGGGGTACGTTAATAATTGGGAGGTATTCTGAGCGATTGTGGGGGCGGCGTGCAATCAATTATCCGGCGGTCTAACGGCCGACTAATCTGCCTAATCCGAACGCAGAGGGCAGCCATCGAAGCGCAGCATAATCGCTCGTCGATCGCAATTACCGGCCTGCGGTTAATAAGGAGATCACGGGTAGAGAGAGGGTGAAAGTGGGAGGGAGAGGGAAAGAGAAAGACAGATAGATAGGTAGATTGATAGAGAGAGAGAGAGAGAGAGAGAGAGAGAGAGGGAGAGGATTCTGGGGATGCCCAGGGATATATATGGCCCGATAACGTCGACCAGGGGGTTGAAGAGAGTTTGAGGCAGTTGGAGGGGGTAAAACGCGGCCCGCCGAGCACATTCAGTGCTGGTAATCGGCTTACGGATTGCCAATCATCAGTCAAAGAGCCGACGACGAGAAGCGGCTCCAGCTTTCGCTGGCTTCCAACCTCTTTTCTTCCTTTTCCGCTTCTTTTCCCACCCATGTACCTTCGATCCATACTTTACTCTCTCTCTCTCTCTCTCTCTTCTTTTACTCAGTTTTGCTCACTTTTTAATTTCTGGCCACACTACCCCGAGGAGAGTCTCCTTTTACATCTGAATCAAATTATTAAATTTCAGCCTAAAATTCATTTGTAAATTAAGCGTGCAAATAAATATCACGAGAAGGAAGTTTGCATATTAATTTAATGAGTGAGCGTAAGAATTTACCAAAGCTCTGAATGAAGCTAGAGAAGAAATTTTCAGGAAGAACGAAAGCATCCAATTAAAGAACAGTGGGAGAATAGTACGTGTGGGTCTTACGACTGTAAGATTAATTAATTTAAGGAACAAGCAGCTTTCGCGTGGCAAGAAAAGGAAAGGATAGGAATTGGAAGAGAAGGGAAGGGAAGGGAAGGGAAGGGAAGAGAAGGCGAAAAAGCGGAAAAAGAGAAGAAGGAAGAAACAGGAAAAACAGGGGTATTGCATCAATGAAGCTTTGTGAATTAAAAAAGCAAAACAAAAAAAAAGCAAGAAGAAAGAGAAAAGGCAAAAAAGGGGAAAAAAGAGAAAGAGAGGGAAAAAACAGCGTCAGGAAGGGCCATTTTAATTGGAGCAAAAAACAAACTCTGATTGTTAGCAAGCAACAACAATCAAGCGAGCCGTGCTCGCTATTTTTGCACCTGGATTTTTTCGCCATTGTCTTAATTAAGCATTCGTCGTGGCCCTTCCAGCGAAGAATTAATTCGAGACGAGGAATTGAATAAATAAGCGCAAAAGCCAGATGACCCAAGTGCGGGGGAGGGCAAGGGCAATGGATAAATTCGAAAAGCCACCTTGTTGTTTGAAGTATGGATATTTTTCTCAAGTTTAATGCGTTTCCCGTGTAGAGGCATTTGCGAGGGTGTTCCTGTATTGGGACGCCATTTTGGGTTCTCTGTCAGCGAGAAGTACACCCTTTCGTCGGTCTTAAGAAGCCCTCGAGTTCCGGCGGACCACTCGAAACTATTTTCGTATCGCCATGAAAAGAAATCGATAGAGCTGCCGAAGGGCGGCTCTACTGAATAGACAAGAGAGCGTGCGAGGCTGGCACACACAGCATCTTTTCAAATTTTTAATTTTCCCTTTTTCCCCACCATCCCTTCTTTCTCTTTGGGAAATCGATTTTTCCTCGATTTCGCCTTTTCCTGCGTTACAAACGGAGGGAAGGGGGTGCGCGGACAGAGAGGAAACCCGTTAGATACCTCGCACTGGTCAGATTATTACCAAGTTTTCTGCGAAGGAAGTCCGAAGGTGGGCAAGCAAGGCCCATAAATACAGTTTATCCTGTGGCTCGCCCATCTACGCTCATTATTCCGAAATATCTCATTCCCCCGACCCATCGTCAACTCCACCATCCCATCGTCCTGTGTGATGCGAGATTAAAAAACTCCTTATCTTGAGAGGGGAATTTTTCGCGGAAATAACGGGAAGGGGAAGAAGTATAGAGAAAGAGAGAGAGAGAGAGAGAGACTTCGTATGGGAGTCGATGAATTTTTATTTGACGCTTTGCAAGCCGAACGTGCCTGGAATGTAGCTTTTACTAGGCTACAACCCTCTCCCACCCTCTGTACCGGGAAATTTAAGCACGTAACATTTGCGCGCATGTGTACAGCCGAGGAAAGATACGAAGTCTCTGCAATCGGTAAAGAGTCGTATCGAGTGTACGTCGGTGCAGGTACGACGCAGGTATGCCCCGGCTATTTTTCATCACTTATTCCAAACGCTTCGTCATCGGGTTCTTTTTGCCACTAAAACTTGAGTCGCCAATGAAATTTAATCGGGTGACCTTTTCCGCTGGATTCTACTCGTAAATTTCAAGGGATGATATTCTGGAAGAATTGTATTTAATGAAACGAGTTCGGGAGGAGTCAGGTAGATTTCTAATGAACGTTTTAATGAGAGGGTAAAAACTATAATGACTGATTAAAAAAAGGGGAGAGAATCAGAGGCGTGCCAATTTATCCGGTTGGGTTTGAAGGGACCTTAAGGGGAGGGGAGAGGGTGGCGAGGGACTTAAGTGAAAAGTAATGTCTTTCCGCGTCATTTCCAGGTCTCCTTACGAGCGTGTTAACGGAATATTTTTACCGGCCGTAACTCCGCTTTATTGGACAATTAACGTATCCCGCGTATTTCTCGACGCGATCTTCTTTTCGTTAATGCCATGCCATATTTTTTCAGACCCTTTCTCCCTCCCAGCCATTTATTGCCTATACCATTTTTTACAGTAGACCAGCGACACTCTGAATATTGCCACTGGGGTGAGAATCGGAGGATAAACACGATTCTCGAGATGGAGAGAGACAGGGTGCTACTACCAATGACGATTCATTTCTAATTGCGAGTAGGCGAAAGCATCCGTTGCGAAAGAAAAAAAAATTCTCAGCAAAGGCGAAGAAGGAGAAGTGATAAGCGACCAGGATTCGAGAGACAGGATTGCACGGGGATTATGATTATCTTGGTAGTGCGGAGGGAGAGAAGGGGAAGAGAGAGAGAGGTGGGAGGTGGGGGAGTGATTTATCCTGTCGGTGTGCTCATTACTGCTCCCGGTCACATAATCCAACCTGGTGCCACACCCTGGACCTCCGTTCTTGCATAGATTAAGGTACGTCCATACTAGCGTGGGTGGATTCTCCTGGCTCCCGTGCAAATTAAGCCCCGTCCACGGTAGCCGGTTTTACCATTCTTGATACTTCCTAGTAATGAAATTCTATCCGACGCTCAGGTATTACATCAGGCGGAATTAGCCGGGGCATTCATCGAAAAATATCGCCCCCGCCTCGGTCGGTCGTTCCCTTCAGATTTCCCCGCGATCAAGACATTTCGCGTTTCGTTGATCCGGCGGGGGTTAAATTTAACGACTGGACTACTGGACGCGTCGCGAGGACCCTCCGGTCGCGGGGTTCATTAATCGAGGAGCGAGAAGAGAAGGGGAAAGATTCGGAATCGACGAGAAAAGTAGTCAAGGGGTTGGCTATTATTTTTGCTCAAAGTGCGAATGGGAGGATTCGGTGGATGGGCTTTTTACGGGGAAGAACATAAATATGGGCTATTATTCTCCGGTGCTGGTCGCTCGGCTAACTGTCCTTCTGATTTATAGGCTCGGCTTGTGAACACGGCTGCCGGTATTTTTATTTAAATTTAATACACTCCACTTGGCGCGTGGGGGTGTATTAGGCAACCTTAATAAGCCAGCGAGCAAATGTAGTGCATTCCTTCCTTGTCACTGATTATGATAAACGAGCTCTTTGCAGTTTTGCTTCCTGCAAGACAAGAAATTTTCTCTCGCGAATTAAGCAACCGTAAGAGAGGCAAGGGCGAAACGCCTCGCGTCTAGCAAGGCGAACTCCCATCCCTGTTACCGATGCGTCGGATCGATCGACTCTATCTGGATCTATTAACATTTTTTTTCTTTTTTTTTTTTTTCATTACTTTCTCGGTGTTCTCTTCCAGAGCAAAGATCGTGTTAGGAGCTGCGAGAGAGAGAGAGAGAGAGAGAGAGAGAGAGAGAGCGGTGAGGGGGTGAAAAACACGATCGGCGAGAATCGAGATGGGTTGGAATGTAATTGAGGCTTATGTACAGAGTTAGGCTTTGATATGTACACGCGCAAAGTTGATCCTCCTCGCATGATGGATCGAGTTAATGTAGCGTATTACGCATTTACGCGATACGCAGACGTAGGTCCGCGGTAATCCTAAGCTCTTGGCGAGGGAGAACGTGGGAGAGAACGCCTGCTACCTCTCTCCTCTCTCCTACGCAGTCAGGTATAGGATGACGGTCCAGTAGCAACAGCAGCAGCAGCAGCAACTACACTTGGAATCCAAAAACACCTAACCACCTGAGAAATGCTTCCCCCTCTCAGGCCATTTCTCTAAAAGTTTCGCATCTATCCCTGGGAACGAGTTTCACAGAAGCGTAGGAATTCGCTAGGGAATCGAGTGGAACGGCAATTGCGCAACGGCCCGAGCAAAGTTAATGAAGAACACTCGACTGTTTGCGGAAGAAAAAGCCAAGCGCGGATTGATATATTTGCCGTGTCAACAATTTAGCGAAAAATGGGGTGGCTCCGGGGCTCTCGACTTAATGCGAGGAGATAGAAAGTGGCGAAGATGGGGTGCGAGGGGGCGAGGAGGTAGGCTTCGGGGTAGCTATGGTTTTCGAGTCGACCCGCCCCCGTAGCTCGTAGTCGGTTCACCGATTTCTAGGGTCGCGCGCGAGGGTCGTGGGGGTAGCTAATGAAATATCCGTGCCGGTTTAACCGAGTTACAAGCTAACCCAGCCAGCCACCCCTCGGCTCGACCCTTCAACTACTGCCTCTTCTCGCAACAACAACGAGAAAACATATTGTCCGCGAATTTATACACCCTTCCCCACCCACCTACTACCCCCCTCCCTCCTTTACGCCGCTGCCCGTGAATATTTTCTGGAACCACTCACTTTTATGTGGTTTTAGGCACAACATTAATTCCACGAGTGTCTCGCAACAACACCCCGTGTACCCGGATGAAAATCTATCGATTTAAAATGGCGCTCCATTATTCCCCCCGTATTATTTTCCCTTCGATAAATATTCTCCGATCGTCGTCGTCGTCGATCCTAGATCGTCCTTTCTTAATTTGACGCGTTTAATCGAATCGAAATTATTTCCCATTCAGCGAATCTGATTCGACCCTCGTTGGCTCTCCTGGCTCTCTCCTGTCTGGTCGGCGGGAATCTTTTCTACAAATGTCCGAAAGCTGAATATTTCTGGGCAGACGGGGCAACGCGCTATTCTTATCGCGGTACAGAAATCAAGTGGATACGTCTACCAGCGGCGGATGGACGAGAAGGCGAGAAGAGATGAAAAGGTGTTGAAATTCTAAGAGCGTTGTCCGACAGCAGCTGGACTCAGCGGTGAAACTTTGAGAAAAGGCAAGTGTTTCGAAAAAAACCAGTTCACCCCTGAGATTCAGAAGCTCGGAGAGCCCCGCGAGGGCGTTAGGGGAGAGAAAAGAAAAAAGAGGAAACAGACGATATAGAATTAAGAATGCTATTTATGATAGGGAGAACGAAGGAACGGACGAACGGTTCCCTTTTCGAACTGGCCGGAAGCGAATTCGCGGAGGAAGATTCGGGACGGGGGGAGGACAGTTACCGGAAGGGGGGAGTATCGGAGGACTTTGTGTGTGTGGAAGCTTGCGAGTTGAGGGATGGTCAGTGCGAAAGGTGGCCGTTATCAAGGACATTAGCTTTCAACGGTGCTTGCAGGATATAAAAGTAGCTCGAGGCAGCCATTACTCGGACATTGTCCGTAGCTACCCTTCCGCAACCCCCTCTCTTAACCCCTTTTCACCTTCCTCGCGAGCCTTCCTCTTGCTCTTTCGCACTACTTTTCCGTTTCTAGCGACGGGAAGAGGGGATCGGGCACTCCTTATCAGAATTCTCAGTTCGGCTCGCCGTCACCTTGTCGCAAATCCATTTCGCAGGCGAATTTCCACTCGTACACGTCATTCTTGGAACCCGGACGAGGGTTGCCTTCCAATCGCGCGAATTTCCTCCGCTCCTTTTATTCTCCTCGTTGCCGGGGATACTTTCTCCGCGTTCTCAGCCTCGAAAATAAAGAGAGCTCTCTACGGATTCCTAATGGATCGGGCCTAATCTCGCTCCAGCGCTTTTTTCTCATCCCTTTCCTTTTCGTCGTTTTCTTTTTTTTTTTTTTCATACATCTCCGCGAAAATTATTCTTCAAAGGGCGCGAAGAGCCAACGATTTCGCCAAATACGAATTTTCCCCTCACCGCTAATTGCATCGGGTAGCACAACAGAGACCGATAAAGCTCTCGAAAATCTGCATCGCTTGGTCGTGCTATCGATGATCGGCGCTTCTTATCCGGCCCAATGGGCCAAGAAAGACTGAAATATTGGCAAGCGGTATCTCAACAAATTAGCCGATGAAACGCAGACGAGGCACAAAGCGTAGAAAGCCCGTGTAGAGGATGGGAAAAGGAGGGGGGGAGAGAGAGAGAGAGATTACGAAAATAAGTGACAGAAGGTCTTGGAGAACAGGGGAGGAAATAAAAAGTGGAAACGAAATGCGAGGGAGAGTATTGGAATGAAGAGAGAAAGAGAATATTAGGCAAGCGAAAAGAGGTAGAGAGAGAGAGAGGGCGAATCAAAGTAAAGTCGTTGAGACTCATTGAGTTGGAAGTAACCGACAGAGTGCCTTCCGCGCTCGGTGCTACTAATCTTATGCAATTACTTTACAATTCACTTTATCGGTTGGCACTCACTGCCAATAGAACAATCTCTCAAATCAAGTTATTCCCTCGAAACTTTTCACCGTACCCTCTTTTCGAATTTTCGATTCTACTCTCAAGTTCGCTTTGAGATATCACGCATTTTTTCCCCTTTTGTTCTCTTTCCCTCTCCCTCTTCCACATTTTTTTTCCTTCTCTTTTTCCTCTTTTTTTAATATCTCGGTTCATTTAATTATATACTTTTTCCACTCGTTTTAAAAAAGCTCCTTCAAAGACTTTGATTAACGAGCAGCACCGATGGGAATGAATAGACGTGATACATTGATTCGTCGTCAGCCTTACCTTGATATCAATATCTTAAATCTATCCCTGTGCAATCATAGTTATTAAAAAGTACAAGGCCTAAACAATCGGGATCCCACGAGGGGAAACCCATGCCATTTCATTACCGAACCATTCAATCTACCGGAGAGGGGGAGGAGGAGGGGGGGGGGGGGGGCATTACGTATGAAAAAGCATAAAGCATTTTTCCAAGTAAAGCGTATTTTAATACTTTTTACCGGGCTTTTCAAATGGATCGTGCAAGCCATTGGGCCCACCACCGCGCGCGGACCCTAATAAATCTCTTCCGGTTTCCAATCTCTTGGCGAAAGGAATCTCAACGATTACGCACGCTCGATATTTCGCCCGTCAGTCTTGGAGGAGAGGAAGCTTGCGCGGCGCAGTTTCGAGAGGAGAATATCGTAATCCATTTGATGGCAGGTGGAATAGCGCTATGCGTGTGTGTCCAGCTAAATCAGATCCGCATTCTGCCGTTCCCCACTCGCTGCAGAATCGATGGGAGAGACCCGATCAAAGATATTCTCGCAATTGGCGCGTGTTTTCTCTCTTGTAAAACGTGCATTTTACAATGCAAACGTCTCTTCTATAATTCTCCGCGGAGAAATTACTTTTGGAATAGAGCGAACGTGTTTATCTCTCACTGGCAATCCGTTGGTCAGATGGCCAGCAATGCACTACTTGAACATCCCTTTGACAAGGGGAATTCTTTTTAGCCTTCAGAGAGTCAGTCGAGTCTCTACATCAACTACATTTCGACTGAAAAGGGGTGGTTGAATTAATCCTGTATCGATCCGGGAGTTGCTTAACAAGTTTTTTCTCGAAAAATACCAATCCTTGATATTTATGGAAAAATTAATCAATTCCAACTGAGATTTGAAAGCAAAGTGAATTAAAGTTATTCGATACGTATACGTATGGTGTAGCAAGCGACCGACTCTCCGCGCGCCTTGTCGCGAAACGTTTAAATAAAGTTTTTGAAAACTCACCGCGTATGTGCGCTGGCTCGCCGCTGGTCTATGCGAATCAAAGATCTTTTCCACTCACCTGAAACAAACAAGCAAACGAGAAATCGTTAAAAAAAAAAAACGATAGAAAATTAAGATCGAGTGACATTTGAATCTGGAACTAGCAGACGCAGCAACACACGCAGGCACGTGCCTACGAACACACGGAATATAATGCGTGTGGACTGAAATGAATGGTAAATGAATGGGGCTTGGAGGAAAAGTTAATCACGGTTCACCATGTAGGCGTGCATGGGGTTTATGGGGGATTTCGAAAGGGGCACCAGTTGGACCCCCTTGTCTCTTGATTACATGGGCGTATCTTTCAACGAACGTTCTCTCTCTCTCTCTCTCTCTCTCTCTCATTTTGCATTTTTCCTCTTTCTCTCAATCTGGCAAATCCCATATGGCTCAGTTTTGTTTTGCTCTAGCTCCTGCAAGCCCCTCAGGAAACTATTATCATCCTATGGGACAGCAGCAGCATCGCTACCGAAAATTACACTGATTGCAGCGATTATAATCGATGTCGCCGACTCGATTGCTTCCTTTATTCCTCCCTAGAGCATCATCCTTCACATTTGCAAAAATAAAAAAAAATTCAGCAATTCGTAAAAAAAAAAAAAAAAGAAGAAAGAAGTGATTTTTAAACACGTATCATATAATTCGTAAAACATGATTAAATTGTACAACGCGTAGCAGTAATTTGCTTTTATCGCACACATCTACCCCTTCAAGTCTATTTCAACAAGTGCTACAGCGTGTAAAAAATCTCGTGATAAATTTGATGCGATAATAAATCTGTCTACAAACATCCAACAAGCGATTGTTTCTCGTGGAAAAAAAAAGCTGGAAAAAGGAATAAGCGAGAGACAATAATTGTAATTAAACTGGAGCCCATGCTCATTGCGATATGAAAAGGATTTCGTGAATTTTTCAAATTCGTTTTGCACAATTCGATACTGTTACCTTTTTGTATTATGTAGCACGATGGACTCGACAACGATTACCGGTGGTTGGATATTGTATGGGGCCGCTGTTTCGTGACACGAATCGTTAAAAATGAATCAGAGAGTGCATGAAAAAACACAAGTTTATTGAATCGTTAGTTTTTTATCATGTTGCCCGATAACGTATTTGGGTCCTCGTTAAACTTATCGCAGCAAAATGAGCGGATTAATCCTCAATGAATTTCTTCCTTCGACAATGATTCATCTCCAGCGGATTATTGCACCGAAGGAATTTCACGTATTTCACGAAGATTATTTAATGTTCGACTCTTCCAAGATTTTACACTTTTTCAGAATGCAATACACGAGATATAAAATTGGGGAAGAGGATTGAAAATCTAGCGATAAAAAAGGCGAGAAAATCCTGAGGCAATTGTTGGTATGGGGCTATAAAAAAGAAGAAGAAGAGAGAGAGAGAGAGAGAGAGAGAGAGAGAGAGAGAGAAAGAGGGAGATATAGAAGGATAGAGAGAGAAAATATAGGATGGGAAGTATAGAGAGAGAGAGAGAGAGGTTGAGAGAAAATGGCCTATCAGCATATTTCAAAGATAAGCCTGCCTTCCCTTTGCAACCCCCAGCCGGGACATCAACCATAATAACAATCCGATATGATTACGCTATAATCGTAACGCAGCCAACCAGAGGCAAGGGAAAATTACGCTGGTGAATTGAGATACCGTGTTTTCGTCTCCCAAAGTGCGAGCATAAACAAAATTAAACGACTTCTCCGCTGCAAACCGTTAACTTTCCACCCCCGCACTCGATTACAGTATTTTTGCTGTCTCTGTCTCTCTCTTTTCTCACTTTCTTCAGTATTGGACCCTCGATACTCCTTACATTATTTTCGTTTCAACGAGTCAAAACGATCGCGAGTCGTTCAGTGTCTTATTATCAAAACTTGTCCAAACTATCGACTGTCAACGACCCAGAGAGCGAATCTACTCCTCTTTCTCTCTTCTACTTCTTCTTCTCCTTCATCTTCTCCTCCTTCCACTTTCGCATCTGCGATCCTCGAACTCGCGCGCCTCCTCGCACAACTCGACGTTGCTGCCATTGAAAGTGACGTTAAAAGCCTATTGTCCAGGACTTCGGATACCAAACTCTTCTTTCACCACTCGTATCACACCGGGACGATCGATAAATTTGTCAGACGAATCATTTCAACCGAGTCGTCCCACCCCAAATCATTCCTAATCGGGGTAGGAGGATGGAGGATGGCGAGAGGGACATCTCGTGAATTTTGAGAGAAAAAAAAAGACGGGGAATCCCGAGGTATCCCGAGAGTATCCGTGGCAGCGGAGGTAATTAAAATGTCGCGAGGTAGCATTTATCCGATAGAGATATCACGATAATGGAGGGTAAAAGCAAGTTCCGGGGAGTTTAAAGCGAGAGGCTTGTGAGTCAGCGCCTTAAAACCACTCGGTGACAAAGAGCAGAAGGGGTTTCCGCCCCGTTCGGCCCAAGATTTAATGCCCGTTGGTTATCGGAGTAATCGCGAGTTCTCCTGCAACCCCATTTCCACCCCCAGAGCGACTGTTGATTGAAACGTCCTGATTGCATCCCCCAGGGGGTGGCATGCGGGTGCCACATGGGGGGCTCCACTGGCACGTACCCACTTATTTGGTAGTCTAATGTCTAATATGAACATCACGTTGACGAGGATGCTGATGATGCCTACGGGACAATGACATCAACCCCCTCCCCTCTAAGAATTCCTAGTCTACTCCTCCCTCATTTGCGATTATCTTCCGAAGGAAGCCTCGTTGCGAAGCAAGATTGAAAATCACTGGATCTTTTCCTCTCCAAAGGCCAAATCTTTCGAGAGAACTCCCCCCCCCCCTCCTGTGCTTTCTTCCTTTCCACTCTCCTCTTTATTTATGACAAATATTCCGAGGAGGCGCCGCCACATGCTTCTTCCCCTCCAGAGTTTTACAAACCAGGCTACTACACTGCACTACTAATCGACCCACCTAATCATTTTTGTCTCGTCGAACAACAATGGCTATTGATTTGCGCCAAGTTCATTAGAAAGCATGAATAGACGTGGAAAATCAATAGCAGCGAGTTGCCCCACTAGGATATTGCCCTCCATTCCTTGGAAACATATTCTTTCAAGATGCTTTTAAGAATCTTTCTCCACGATGTGATTCCCTGACGTTCAAAAATAGTTAGGGAAATTAGTGGTCGCGGGCACCTGGAATCGCGGGTGACGCCCGAAGAAAGGGTATTTGTCTATCCGGAGGTGCAGCCAGTGCAGGAAGGACAAATATCCGTGGATATCAATCGGCAGGAAGGAAATGGGGAAGTGGAAAGTGGGAAGTGGGAAGTGGGAAGTGAGAAGTGAGAAGTGGGAAATCGGGGATGGAGGATGGTGGAGGAGTGGAAGGAGGAGAAGAGTGCGGGGGGTGGTGGCGAGAGACACTCGGTTGGTAAACAAACTGTCTGAAACACTCCGGGACGCTCCATTCCATTCGAGAGAAGCCAGCGAGCCCCGCAGGTCCTCTCGACGGCATTATCTCCGTACATATTTAAGTGCATGACATGAAGACTACTCCCTCTCCCTTCCATTTCCACCCCCGTCCCAGCCCCATCTCCACCCAACCAACCCTCCACCATCTCGGGCTGCTCCTACAAGTCCTCATTTCCCGGCTGCCGCTGTCAGAAGCAGCCCTGGGCGGGTCATCAGATAGCACCGCTCTCTCTGATAATACCGAATGGACCAACACTAACCCCCTACCCCCGTTACTGCACCTCCTAATATCTTATCGTTATCCTTCGATTCTTCCTTCCTTCCTTCCTTCCTTCCTTCCTCAAACATTGTTTTCCATCGGACCGATTGACCCTTCACCGAATTGACCGAATAAATGATCGGTTCGCAAATCGTGCGAGGCGTAGGGGGGTGGGAACGGGGAGAGCGAGGAACGATCGTCCGTTTGTCCAATTTCTTTCGAGGACCCAAGACTCCTTGTTAGGATTTGTTTCCTCGCGCGGGGTGAGGGTAAACAGAAGGGAGGAAAACGCGACAGGAAGCAAGGATCATTAATCGGTAAGTGCATCCTGCACACTTGGAGCACACGTTCGAATGCGTAGGTACGCGCGCGCGTGTGTGGAAGTGTGCGCGTCGCGCAGTGTGCATATGCTAATGCGAGGATAAACGGTTCTATTAGAAGAGCCAACAAACGTCCCACTCGATGAGCTCGGGG
The DNA here is from genome assembly GCA_037305995.1 of Sclerodermus sp. 'alternatusi'. Lineage (NCBI taxonomy): Eukaryota > Metazoa > Arthropoda > Insecta > Hymenoptera > Bethylidae > Sclerodermus > Sclerodermus sp. 'alternatusi'. The sequence continues at coordinate 5,409,153 of CM074546.1, read as the reverse complement.
ATTTGAATGCGTAAGTACCATTTCTCGTGGGTGCACTCACATTTATTCATTTATACATTTATACATTCCGCGCACGGCTGTTTTAATCCAGGGCCAACGCGTAAATAATTATTTTCCCCACCGAGGAGACACCTGAAAATCGACCCAAAATTTCTCTCTTTGTCTCGCGCGCTTTATTACCCACACTGATCAACGTTTCAACTGGTTCGCTTTCCCCCCCCCCCCTCTCTTTTTTTTATTCTCGATCATTCGATAATTGGCAGAGACAGAGGCCACGATTATTTTCCATACGGGGACCGTGACCGGCATTCCCCGCGCAACGAGAATTACGCGGTAGCGAATAATGAAAAATTGCCACGAAACGAAAAATCCACGAGAGGAAAAATGAGATATCAAAAGAAGGGAGATTTGAGGAGAGTAGCGCGCGAAAGCGGTAATAAACGCGGTACCGATTAGAGTAATATTTCTGGCGGGCATTATCGTTAGCATTATCGCGGCGTTCAGTAGCGCGGATAATGCCGCGATATACCTTCCTTCCTTCCTCGGGGGGAGGGGTGGGGACGTCGAATTAGAGAGAATCTTATCGCGAACGTCGTGTATACACTCGAGATAAATCGACAAAGTTGCTCGGCATTAGACAAAGTGACTTGCCAATGGGACGGGAATTTGGAAGATGGCCGAGGGGTCCGGGGGTTGCTGGGCGACGGCGCGAATCCCCTTGGAAACTGTTCTCCAGCCTCACGAATTCCTCCACCTCTCCTTCAACCTCCTCCAGTACCCTCTTTCACTCTACGGCAAATCGAAGGGACCCTTAAGACTTTTGCCTCCTGTTCTTTTTATCACTCCAGTCATTCGACTCTCTCCTCGTCTCGCGCTCTCTTCTTCAAAGAGAAAAACGAAATTTGCAAACTCTCGTCGCTTTACCGGATGCGTTAACTTTGCGTATGGACCAGGTTCCAATTAATAAATCCTATTAGTCGAGAGAGAGAGAGAGAGAAGGGAAGAAGCTTCTTTTATTTAGCTCTTGGAGCAGCCATTGGCATAGAATTTTTCTCACGGAGGAACAAGCCTCTTCTATCTCCCGAGAGAAAAAATGCGAATCGGGCCAGAGCACTTGGGACAAAATGTTCATTCCCGTAATTATTGCGATATTATAATTCTCTTAATTGTGCAGCCAATCGGCGCGAGGAGTGCTTTAATTGCGTTTCCCGCGAAGTGGAGGGCCACGCGAGGAGGAAAAGCTACGCGCAATTAAATTAATCGCCACCACTCGCTTCTCCACAATGACAATTCTGACGTAGCAGTTTTCTTTTTTTTTTTTTTTTTCGACCACTTCCCCCGACTGGAGGGGGAACGCGAGAATCTTCGCTTAGCCAGAATAATTTTCCCGAGATTTTCACGAGCGTATCGCGAGAAATAAATTAATAAGACTCGACACGACCCTGCGGAACTGCAGGGGGAGGAAATCGAAGGTTGAAAAAGGGACGAAGCAAAGGAGCTTTCCACGGTCGAGCGAGCTTGTTATCCTGCGCTTCTTCGAGGCTCAGGTGAAGAATCTCGTTGTCAGGACAGCCGTGAAACGACGAAGGGGGTACGCGCGAGGAAGCGAGAAGGCAGGGAGGAGAGAGTGTCAGCAGGAGAAGCGTACGCGACACCGGGACGAGGCTAATGGACAAAAGGGCACGGGCGAGAAAACGCTTTATACAGGCAGAGAGCGTAACTATGAAAGGGTGCAACCAACGATTAACAACGAGAAGACCGAGGGTGTCGCCGAGAGTGTTGTCTTCCTACCTTCTGCTCCACCCACCCCACCCGTACACCTCCTTCCTCCTTCATTGCTGTAATTGAAAGAACTTTGCAAGCTCTCCAACTCCCTGCATCCTCCAGATTTTTTCCAGTTTTCTCGAATATCTTCCTTCCCCCCCCCTCCCTCTGACTGCACCGCATTCGCTTCATTAATTTAAGGGAGTATTTTTCTCTCGTTAAATGTAAAAAAGCGGATGCGAAGAGAAAGAAGAAGAAAAAGCAGAATAAGAGAAACAATCCACGATAGGATTTATTTTGCGAATCGATTCCGAAGGGTAGCAGAAATACAATACTTTTGTTAATTAAGTCAAATCCTTGTCGAAGGACTCCTTCTGACAAGTCGAGAAAAGTAGCAACGGCGATATCCTACGCGCGGGATATAAATTGCAAGCTACTGGCGACGGCCACTTAAGCGAGGGAAGGAGGGGGGGGGGGGGGGGCACTTGTTTATTTTGCAGTAGAAATGTACGAGGGTCTTGTGGGCGGACGCATGCACAGTTCACCGCGGCTAGTAAGGAGTGCAGCACGCTCGGCGAATTATTTTCAAAGTACCTCGTTAAATATGTTCTCTCTCCGGCGAATAGCGCGCGCGCATAAACACATGGGCACGCGCGCTCGAATACACAAAGAAAACCGGAGGAATTAAACAAGTTCCCAGCAGCCGCGCGCTGGTTTCCTCGCTTTTTCTTACTTCTCTCTCTATTTTTCCCCAATCTATTTTTCCACTTCTCTATCTTCCTTCCTCCCCCGTGGTTCTCTGACCCTCCAGAGGTAATTTTTTTCTCTTCGAACGGCAAAAAAAGAGAGAGGGAGAGAGAGAGAGAGAGAGAGAGGTGGAGCATCGCAGCAGGATTTGCAGGTGAAACGAATCTCTTTAAGGAGACGGCCGACGAATTTGACCAGCGGGACTTTTCATGGTCCCCGAGGGGCCCTCGAGCCGAGGACCGAAGTGGGAGAGGAAGGGGATTTTCCTGGATCGCGCGTATCGGTAGGTACATCGCGCGCGAAAGACAGTTGAGAGAGGAGAGAGAAGGGAGCGGGAAGCAGGGAAGAAGTTGGTACGTTCGTGCGAGGCAGAAACGGAAGAAGAGGGACTGGTGGCGTTACCAAGACGTCGTCTACACGACGGGGGATGGCTTTGCCAAGCCCGAGGGGTTTACGAGCACAATAGTTTGAAATATTCGAGCGCTGGCAAGAAGTTGCCCTCGCGCCGGTAATTAACGAGTTAAAGTTTGGCGTCGCGACGCTCCTCGTCCCTCCGCCCCTTTTCCGCCCCCTTTTCCAGCTAGTTCCTTCGCCATAAGACTCCTGGCATCCATTAGCCCACTGCAACCCCACTCGCGCGCGCGTTGTCCTTTTGCCCGCCGAGACACCACCCCCGGCTCTTACGATATCCTGAAAATTTCACGATCTCGGTCCTTCCGCGCCATTAATTCTCCCAACTATATAATTCCGTCAATTTATTCCGCGAATTAACTTTAGGAAATTTCCCGGTGATTTTCAGGAGGTTTCCCAACATTTCAACACCCCGCCAGTCACCGTCGTCATCGCCCCTCCCCCCCCCCTTCTCCCTTCGCTCCCACAAGTTTCTCTCCTCGAGCGCAAACACGAGACGACGAACATACGCGGCATGCTTCTCTATAGGAAGCTGCACTTCCGGCGATTGGCCTATTTCAGCGATGCCGGAAACTCACCCCAGAGCTCCGAGAGCTTGGAAAAAATGGCGGCTCCCGCGATATACGCAGTCGACGAAATACAACGGAGACTCGTTTTATTTTTCGCTGCACCTTTTCACGCGACAGCGCCGACGAGCCTTCCTCCCTTCATCCCTCCTCTTTTTTTTCATTAACCCCCGTGCAGAATACGCCATATCCCGCGGTGGATATACCGCGCGACTTCCGGTCCCCGGAATTCTGCGTCAACTCCGAGGTCGACGCGCGAATAGCGAATGGGGGTGGGTTTTAAGCGAAGGAAGGAAGGAAGGAAGGAAAGAGCCCTCGCCAACCACTCCTCCCGATCCTTCGAAAAATATTTTCATTTGCCTGGCCAGAAGGAGATTTTCGGCAGGGTACGATAATTCATGCATATCCGGGGGTGGAGGGGGTGCCTAATGAGAGAACGCCGCGTCACGCGTCATGTGCTCGTCTTCGCAGGCAGCTTCCGGGTAGCGAAACGCGCGGAAATACCAGGAGGGGGAGGAGGGAGCCCGGGGCGGCTAATAAAAATTGCTTTGTAACGCTTTACTATCTATCAGCCGATATCCCCGAAGGTCGATGGATTTTTTCAGCGGCGAATTCCGCTTAGTAATCGGCCGCCGATTCATCCGGGTCCGATCGAACCTTCATCCTCGCCTTATAGTCGCCTATTTTTCATTTATTCATCCATTATACCGGTTTTCACGCAGCTCGGACTTGTCGTTATTATTATTATTACCGTAGACGCCGTTCCCCGCGCATTTTGGGGACAAATACCAATATTCGATTGACAAACTCCAATATACGATATATCAGGAGGAGGAACATTTGCGAAGGAATTTTCGCCAACGGCAGAGGCGAGTCTCGACGCCTCGAGGAACGTTTACCCGTCTAGCTCTCGCGCATCATCCTCGAAGCTCGCAATTAGAGGGCGTCGGGACGCTACGTCGCCCTTTTGCCTGTTATTTAATTGGGATGCGCAATTCAATGACACTCGACGCACGCTGTGGCGGGAAAAGTAGTCGTCCTTGCTCCGCGCCAGGCCTAACGACGCCATTGTGAATTCCCACTTTTTCTCCCTTCCACCAGGCAGTCTGGCGTTTCGCGAAAAATCCACCCCTCTCTCGGAGAGCCCCGCCGTTAAACTCAATATTCAATGTGGCGCGGCGATCTTCCGCGAACCGTCGAGCTAGTCGACGTTCGCAAACTTTCGGCGAACTCTCAAAGATCCCGCTGCAAATTTGATCGTCGAAGAGAGAAAAAACAGAGCAGAAGCGGCGGCGGTAAAAGGCTGCCTTTTCGCTACTCGCAAGTTTTCGCACGACGAGAGGAAAAGCAGAGCCGCGACTAGAGCTGACGCGGAAGAAGGCTAATTTGAAAAATCGCTATAATTAGTCGCCATCCGGGGATGATGCGGACTTTGAACTTTTTTCAGTTACTTCACGGGAGAAAAGCTCTGATTTATTAAAGAGAGAGAGAGAGAGAGAGAGAGAGAGAGAGAGAGAGAGAGAGCGAGCGGGCTTCTCGCGATCAGCCAACCGTTCCCGAAGCAAAAAGCCCCGGGGACTAAAGACGAATGCACTTTCGCGATAAAGCTCCGGGGCACTCCCCCGCCCCCCGAACCCCGAGACTCTCGGATGTACACACGCGTGTACTTCCGGCGTCTACTATTAAAGCTAAGGTAATTAGCACAGCCAAATGAACTAATTACCAGAACGACGACTTGACAAAAGGGAACGAATCTCTTTTTCCCTCCCATCCCCAACCCCGGAGAGGATGCTTCGCTTTTCTTCCATTTTCCCCGACGGGTGTCCCGATGATGCAGTCGCGATCCGCACCACACTCTGGGCAAAACAGCCCCTTCCAGAAATCGAGATGTTAATTAAGGATTCTGCGAGCTCTGTGGCAGGAAAATCGCGCGATACTCGCGAATTCCGCAAAGGACAGGGGGATTTCTCTACCCTTGCCCCCCTCTCCGCTCCCCTTCGCGCAACCATAATCTTTCGAACATCCTCCTAATCAAATTAGCCGAATTTTTCAAAGGAATTTAATTAAGCAATTTTAACGAAGCCGCGGCGCGCCTCGTTCTCTATCGGAACGGATCTCATTGTTTGGGGCGAGAGCGCTCTTTTTCCGGCGCAGCCGATGAATTCGTAACCGATGAGTAATTAGTTCAACGATGGACCACGCTATACAAGGATTTAATTAATGAATTCGATAGGGGAATGAGGAGGATGGGTAGGAAGGTTAGGGGGAAGTTTGACGAATCAACGCGACGGAAAGTCAGCGAGCGGAATTTTTGGTTTTTCCAGGAATTCCGCGGCGGTTTTCTCTCACGGCAAGATGCGTCGAGGGTGCGAAAAATGAACGAGGGAGGGTGTGATTGTGGAGCCGGAGCCGGGGGTGGTGGCTCTTGCGGAATGCGAGGACGTAATTAGTAGGCGCGTCCATACGTTATACGCGCACGCACCGGCACTCTCTCCTCTCGCATCGAATGCCACTGGAAAATGGGGGAGGGGAGGGGGGGGGGGGGCTGGTGTTGCAATTCGCACTTATCTCCACCACCGGCACTACCCGAGTGCTCGTTTTAACGAAGGACCTCCCCCCGACCAAAACCCGAGGGTTTCTTCCTTTGCAAACTATTTCTTCATGCGTGCGTTTCTCTCTCTCTCTCTCGCTCACTCTTTTCTCGTAGCTTCGCGATATCGGTCGAATTCCACTCCCCGGAGGAAGAGCGAAGTGTGACGCGTCCCCGGGTCCGGGTCGAAGCCCCGCGGCGCTAATCCCCGGGGAGACTCGGGATTTTCGAAAACAACTTATTATGACGGGGGGTCGATCGCGCGCGCGCGGCAGTCAATAAAACGCGAGATGACAGATTCTGATTGACAGCTGAGCCTCGCCGAGAAGCCGAGAGCGTGAAATTTCGGAAAACACAATGCCACGCGGAATCCAGGGGATTTTTAACGCTCCCATAATACACTCTCTTAATTCAGTGCGATCCAATTTTGGGCCGTGCGGGAGAATCTCCGAGAGAGCGATTCTCTCCCTCTGCCCCCATCCGTTGCTCTACCTGGGTCCTGTGCTCAGGAACCGGGAGAATTCCCGGACAAAGACGGGATTATTTTCGCGCAGGCGGCTTTTCACGCGTGGAAGAACCGAAGGAACCGGAGGAGGACCCGAGGATCCAGAGGCCAGGGGCAGTCTTCGGTCGCTCAGGACGAGGCCATCATCCTCCCTCGGATTATTACTCGAGGAATCGAATTTATATCAATTAATTTCCCTCGGATAATCTCAAAGACCAATTTCCCCCGATTAGCTCGCGTTCTCGAAATTTCGATTTTTGTCCGTGTCCGTCCGTCCGTCCGTCCTCCGCCTGTCTCTGGAGAAGGAAGAGGGAGAGAACCGAGAGAACGCGGCAACGAAAGAAGTTGGAGCACCGAGAAACTGCAAGGAACCTGAGGTAGGAGGGTCGGGGGGGAGAGGGTGCTCTCTTAACGAGATCAGCTCGCTGGAAAGACGCAGCGATGCAGATTTAGCAGATATCCCGAAGGATGACGGGAAGGGTTCTTTGACACTCAACGAGTCTCTTCCAGAAAGCGAGACGGCGAAATGAAGAAGGAAACGCCAAGTTTCAGTCTCGCAGGGACTTTCTCGGGCTCATTACGCTGACAATAATTAACGTTGCTTAAAGTGTCCCCGCGAAAATGGAAACTTAACAGGCCAAAATCCTTAATTACTCAGCCATTCCCATTAATTTTCATTACGCGATTTAATTAACACGTTGGACATACGGGTTGCGTCAAATTCATTTATTTGCCAAATTTTCCAAGAGGATTTTGCAAAAATATCGAACGATCGCTAATTCCCGTCAAGGGACGTAGAGCGATCGCTCGGAAAATTGGATAACGCGGGCAGGGAGAGGGGGGGCACGGCAGGTGGAGCAAAAATTTGCCTGCGGGCGTGCAGAGCGGGAGAGGGGATGAAGAGGATATCGGGAGGAGGAAGTGGCGGCTCGGGAAGAATAAGTGCGGAGAGATAGGGGCCACCGTGCCTCGGGAGGGACTAAGAGGGGCGAGGGGGTGGTGAAAATGGCAGAAAACGCCAGTCAACGGCAGAATGCGGAAACCGCGACGGAATGACACTCGTGCCTGGCGCTAATTGGGCCCTCGAGGTGACGCCGGAGAGGGATGCTCTTCCGCACCTCCTTCTTCTCCCCCTTTTTTTATACTTCAACCCCCGTCGCCCCTGTACCCTCACCGGCGTCCACGTCCTCGTCCTCGACTCGCAACGCCCTGGGCTTTCTCGTCGTTTGGCAACACCTCTGGGGCAAACCGGAAGCTCCACGCGTGTATTATGGATGCCGCGAGAAAGAATGAGCGCGCGCGCGCCTTCGGGAAAAATGGCGAGAAACTCTAACGAAGGAAAAACTCGCACGGGCAAAATTAAAGGGTAAAGAAATTCTCTCACCGTTTCGATGATCCCAGTCGATTTGATCTGAAACAGAGAAAAAAGGCAGAAAAGTTAGAGCGGACTTTTCGGAAAATAGGTTTTCGCGTTTGGCAACATGGCGGCGGCGGCCATAGGGCGATGGTAGTGTCGCAAACAGATGCCAGTGGAAGAAAGAGCGGAGAAACGGAGGGAACGGAGAGAGAAAGGCAGAGAGTATTAAAATTAAGCATTATGTCCGTCATTACGTGAAATTATCTGCTCGTGCTACGGTCGTGGGTTTTATGGGTTTTACGGGAGTCCCCAAGATAGAAAAGTGCAGTCGCACGACTGAGACAGATAAATCCGCGTCGCGCTGACAGAGTTCCGCTGAATTTATATGCGCACTTATACAGGTACACTTTGCCGTATACATTTTATTGCGTTATTCATACCCATTTACAAAGACGCTTCGCGAAACTGCCTCGTTAAATATTTTACGGTCCACCGTACAAACTTCAATCGAATTCTATGAAATCTGATCTATTGAGCCATCTTATACTATCACTGGCAGGAATCAATTTTACGTCCACTTAATGAATTGACTTCCTTTCGCCGATTCATCTCGCGAATGAACTTTCTGAAACAATTCTATCATTCTGTCTTGTTTCCTCTCTCTCTCTCTCTCTCTCTCTCTGATGAATTTTCTCTCGCAAAGTAAATGCAGCATTGATTATTCAAGAAACGGAGCAATGGTTAGTTGTTTATCGAGATTTTCAAGTTTTTCGTCGAGTGCACCACATCTACGAGATACGGGAGGAAGGAAGGAAGGAAGGAAGGAAGGAAGGAAGGAAGGAAGGAAGGAAGGAAGGAAGGAAGGAAGGAGAGGGAGAGAGGGCTGAAATATCGATCAATCGACAGATTGACGACGTAAAAGCGACACGGGGCAATTTAAAAATGTCCGAAGCTCCGTGGAAGGGACGGCAGGACTCATTAATAACCGAGGCCAGTGACTCGGCGTTTATATAAATATAAATCCTCGCGGTCGCAGGCACTCACCTGCGATTCGCTCGATCAAAAATCCTGACATGAAAGAAAGAGTCCCCATCTCCCCCTTTCTTTTACACGATTTATCCACCCCATCAGACTCACCCATTTCCTCTCTGTGATTTCGATTTTTTCTTCCAATGGAACTTGATCCTTCCTTCCTTCCTTCCTTCCTTCCTTTCTTTTATATTTCCTTCTCCTTAAAATACCAGAGCCTACTCTACTTTTTTCATTCGCTCATACTCTTCTGTCTCTATATATTAAAACCTTCCATTTGTATAAGAGATTAAAAAAGGGAAATTCTATCTGCACAATTTGCCTAAATTTTCCACATCGATTGAAATGTCTCTTTAAATTGATTTGGGAAATTACAGTGCAAAAATTTCTAAAGTCCCACACTGGTTGGTAGGAATTTTCAGAGTAGAAACGATTTTCTGGGACTAGAGAGTTTCACGCGTGGCAATTCTATGGAACTTATAAAAATATCGCGTGCCACGTTGCTCGCCATTGTGATATACACAGGATGCGTTTCCCGGTTTAACTTCAAAGAAATGACTCCGTCATTGTGCCCTTTTGAACCTTTGAAAATCGCTCAGGTATTTCATATAATGGTCCAGTAATGTCCCAAATTAGAAAGGAAATTTCTGTCAGGCAACTTGTTGCGCTAAATTTATCAGGAAACTTGCAGAATTCATTATACCGAGAAAAAGAAGAAGATCAACGCGGAAAATCATAATTCCATCGAGAAACTTTTAAATCGGAAGATTGTTAACTTTTTTCCACGATTTCGTGGGTAGGATAGAAATCGACATAGAAAGTAACGAAAGACAATAGTCAAGAGGAAGAAAGAAAGAAGAAGAAGAAGAAGAAGAGTGATCGCGAGAAAATCTTTTTTGAAGAATTGGGGAAGGAGGGAGGTTGATTTTGATTTCTATATTTATTAGGCGAGAAGGGAGGGAGAAATCTCCTTGAGAAAACGTTATTCTTGGAATAACGATCGGCACAGGATGTGGATCATCAATAATAATTATCCTGCATTAGGTGCGGTTAACGATTACTGGATCCCTGGGTACCGACTTGTTTATTTTTCCTAGAGGAACATCCTCCTCGGAGGGATTTCGGGGGTGGTTCCGGCCATCATAAGCGGACTGGTCCAGGGTCTCAAAGGGCACTGTGTGGCAGGGTTCGCCCAGTGAAAAACCAGGTGTCACTCGGCAAGGATACAAAGAAGTGATGGATGCCTGGCTGGACTACCCTCGTAACGTGTCACGACCTCCACACCTCAGGTGTCACCTCCGATCCTGGGGCTGGCCTCGTTATCTTTCTCGGGGAAAAGAGACGAAAACTACGGAAAATACGAAAAATAGGAAAACCCGCTAAGCTTTTTCTTCGGGCCCGTGGAAAAATCTCCCCCTCCACTCAACAAGAGAGAGAGAGAGAGAGAGAGAGCCAACGCTGCTTTTTCCTCTTTCCTCTCGGTGAACTTTTGCTTGCCGCGCCCTTTGACTTCGGAACCCTTCCGAAGCTCGCGAAAGCAAGAACGAACCAATTAGCGAAATTAATCTCTCGACCGGACCATAGGGAGGGGAAAATTTTCGAGTGCTCGTTGATCGTCCAGGTAAACCGCACACGCACCTTTTGCAAAAGATGCGCTTGGGTAGACCGCGAAGAAAAAACCGAGAGGAATCTAGGAAAAACCTTTGAAAATGCTCTCGCACCTTGAAGAACCCCCGTGGTGACGGCATCCGGTCTAGAAAACAAGTACACCCCCATGCCACCGCACAGCTTGGACTGTCGGTCGCATGCACGCGCTCACGCACGTACCCACACTAGTGCGAAAAAGTGCAATGCGCAGGAAGGTGGAGAGCGTTACAACTTCGTGGAATTTTCGAAAGATTTCACCTCTTCCTCTCTCCCTCTCGCTCTATCTCTATCTCATCCTCCCTCCCCCTCTGCTGAAAAGGCATCGAAACCTTATTGGCACTGGTCCATTTCGAGATTCAGGGAAGTGGCGTGTAATTGAAAAGACTTGGCGTAAAAAAGTTCCTCGCACGGAATTCGTGCTACCCTCGGCAAAGTTTATTGCTCGAAAAGGGAGCGTAATAAAGCTGAATGGCCGTTACACGGGGTATTGTGCTACAGAAAAGTGACCAGTTCCTCGCGCGATCTAAATGTCCTTAATTCCTTTGGATCCTTGCTTACAAACTATCGGACCTGTTCGCGATTCATTGGACTTTGCTTTTCCACGGGGAATTTTTACGTTGGTTCGCTCGATCTCCAACGAGCACTTGGATTACTTCCGAGCAATTTCCAAGCAGTTCGATCGAGCAATTTTCTTAATTAATCCACCAAGAGCTCCTCGAATCCTATTGAGAGATGGAGCGAAAATCCCGCCGATACTTGCCAAAAGGAGGAGTCGGTTCTCTGTTCTCGGTTCTCCGTTCTCCATTTCCCGCTTTCCGTTTTCCGTCATCGTGCACACGCAGACGCGCACGCACACGCACACGCACACGCACACGCACACTCACAAAAGTGGGGGTGCAGAGGGAAATCCAGGTGCGTTCAGGGTCCCCCGAGGACCTTCATATTTCAACTCGTCAATGGCCAGGGAAGAACGGGAGCAGGTGTCCCGTTCCTCCCCAGGGAGATCCTGCTTCTTCAATAAAGGATGCGCAGGAGGGGGGAGGATTTGTTCAAGCGAAACGAATCCGTCGTCCTCCCGCGAACCTTCGACAACTGCGGCGTCGAGCAGCGGAGTGACGGCACCTCAGACGAGATTAGACTCCTGGAGTATCCCGACACGCGACCTTTCGCCTCAAGTTTTTCAACTTTACAAAAGCTACTGCATCTACTCGTCCGAGAGAGGTCGGTTATCGCTAAATATTTAGTTAGCCAGCATGGATACCGCAGTAACAACACCGGACCTTCCCCTTCCCCTCCCTCTCTTCAAACGATAGAACAGCAAAACGGCAAAATGAAACGGGTAAATCGAAGGAAAATGATTTGCCAAAGTTTTCAAAGATGCTAATCCAGGTTAACGCGTCGTGTCGTGTCGCGTCGCGTCGCGTCGCGTCGGCTGATAGGGAAAAGTTTCTACGGAGAGATTTCCCAAGAAATACTCGCGGGACTTTTAAATGAGGCTCGATCGAATTTCAAAGTGGAAAATTTTGTTTCCTGCGTAAACTTAGTTCGAGCGTACTTTGCAGCCAGTTCTTATGGTAGTAAAAGGAACAAATAATTGTTGCAGCGGCGCACACGGGAGGAGAAGGGTGGTGGCTTCCCGGAGTATGCGAAGAACCAAAAGAAGAAGGAGGGTGGCAAGAAGGAAAGAAGGAAAGAAGGAGAGAAGTCTGTCGCTCTCCCCGCTCCCGCTTTCCCTCTCAGTCCCCGGAGTTTAGTTTGCCGGGATAAAGTTTGCCCATTTGCGGCAAAGAGGAACTTTTATTGCGCCGTTATGAAGACGCATCATGGCGCATGATAGTTTTAATGTTTCTTTCCGCGCCTTTGCGAATTCCGCTCGACGCGATCGGTCGTCGTAGTCCTGCCGCTCGACTCCCCCTCGCCCTCGGCCCAATTATTCCACGATGGAAGGGTCTCGCGTGCCGAATATGCGAGATGGAATATCTCGTGGACAGGAGGGAAGCGAGAGCTCTCGTCACCTCCGCCAAACTTGGCTACCGTCACGTCGTAAAGATAAGGTCTATCAGCAGTCAAAGGCCAGGGATCTCCAAAGCACGGGGAAGGGAAGAGAGAACGCGAAAGCAAAAGAAGATACCGGGAAGAAGAAAGAAGAGAAAGAGAGAGAGGGAGAGAGAGGCCTGGAAGCACTTGGAAGAGGATGGAATTTACGATCGATAAATTAAACTTTCCAGGCTTTATTTCTCTGGTCGCGTGGCTCTACAAAGAAGAAGAGGGTTCGAGGAATAAAGAGGAGATCCGACTTTGAGTCCTGGATTCGCCAGGTGCGAGCGCAGACACGCGCAGGATCTTCCAGGATCAGCCGGCGAGTGCCGGGGCTCGGAGGGTCCTTTTCGGAGGATCGTCTTAGCCATTCAATTTTCACGCCACCTACGATTTAAGTGACTCGGGCTCATCCAGCTGGAACTCGGCTGCTGTCTTACCGACCCAGGGTGCTCACAAAAAAGAACCCTCGCAAAGCCCCAAAATTCCACCCCTCGCGAAGACCTTTCTAACGACTCAAATATTTCCTCGCGTTTGCTCAAAAGTAAATTCGATCTTATCCGAGATCCACCCCCTCCCTCCTTTCTCGCAAATCAAATTGCGTAGAAATCTCTCGGAGAAAAACGATAAAGGAAAAAAGAGGATCAACTCGGAGAGACTGAGGGAGATGTTGCGGAGAATCTCCGATATATTGGGTAGTGCAAACTATTTTTACATGTTAGAGCAAACAGCGGTAAGGAGAATAATATTTAGACACGCAAATGGTGAGAGGCGAGGAGAGGAGAGGAGAGGAGAGGAGAGAGGCGGGAGCTCAAGTGCACAATAATACGCATCTATGGAATCGGAAGATTTTCTTCTCGTGTCCAGTGGCTTCTTCACGGTTGAAATGGGTCCGAGGGCAGCTCATTTCCTTTCTGGTTGCATTTCTGTCATCCCCCGGAAAGTCCCGCAACACCCAGCAGCCCCCCTGCCGTCCATTGAGTCCAACTTGACAATAGGAGTTTGACTTGACGCGAAGAAGCGGAGAGAGAGAGAGAAGGAAAATAAGGGACGGAGACACTGTGTCACATAAGAATATCAGAAAATACCATTCGGCCAGTGCATCCTCCCTCTCTTTCTCTCCTTCCCTCCCACCCTTCATCAACAATGCGGATCTCCCGAAAGTCGTTTGGGCTTGGCACGAATAAAGCTCGATGAACCTAACCAGTTAACTGCGCCTTTGGCACCAAAGACCCAAATAGAGATCTGGATTCACCAGAGTCAGAGTCAGAGTCAGAGTCAGAGTCACTTGACACGTTTCGCTCGAAAAACTCGTACAATTTTTATCCCGCCCGGCCGGGGAGCTAGAGAAACGGCGGGCAACAGGCGAAGGAGTTGGGGTGGAGGTGAATGAGTGACCTTGACAAAACATCGCGACCGCGGAGCGAAGCCGTTGAGCCGCGAGAACAAAGAGATTCTGTTGTCCTTTGTCAGCGAACTTTACTGTCTTCGTCTCTCGCACTTTTCTTTCCTTCCTCCTTCCTTTATCACTGTTAACTGCTCCCCTTCCTCCCCTCCATACCATACCGCACCGCGCCACTCCACTCCCCTTTCCCTTTTCCTTTCCCTTACCCTTTCCCCCTTCCCTCTCTCTCCCTTTCCCTTTCATTTACTTTTATCTATTCCCATTCGTCACTGCGTGTTTCTACCATTCTTACTTTCTTTCAAGCACTTTCGGCCGCTGCTCGGTACCCGCCGCCACCCCCGTGTCTCTCCACTTTACGGACGATGACTCTAAACTTCATCCAGGCTGCGAGTATCCAAATGAAGAGCGCAACGACGACAATGCTGCACAGAGAGAATACTTTAGTTTGCTCTGGAGAATTTCGGAGAGCTTTAATCGATTCGCGAGCAGGACCTGAAAGAGGGAGAAAGAGCGAGAGGGGGGAGGGGGAGAAAAGAGTATTCAAGTATAATTCTTGGATCAAAGTGGACACTTGATGGGAGTATTGACTGTGCGAAGACACGTCATTCCAGAATGTTTACGAACGGGAATTTACGGAAGGACAAATGGCTTGATTCAGGAAAAGCGGGAAGAAATCAAGAGTAGCGATAAAAGCATTAGCCATCCCTCCCCGAGTGTTTTCCCAGTTTGCTCCTCTGCCTCTTCATTGTCCACTTCTTCTCCACTTTCCACCCACCCCCTCGCTGTCTCGCACGTTTATCGACCGTTTTGCTCCTGCTATCGACAGCTCCGCTGGATTTCGCGACGCGACAACCCGTTTATTTCTCTTGCTGCTCCTGCTCCTCCTCCTCCTCCTCTTTCTCCCTCGTCGCTCTCCTTTATCCCCGAGGAATATCAGCCAGACGCTCCTGAATTCGTCTCCCCCAGCGAGATATTAAAAATCCGTTTGGCCGTTTCGTTAAGCAGCGAATTTCTCGCTAGTTTCAGCCAGAGTTTCAGGAAGGCCGAGACGAGCGCGAAATTCTCCATAGGAAGAAGCTAGTCAAAGGTCATTGGTCTCTCCCGGGAGACGCGGGGAAAGGTCACCGGGCCTCCGCGGTATCCGGCATGGCCGCTGATTGGCCCTAATGTCAACGTTCAACAACCTCGCGCGATTACTTGGCTATATGAACTTTGCCGTGCTGCAATTAGGAATTTATTCAATTACACCGATCGATCTACCCTCTTCTCGCGGTCTCTCCCTCGTCCGATCTCTTTCTCCTCTTCAGGATATTCTCAGCTGTCTTTATTTATTTAATTATCTTTTTTCCTCCTTAAGTCGACAATGGCGGCAAAAGGAAGGGTGGGAAGGAGGGAAAGTTGGCGAACGTCGTTTTCCACCGAGATGGCAGCAGCGGCCTATGAATTTCGAGGTTAGAGATGTTTTCGGGGGTTCCGGGGAGGATGGATTCTCTCCATCGCAGTCCGTCACCTCCGGAGCTGGAGGTGGTGATGGTGGTGGTGGGTGTTTGACGAGTGCGCTTGCGCCCTCCGGAGGACCACGCGCAGGCTCCGCCGCCCTCTGCGCGCCACCCCTCTATTGATTTTGTTACAAACCACCCCCAACCACCCTTCTGCCCCACACTCCTCCTCGCCAGCCCTCCAACGACACGCGCGTTCACCCTTCGCGCACACTAGTGCTCGGATTGTTTACGTGTGCTCGCCCGTATCCTCCCTCAACCCTCGCCCACCCCCTACCACTCTCCTACGGGGTTGATATAACTCGTTGTCCGTCTGTCGAGGCCTGTCTGCGCCAAGAGTTAATCCTGACATTGTTTTTCAAAGTAGCCGAGTCACTCGCCAGTCATCACGATCACCGGAAATACCTGGATTATTAGAGAACTTTGTCAACTTTCCGAGTAGTCGAGAATCATCGAGGAACATTGACGCGCCACACGGGAATTATTCGCCGTCGCAAAATTAGCCCGGGGACTCGGACTGATTTGTTCGGATTCCTAGGATTTCGACGTCGCCTCCACCACCATTATTTTCCCCTCTGGAAAAGGTGGTGGAATGCGATTCTATCTTGAGTAGTTCTCGCAGTGTCTCGTCAGGAGAAGAAGGAGGAAGAGAGAGGAGGAGGAGGGATCGCGTGGATCATTTTTTTCCAGCGGCCTTTCAGCCGGGCTCGACCCGGAGCTGAGCTACTTTGGGCAAACGAGCTACGTTTGGCGAGTACTCATTGATGGTCCCCAACTGGTTCAAGCACCACGTACAACCACGTCCAAGCACAAGAAGTGCTCGAGAGAATTTGCGGTGGATTTGGCGGCAGCGCCACGGGAGCCCCACTTTTGCTTCCGTGAACCACCTCCTCCGCCATTCGCCGCAGTAGCACCAACCCCCTTTAGTTCGCTTTCGAGTGGTCCCATATGATACCCTGTGATAATCCTGCAAGTCCGCCTAGAGAGGATCCGAGGATTAAAAGGGTGCCAGAGCTTTTTTCTCCCTCTCTTGCTCTCTCTCCCCCTCCCCCCTTCCTCCATCCACTACGGCCAAATTGATTTTTGCGGGGAATCGCTCAACCTCTCTCGGTTCGCTTCGTCGCGAGTTGAAAATTTTCGAAACTCACCCCCGCCCCTCGAGTGATCGAGGACGCGTGTTTTCCTGAGAGAATCCTTTTCGTCTCCGATGATGAAGAAGAAGAAGAAGAAGAGAGGGAGGGAAAGGTCTCTTCTCCTGGTCCACATACGTCCCCGTCCGCGCGGACAATTAAATATTCAAATCGACATGTGGTGGCTTTGCCTGCGCAAACGAAGCGAGAGTTTGGTCCGTTAAGCCGGCTCCCGCGTAAGTCAGGCGTGTGAAGATTCAAGAGCCTTGTTTCGTGGGATTGCGCAGGATCACCAGGAAATATTGCCGCTCGTCCCGAATTCTCGAGTGCTCCTTCGCACAGGAGGAGGAGGAGGAGGACGAAAGACCTGGAGTTTCTTCGGGAAATCCTCGGAAAAAATCACTAGACTTTCACAATTCGGTTACCATTGACAAAATGACGAAATGAGACGAGACGAGATTCTCCGTCTCTCTCTCTCGTCATCTTCATCGTAATCCAGCGTGTGTGTTATGTAAGACTGGAGGAGAGGTAGGCCGCCGCGTGACTGAAGTGGGTTAATAAAGCGATATTAAATCCACGGGGGGTACGGTCGAGCGGAGAATTCCCAATGTCCAGTGGACAGCAAGGGAATTACCTTGGCTAGCCGGGAACATCCACTCTCTGATCCGCTATGGCGTTTTCATTATCGCCGTTGCACACACACACACACACGCGCGCGCGCGCGCTCGAGTCCTCACACACAAGCCAATCGCATATTGGTCAGGTAAGCCAATAAACGTACGTGCGTGTGAGAGGCCGTGCAAGTGGAAGAGCGGGCGGCCGCCATTGGTCAATGCTTGGAATACTGTCGCGCTCTTGCTTTTGTGTGTGTGTGTGTGTGTGCAGGAGAATATTGCGCGTACCTTTAATTTACTTGTTTGACCGTACTTTATTTTTTGCGCGAGCTCTCGTTACGTTTACTTCGGGTTACTTGGTTGCGGCGTCCAAGGGGTGGGAGAGACGCAGGACACGCGTGGGAGAGGGAGAGACACACACACACACACACGCGCGGGGGTGGGTAAGGGAGGCTTGGCAAACAGCGATGCGGCAACTCGCACGGGTTATTATCCAGTAATCCCTGTGGTGGTGTTTTACATGTTATGAGGACGCGCTAGGTGGTTTGTTAGCGGCGACCTTCGATCTTACGTTATTACGCCCAGCGTCCACATATGCCCGGGGCGTCGCATGATTTTACATAAATTTCACGTCTCGCGGCGTCCGTTCGCTAGCTCGCTCTCTTCCCTCTCCCCTCTCATAGCGCGAGACACCGAGCTTTGAATAACAATATCTCACGAACCAGTGGCTTTCCCTCTCGTGGCTTCGAGAGAGGGCCGGGGGTGTCCGTCCACCGTCGCCGGCCGCCGTTTCTTGGCAGAATGGAAATTTCATTTTCTTCTCCAGAGCCGGTAAATCGCATCGAGAGGGAGAGGAGGTGCATTCGAGAGAGACGAACGCGAGGATAATCCGCGACCCGCTGAAATTGGGCCAGCGGCCGGAGCGAAGGGGACGAGGATGCGGGGGTGGCACGCGCGTGTTTCGCCGCACCCCCGTCCCCCACGCCTCCACCCCGTCGCGGATTCTCACGCAACACGCACGAGAACTCGCTATTAAGTGCATTAGCACTCGTTTGATGGTGCCGAGACGACGTTTATGGGGTCCGCGCGGCGGCTCACGGGGGTTGCTGGCTCCCGTCGCTTCAGGGGGTGGTCGTCGCGATGGGTGTGTCTGCTTCCTCGACACGTGGCGGCAGCACGAGTCGAGATCGAATTTTCTTCCAGCCCTCGTACGTTCCTCGGCTGATTGCCACTTAAAATCTTCCACGCACGCGACACGCACGGGGAACACCCACCACGCGAGTCGGAGAACCGACGATGAACCCCCGTATAATTAATCGCGCGTCTAAATATCGCCCAGCACGAAACTTTTGGAAAAATCCATAAATAAGGAAGGAGAGGTGTTACGCGTTTGAGAATCGGTGCCCTCGGGAGGGAAGACGCGTAAGAAACGGGCAAGGGTGATCTCGGGGTGAGGGGGTGGGTGTAGCGAATTCGCGACGGAGGAAAATTCCGCGCGCGCGCGCGCGCGCGAAGTGAGGCGGAGCGAAGCGAGGGCAGAAAGTAATCGCATCTCCAGGCAGAGACGAGTGACAAATGGTCCTGCTAGGAAAGTAGTGTTTCTGGGTCTATGTAGCATCAACGTGCGTTTCCCTTCGGGAAAGGTATCCGACGAGGAGCACCTGGGTGGTCCATGCACGATATCAGCTGCGTCGCTTCCCAGACGCGTTCGGATGCGTTCCAGTAGCTTCGCTTCTGGAGCGAGATGGGCAGGAAGGGAGACAGCAAACGTGCGGTTGTTACCTAGTGATGCATGGCTCGGTAATAGCTACAATACAACCAGCTTACAAGGGGGGTTCCGCTTCTATCCCGACTTGAGATTTATTGGTCCCGGCCGGATTGCGGATTCCCAGATTCCCCGGCTTGCTCGCTCTCCCTCCCTCTCTCTCTTTGTCTCTCTTTTATAAATGACTCCTATTAATTGAGTCTGATGTCCCGGAAAAACAATAACTAATCGCGGAAGAAATTGCGAGGAGTCTCCTGGAAAATACCTGAGCACGTTGAACCCTTTCGCGAGAGATGATGGAAGAAGGCAAAAACAGGTGAAATTTGGAGTCCTCCTAAATTAGGCGTGTCACTTTGGTAAAAACGTGTCTGCTAAGCAAGAAGCGAGAGAACGGACCAAGAGACAATACAGAGAGAGAGAGAGAGAGAGAGAGAGAGAGAGAGAGAGAGAGAGAGAGAGAGAGAGAGAGAGAGAGCTCTCCCTCGCTCGCTCTTTCACACAGAGAGGACGCGGCGGTACACGTGTCGTCGCTCTTGACGGGGATGCATCGAATTTTTTACTTTATCAAATTCGAGCCGCAGGACAGTGTCGACAAAAGAAACGAACGAAACGTCGTGCACGAGTCGGAAGTTGGCATAAAGAGGAAGAGGAAAGGGAAAGGGAAAGGGAAAGGGGAAGGGGAAAGGGGAAGGGGAAAGGGAAAGAGATGAGAGACCGGAAGGGAATCCACGTCCGTCGACGAGTAGTCTCTTCGGGGAGAGGGGATTGAAGGAGGATGAAAAAGAGTAGTAGGGTTGGGGTAGTCGGGGGTTGAAGGGGTGGTGCTCGCGCCCTCGGCGGGCGCTATAGTAACAACACTGGGAAACATAGGGAAATCAATATGGCTTCCGTTACCCTCCCAACTCCCTCTTCCCTCTCGCTTCGAGTTACAGTCTGCCTCTCCGATCCCTCTCGCGCTCGCTCGGACGGGTGAACCCATTATGAGGGGGTGTTACTCCGGGCCAATCCCCAACCATCCGGAGAGAGAAACCCCAGAGAGCCCAAGAAGGGCGCATGTGCGTTGCTAGGGCCACCGGATGGGTCGCGCTACCGAGAATCAGCCTTTCCCTATACATTTCACACGTGTGTGTGTGTGTGTGTGTGTGTGTGTGTGTGCATACGGATGTGTGTGTATATATATATTTATAAATATATGTATAAAAAAAAGCATATATGAATACATTTCTTATTCCCTCTCTAGTCCTACGATCGTTGTAAAAAAAATTTCAACCATCATATCCAGTTTTAGCGAAGAGAGAGAGAGGGAGTGAGATCGTCAAATAAAAAAATTCATGGTCAACGCGTTCCCTTCTTTCGCGATTGATCTTTGGAAATTAAAGAGAAAAAAAAATGTGGTCAACATCGATATTCAGTAATGATTAGGACAGTATGGGCGCTGCGTTAGTCCAAACCCCTTCGCGAGTACCAAGCCAATTCGAAAGTGCAGATTTTTCCCTTCCTCAGTGTGATCCATGACCCGAACGTTGCCTCACGCTATGAGCACACAGCCTTTAGAAGACTTGTCCCCGGTAGCTGACGTAGGGAAGTTACTCGCTTATACACCCCGTATAAGAGTCTATAGCTCTCCCACAGTCAGAATAAGAGCAGGACGTTAGCAATTTGATTGCCATTAACATCCTGTAATACGTGCATGATGCGCATCGTATCACTGGAAGTATTCTCTGTCTTATTGAACGACGGACGGTTTCACCGGGATTACAAGTCGCCCCGAGAATACATGTTCCATCTCTTACCTCTGCAAATTATTCTCTGCAGACACATGAACATCGCGAAATGTCCACTTTTACCAACGGACCTGTGGACAGCAATGGCGCGATAACAAAGCTGCAAGTCGAATCTTACACCGAATCAGTTACTTTCCACAGATTCTCCTCGGCCGGATCCTCAACGTCGGCTATCCATACAACATGGCTTCCAGAATATCCTCGGACCACGGTTTCATTGTCAAATTGCTCGTATATATATGAACTAGGCATGTCCTGGGCAACTTGCGAGAAACTCAAAAATTTTATTTTCTTTGCAAAAAATTTCATTTTTTTTTCATCCAATTGTCCGTTCTCTTCCGCTGATGACTGCGTCGGCAGAGACGAGCATGCCGTTGTTTAAACAATAAATTTTCATTGTTGAAAATTGCAAATTCAAGGACTCGTAGCCTAGCGGTAAACGTGGGCAATCTCTCCCAAAACGACTACTGTCGATAAGAAGGACGGACCTACGGGTCTCCCTTAAGGAAAATGGGGCGGTTTTGCCGGTTGCCGGTACTGCAGGTTTCGCGATGGCCTCTCATCGATAATATCATCGGTCGGGAAACTCCGCATGGTAAGCCTGCTCGATCGGTAAAATAGGTATTAAAGGTGCGCGCGGATAAGGAATTTTATTTAAAACATTTAACGCGAGACACTTTTAGGAAAATAATCAGCGTCGCAGCGAATGATACTAATTTACCATGCGCTTACTACAGTTCTTCTTCTTCTTGGCGAATAATGTTATACTCTTCTGTTGACAAACCTGATATTTCTTCCATCGAGGAAGATCACTTGAAAGTCACGTTTACCAACAAATTTCATTATACTTTGAAAATATGCGTGCAATATTAGAGGGAAATCTGTAGGAAACAAAGAGAATTCGTTTCAGTTATCGGTTTGCGAGGTTTAAGAGCGAGTCACAGTTGATTGTCCGGGAAAAGTTAATGTTAACGCAAAGCTAGTCAACCCCTAGTATCGACTCTCAAGAACAATTTTCTGTCTTCGTTAGAGATTAAAATTTGCTCAACATGGCTTTGACTATTGCTCTACCATTGTCGGGTCTGGAACCAGAACATTTTTGCTCATTGGGAGCGAAAATTCTTTACGAACGAGGTTTAAGGACATTGAACGTTGAAGGGCCGATTTCTCCGAGCTCTACAAGTGAATCGTCGTCCAGTGGTATCGGCAGTTTAGGACCTTCCTCGGATAATGAGACATATAGTTCATCGCCATCCTCTTCAAGGTCCGAATCTCCTATGGAGCTTATAAGGATATCCGGAGGACAGGTTTGCACAGCGATTGCCCTATTCGATTCTCTTTCAATTTTACATAGGAAATTTATTCTCATGTTTTTTACACGCATCTTTTTAGCAAAACTTACCAGTTAAAGTTATTTATGACGGCCGCGACATATTAAATCTAGGTGCTAATATCAGAGAACCCATATGGCAAATGAGATACCCAATGATACCCCGTACTCAATACAAGATGTTCATGGAAGACCAATCTGTTTTTTTTCGCTTAGGAGTAAATACTCTTATACAAGACTATCCTACTGTAAGTGAAAATTATTTATCTCCGTATGTTTGATCCTTTATTTCATTTTATTTTTTTCTTAGTTTCCCCTTTTGCTCCATCCAGATATACATTTATTGCTCAATCGATCAGTCAAACAATTTTCCTAATTACCTTAATTATAAGTATATAGATATATTTATTGTTTTTCTTTTCTTTCTCTATTTATTTTTATACTGAATTTTGACGAAGCGAGAAAAATTTTGTGAAATCTTCCTTCCTGATCTCACAGAGGATCGAGCATCGATCATTTCACTTAATGACATTTTTGAGTTAATGACATTTCACGCAGAAACAATATTGCCATAAATTCCTAACTAATCTCTCTTCTTATATAATAATTAGTTCTTCTCGTTCGATATATTTGAAATTTGTGGAACTTTGCGCTTTTCACAGAGTTTTAAAAAGTCCAAGTGCAAAGCAGATAGTGAAATTAAGAAACTTACTACCGAAATTCTCACAAACCACGGATTAAAGAGATATTTACTAGAAATTTTTGTCATATTTTTAGATATAGTCCGATGGTATTTTATGAAATCATGATCGTGAAATGGAGAAAGCGGATAATTCCTCAAAGACTTCAGCAGTTTGGCATCCTAATAGTTAGAAAAACTCGAATGATTTTGAAATGTGCGAAATTCACCAAAATTATTTATTTAAAACATACGATAAAATCATTCTAACATACCTGAAACTTGTCTTTAAAGTAAATAAGATCGACTTTCTTGATTTTATCTTGAACTTGCCGATATCTTGTGGTTAAGAAGTTTTGCATTTTTAATAGAAGATACTCGTCGGGGTAGCAAGTGATAAAAAATGTATGGACTTTTTTAAAATCAAATCAATTCTTAGACCTTTTCTCCTGTTTCTGCGTGGTAAAAATGATCAATAGCTCATTGAAATCGCTATGTACTGAGTACGCGATCGGATATATATATGATAAATAGAAACAAGAGAGAAAGAGAAAGGGAGAAAGAGAATTAAAACTAAGGAAACAAAATCGAGAGCGAAAACAAAAAAAAAGGAGAGAAAGAGAGACAGAGTAGCAAATGAAAGA
Organism: Sclerodermus sp. 'alternatusi'; assembly: GCA_037305995.1. Taxonomy (NCBI): domain Eukaryota; kingdom Metazoa; phylum Arthropoda; class Insecta; order Hymenoptera; family Bethylidae; genus Sclerodermus; species Sclerodermus sp. 'alternatusi'. The sequence goes on along the minus strand of CM074546.1, from coordinate 5,385,650 downwards.
TAAAAGACGGCAAAACGATAAAATTGAAAGAGAGGATGATCGATTTATCGAAATGTTGATTTACTATTTCAGAAAAAATGCCAGGATTGTAACTTTAGCGAACCGGTTCCCTTTCAATTGTGACACCAAGCGATCATCATCACAGCAGTGTTCAGGACAAACTATGACAGATTAAAATAGCAGTAGCAGTCGATGTGAATGAAACAACTGGACAAATTCTCACGAAAACCAAACAGAAAAAGACACGTTTCTCAAAGGAATCAGATAAAAAGTAGGAAACCCAGAATAAAACGAATGCGAAAAGCGTCGAGATCACAAAGAAACGGGGAATGGTTGGGGAACGGACATTTTCTGACACATTTACCTTAATTAATAAAAAATTAATTAATATATTTTTAAGAGATGCTATAAAAGGCGACGCACCAATTCTCGGTTGCGCCAATTGTCTTCGGAGCTCTACTGAAGTTCTTCAAAGTTGCATACAAATGCAGAAAAGTTTGTACAAACTCATCGAAATCGTTTGTACGAGCAATCGAAATGTTAGTATTTTCGAACGAACCTCTTTTTCACGGCACGCATTGTAATTTCAAGAAATTCTCTTGAGCGTAGGTACGCTATATGCTTTTAACAACCACGTATTATTTTAGATAAGAATCTTACTTGCTTTTATATTAGTGGCAAAATCAACGAAACAGCATCTTTCATGTGATTAGGTGAAATCGTAATTTACGATTATGACGCAATTTCTATTTTATGTATAAGCGCAGCTATTTTGACTACTGTTTGTTGGTGCTGATTAAACAATAGTATTAACCAAAAAAAGAAAAAAATAAAAGAAAAAGAGAAAAGAGAATTTTTTATTTCGTAACTCCATTTGATTTTGCTCCTTTCAAGGAAGAGTGCGAGTAGCTTTTGCGTGTTAGAGGGAGAGAGGGAGGGCGTTTATGGCAATTATCCAAGTGGAAGAGTGACCGAGGGCAATCGTTGCTCAATCTAGGATGAGAAGAGAGCGATATAGAGAGAGGGGGGGGGGGGGGGGGGAGAGAGAATTGGGGAGAATCGTGTAAAATCGAGGAGAGAGGAGGAGTGGTTGTGGGTGGTGTGGAGGGTTGGCGTGTCGCATTGGTGCAAAACCGGAGTCGAGGCACGCGCGTGTCTGCGTGCACACGCGGAGATGCGTGCACTCGCGTGGCTGCGTTACGCGCGAGATGTGCCCGACTATTCAGATATTGTTGTTATTGTTGAGGGAACAATCGCCCGTCAATAGGCTGCCCCAGCACAATGTATCTATTCAGGTGCGGTCAGGGGTGCTCAATCGATCGCCCAGAGAGACCCCGAGAACCCCCGGAACCCCCGCGAAACAAGAAATTCCGAAGACTGGCACCCCGCCCCCTCTCACCTTTGACACGCAGGAGCCTCCTCGCTTTCTTGGCACGCGCGACCCAACAGAACCAATCGCTTGGCGCAAGCTTCTCCTCGGTCGCTTCTACGCTTCGTTTCGTTGAAGAAACTCGAAAGGAGCGGGTAGGGAAAGAGAAAGAGCGGAGGGGGGGAGAGAGAAAGAATCTGCGGGTGTCTACCGATCCGGGGGATGAAACGGGGCGAAACGGAACAAAACGGAACGGTTTTCGCGGTTCACCGCGAAAGATTCGGCTAATTATTGCACTTGCTACTCCTTCCCCTCTAATGGGGAGCTAGATGAACCGAAAATGAGAGCCACTGTCGCTGGCGAGTGTATGTACCAGGATTCCGTGCGCATAGCGATGATTACGTATGCGGGAATCATTGTCGAGTAACGCGCGATGCACATTCAAAGGCCAAAAATCGTCGAAATCAGTCGAGTTCAACATCAGCATTGTACCTGGGCTTTGTCTCTGCCTCATTGTTGTCGGTGCTTGCTCTACAACGAGAGCACGAGAGCCTGTGACTCTGGCTGTGCTCCTGTGCTCTCTCCTGTGGTCCTGTGGTCTCTCCTCTCTCCTCTCGCTCTTCGCGTTCCCGACGAATTATCCGCCGCGAAAACTCCAATTACGCGCGAAAGCTCCTCTCCTCTCGAGAGTTTCAAGATTCTTCTCCGTAGATTCGCGGCGCGGCGGCTCTTTTCATCCCTTATCCTGACCTATGAACAGACGTCGCGCGGAAATCCTTTCTCCCCTCGACCGTTAGAGCGTCAACGCGAGAGAAAACAAAGAATCTTCTCCTCGAGGAGAAGAGACCGCCGCGAGATGCATCCGGGAAAGAACGCGGCGTTATCCACGTTATCGTTTGGAGGGGGGGGGGGGGGGTTCTCCCGTGGATACAATTTCCCAACATAATTTTCTTTTCAGTCGACCGGACGAAAGCATCGAGATTGGGTGGTGGGTAAAACGGAGAGATGTACAGAGGAAGGTAGAGTTAGCAGGTTGTTAAAGCAAAAGAGAGAGAGAGAGAGAGAGAGTGTGTGTGTGTGTAAAAAGGGGTAAGAGGGCGAAAAAGGTGGAAGATGGGGACATAAAGGGGGAAAAGAGAGTATTCGGGGGTGTAAGAGGAGGGGCGGGGAGGGGGTGAGTAGAGACGCAGCCCATATTCGTGCATTGTGGCACGTTCCATCGCGTTCTCAACTGAACTGAACTCGACTCAACAGTAGAGGACACAATGGGCCGTATGAATAAGTATAACAGACAGACATCGGTACAGACAGACACAGGTAGCTCAGGCCGCAGTATGTGAATGAGGAACCCATTTGATAACACGCCTCCACAGCCACCCAGGTCCATTGTGTCGCTTCCTATTCAGCTGCTCTATGCCCTCTTCTCCCTCATCCCTCCCCCCCACCCATTCCTACAACCTCCCTCTCCTACCGAAAACCTCCTCTTCCACTCACTCCTACTCACCACCTCCCTCGATACTCCTACAACAGAGACTGCTCCTCCATCCTCCTTTCCCTTCCCACTCCACTCTTCTTTCTCCTATCTTCACGCAAATCTTCTCCTTGCCGGCCCGTGCCAAGCAGTAAGTGGAAAAAGCTAATGCACTTGATTCAATTAGTCGATTGAAAACTCCGTCTCTCTCTCTCTCCCCCTCTGACCACTTTTCTTTTTTCCTTTTCCTTTTTTGCCGCGGAGGATCGCTCGATCGAATATTAAAAAAAGAGCCAAGTCGAGTCGATAGGTTTTATTAGAGCGACGGGTGATTTATCTTATTCGATCGTCAGTCTCCCGCTGGTAACTCTGCGCTAATTTCAACCTTCGGTGGTGGTGGTGGTGGTGGCATTTTATTTGTCAAAACGCGAATAATTTGCCTGCTCGCGCAAAAAGTGCAGAGACTCGCAGAAGCGTGCGGTAGGGTAGAAGGTAGAAAGTAGAAGGGAAGGGAAGGGAAGGAAGATCGAAGGAAGCTGGGCTACCGTGGAAGCGAGTGGGGAGGGGAGGGGTTGGGGGTGTAAGTAACAGAGAGTAGAGCTCGTAAATAACAGTATGTATATACGTATAAGCGGTATAAGCAGCCGGTGGGCCCTGGATGAGCCGTACGCGGACGCAACGGCATACAAAACTCGCTCAATACGTCATTCAGCAGAAGAATACGGCTCGTTCTCGCCATTTTGCTCCCAGAATGAGAGTTTCAAAGGGAATTAAGGATTCAAAGGCATCTTTTGCGCACCGTGCACAAAACGGCTGGCCGCGATGCTTCCTCCCGCCGCCTCCTACCTCCTCCTCCTCCACCCTCTATCTATCAGCATATCGCTCTCCTTCGCTCTCCTTCGCTCTCCCGCGCTACTTATCTCGTTTATTTTTCTACGCCTGAATTCCCTCGAGAAATCTCTCCCGCGTACCTTCGCTTCGAAATCCGCGAGAAGAAAGCTTTCTCTCCTACTCCAAACCCACCTCCTCCCTCCTCCCCTGCCGGCAGCTCTCGCCACCGGCTAACCCTTGCAATTTTTCCTGCAATTATGTTCCATTGGTCCGTGGAGCCGGATCAACCGTACAAACTAAACTAATCTGGCCGATATTATAATTTCGCCAAGGAGCTTCCTCCCCCTCCCCTTCGCGATGCAAAATGCACGAGCACGCGCGAGCGCATTCAAACGGTACAATGGAGGCATCGTTTATTCGGCTTTGATGGAGGAAATAAAGGGAGTATGTTGGTCCAAGTAGTTTCGACTCCTAAAATCAATCCGCGGGTGTGCGATCCGATCCGATCCGATCCGATCCGATCCGTGTTTGCGCGTAAGCGATCGCTCCGCCGCTGACGGAGGCTGGGAGGGAGGAGAGTTTCGCGCAAAGTGGAAAATGTCGTCGAAAACTTGCGGACGAGAGGAGAAACTAATCTGACTCATCGGATTCGGTCAGTTTTTTCCATTGTGGATAAAAATTGATCAGCCTCGGCATCCAGATTTTATCGAGAGCGAGAACGGGCAGGGGTAACACCACCCCGATGTGGTTACCGCCCCATTTTTTCATGAGATTAGGTGGAAAAAAAGTTCCCCCCTCCGGGTCCACGGGAGGTCACGCAGCGAATTTCCTCGGACTTTGTCCGAGAAATGCAATATATGCACCCTTCTTTACGAGATTCTTTTTTCGCGGAACAAATTCAAGTGACAATTTCTGTTTACAGTGAGGGTCCGATTGGCGAATTAGCATAAAAATGCGGCCGAGCTCGTAAAATCCGACCGTATACATATATTACCGGCATTATGTGCGCGTATATCGCGGGAGGGTTATGGTTTCTGATTGTTATTCATATTTGCTAGCCACGAGCCTCTCAAGTCCAAGTTACAAGCGTTAGGTCAATATAACGCCGTGACGACCAAAGGACCAGCAGCAGCGGATTTTTCTTCCTTCCATTTCTCTCCTCTCTCTCTCTCTCTCTCTCTCTCTCTCTCTCTCTCTCTCTCTCTCTCGCTCTCTCTCTCTCTCTCTCTCTCTCTCTCTCTCGCTCTGCTTATTTGTTTATTCGAAATGACGCAGATTCAGAGTGAAACGGAAAATTGATTCGAGGAATTTTCTCAAGAATTTCAACCGAGCCACCACCATCGTTTACGCGGTTGAATTGAAAAAAAGGAAGAAAAGAGAAAAAAAACTGTAGAAACGTCACTTACCCCTTGAAGCCGGCCGGGTCGTAATGCCTGAAACAGAAATCACAGGTTAATGAGAGTACTCGTTACGAGAGCTGCCGAGCCCTCTCTTTCTCTCTCTCGAAAAACGAAATTTTCACGTTATTAATAAATCGCGACAAAAGAAAAAACGTTTCTGGTTCTCGATCGATCAATTCGTAAAATCGATGATTGTTATTGTCGCGACGGGCCGAAGAAATATTTAGTAAATTCAACGGGAGATTAAATGCCATAGAATTTTCATAGCGGTGGATCGCCATGCGCACGAGTAAATCGACTCCACGCCCCGTCCACACCCCCAACCCATAAGAATTCCCCTAGCGTGCGAACAATATGCCTCCCTTCGGCCTGTATAATCACCCTAAACCACGTGCTATTGAGAACACATGCACGAGCCATTCATAAACGTGGCTAACCACACGTGAATTTTTCTTTCGTCCCGGCAACCTCGAAACTTGTCTAATTTAATCCAATCAGCCATCGAGTCTGTAACGGGGCTGTAACTCCCCCCCCCCCCCGTCGGTGAAAATCATTAAAAAATGATTTTTTCCGGACGACGCGAGGCGTTCAATTAGCAAGAAAGCGAAAGAGCCAACATTTCTCACCAACGGAAATCCGGAGAAGCAGGTATAGCGCGCGCACACATACACACACACGGACGTTGCTTCGGCTAGGAGAAAAGCGGCGTGGGAGTATCAAACTCGATATATCTCGGAAACAAAAGCAGTAGAAACAGAACAGCGTTAATTAAACGAACAGATGCACCGAGGAAATGGTAAATCATTCGCCCCTATCCAAAGAGAATGTGTCCGATGTGTCGAGTGTCCTTATCGGGAGTTTGGACTATCGGGATAATGATAAATCGTCCCTTGAAATACACCCTTTCCGCGACATTCGCATTACCACCACCACCACCACCCCGTTATGAAGGGGTTGATAAACACATAAGGTAAGATTGAGAGATCCGAGAGTCATTCTTCGAACGGGGACGTGGTAGCACCCTTTTGCGAGCGTCATTAAAAAGTGTGGGGTGGAAAGGAGTGAATGGTCGCTAGTGGCAAAAAAAAAAAAAAATCTTCCAATTGCCGAGGAGGCAATCTTGGTAAACGCGCGGTGATTAAAGTCGCGGTGGTGGTAATGCAGGACAGCGAATTAACGAGTAATTAACTGCTTCGGTCGATTCACCGGAGAATCCGGAAGACGGCAGTAAAACAAGGTTACTCGTAGGGTTGGTGGGGATTTCGTGAAGAGGGTGAGGGTGAGTGGGGGGTGGAACCGCCTCCGGCTTTGAAAGGCGAGCGAATGTAGTGGCATTGCTGCCACGGGATTCACAGTTCTCCACCACCCCTTTGTCTTTTCCCGTTTCCCTTCGCTGTCTCACACACTCCCCTCTTCCCTGCCCTGCCCTGTCCTGCCCCTTTCCACCACCTCCTCCTACTCTCCTCCTTTCATCCCATTTGCAACTTTCCGGCGTTTCAGCAGCTCTGCCACTTCCTTTTATCGCGCGTCCATGCGCGATTGCATCCCTTGCCTCCCTCCCAAAACCACCCTTCCGACACTTCCAGGCGCGCTCCTTCCGCCGTGGGGTCGAAGCACGCGACTTTCCAAACACACAAAGAGTCCGGACTTTTGTGAACTTTGTAATAATCCACTCTCTTAATTTGCTCCATTAAATAAGAGCCAAGTAAGCGAGAGAGAGAGAGAGAGAGAGAAAGAGAGAGAAGGGAGAAGGAGAGAAATTTGCAAATTCATGGAATTTTACTATCTGAGAAAATTTGGGAAATTCTTTACAGTCGAATACAGATAGAATTCATGCGATAGTCGAGTAAAAGATCGATAGAGGAGACAGAATGCGCGTTGAAAGGATAAAAGAGCGAGGAAGGTGCAAAGATAGAGAAGAATACTCCTCGTGGAAGAGAGAGAGAGAGGAGGGGGTCGAAGTAGAAAAAGAAGCGCGCGCGTGCCAGTTGAGTATGAAGACACGCGTCGTGGGCTACGACGACGAGGGGGTGCCGCCGAACCCATCGAAAAGATCCAGCTACCCCTATTTCATAGGGATGTTCGACATGCACCCTCCACCCGCCCTCATCCGAGCACGCTTTTCTGCTATCAGATCGACTCCCTCTATTTCGCGTCCTCTATTATTTCTTTTATCAATCTGCGCGCTTTCAGGCTGCTTTGAGGCCCGTTGAAAGCTGCGTGATAAATCATGAAATGTAAGAACTCACACACTCGGGCATTCACGCACGTACACCAATAGCTACACGTTCCATTTGGTACGGGGGTTGCAAGTGTGTATGCGTTAGCAAGCGCGTACGCTCAACGAGCTAAACCGGAATTCTACTCGGTTCGCGTTTGTCATTAAAATTCGCCATCTTGGCAAAATCAAATACTCTCGAAAAGCTTTGGCGCTTCGACCACGGGAGAGAGAATAGGGGATTTGAGAACTCGATTAAAAATTTCATAGAGCGTCTTCTCCTCGTCCCCGCACGCTTAAATTTCACGATTAAACCCCATGGTAAAATGTCTGATTATTCCACAAGGCAGCCCTTATTTTCAAAAGCCGCTTAATTCCGTTCATGTAGCAGGATAAATTCAGCCGCCGGTCAAAAGACGTTTTCTGGTTACAGAGCAGTTTCTGGAAAATCAGAAAATGATGACGAAAGGGGAAGGAGGTAAGAGTGTGTGTGAGAGTGAGTAAGGGGGAGAGAGAGAGAGAGAGAGAGGGGGTGGGCTCCATCGTGAGTGTAGCGAGACGTCGTCGAAGGAAAGCTCATAACAAACTATTGAAAAGCCGACGAATGAAAAATCAATGGCTGGAGGAGGTGAAGGGGGAGGGAGTCCGGTCCGGGACGGGAATACTGCGGGGGTGGTCGGTGAATGGAATATTATTGGGGCATCCTTTCATGCGGACTCAACGGAAGCTAGAAGACCTCATCTGGCGGGCTCTATGGATGCCGTTCGCCCCTATTGAACCATCGCCTATACGTGTGTGCAAACACACTCACACTCATCTACATTTATATATTATACGTGTACAAATAAACGCGTACGCAGCATCGCGTGTAAGTGGAACTTGGCTATCTTCGTGCGTGTGTGTGTGTGTGCGTGTACACATACTTTATTATATCTCACATTTTCCTTTTCGTGCTTTCAATTCTATTTGTTATTTTTACACTGTTACATTTTCAACTACGTACGCGCGCATACGTGTTCCTCCTTTGCTCGTCCACACATTTATCAGATTCCATCTACCGATTTGAGTTTGCTGGCACTGCTGAATATTTTCTTTCGTAAATATCGAGAGAGAGGGAGAGAGAGAGAGAGAGAGAGAACATTTTTCTGGCAAAACATTCGAAGAGTTTCGCTGATCTTGATGATCGCAAAGAGAAGATCAGATTGAAGAGAGAAGAGGAGCCGGGGGGAAGGGGGAGTTTTCCTTATTCCGCAGGTCAAGCAATTGACACGGGATAAATTGGAGGCGAGCGATCGGCGGTGAGTGGACGTGAAAGAATTTCTGGAAAGTGAGGGGTGTATCCGGGGGTAGGAAAGTAGAAGGAGAGGAGGATTTCTGCGCGAAACAGAGCGAAAATAACCTATAACTTTAATCAGGGATGAATAAAGGCAGCAACCCTTCTCGGAGCGGTGCTGCGTCAAGGCGAAGAATGGAGATGAGGATGTAGCCGAGTATCGGCATTGTTTCCAAACAAAGCACGCCTTTCATACCCCCGTACACCTCCGAAAACCCTGTCCGCCCGGACCACCCCCAGCAAACCCCAGCAGCCCCCCGCGCACCCTCGACCCCCACGGCTTTTCAGTCATTTGACACGCAAAGAAGTCAGGCAAGCCGGCATTGTGCGACCACCACCATCGCGACCCATTGTTGCCGCACCAATACCATAACCACCTCCGCGGAACTCACCCCCTACTTGCGGTTACTTTTCCCGCAAAAGCCCCGACCTCCCCGGATAACGCGCTGATAACTTCCAACTCATTTGTCACCTGCCTGGAAATTTTCCGAAAACTCTTTTCTCTCTCTCTCTCTCTCCCTCTCTAATTCTTACCCCCATGACTTATAATTATCCAAAGAAATTTTGGTGCGAAACAATCGGCCTTTTGGCCAGGGATTCGTTCTGGGAGAATAAAATTTTCATTTTCACGAGCTGATTAAGGAAAATAATGGTGTGCCCGGAGGGAGGGATAGAGAGAGAGAGAGAGGTCTCGCCGGACAATAAATTCTGAGTGTGTACGAGGGGAGAAGCGGCATTTATGGATGAATATATCGGTGTGTCGGTAGTTTAGCTCGCAGAGTCGCTGAGAGATTGTTCGCGTGCGCGAACGACGACGTGTAATGTAATAACGTGAATCGGTCGTCGTGCGAGATGCTCGCGTAACCATTGGCCATAATTCCATCGCGGCTGCTGCATACGCGACGACAACAGTCAACTTGATAGTCGACGTCGTTGGCGGCGTTGATGACGAGGGAAAGCGTTTTCGCAAGTATCTGCCTTCTTTCCAGTAAAATTGGGTCTCGATTAAACAAGTGTTGGAAAATCTCCGGAAATTCCATAAAGTGTCAGTAATGGGATAAATGATGAAAAAAAAAAACAATCAGGGGATGGTTGTGACAGAATGGTCGAGAAAGAGGAGAAGAAGGACGAGAAAGAGAAAGAGTAAGGAAGAGCGAGAGGAAAAGGAAGAAGACCTAAGAGTATCCGAACGCTGAGGGAGTAAAGACAAGGAGAGTAGGAGTTGGGGGTTGCGGGTGTGCGGGGGTGGGCCATACGAATATGTTATACGCTAAAGCTCGTTCGCTCGTAACCGCGCAGTAGAATAGACGAATTGTTCGGCAGCGGGGCTTTTGTCTATTTTACGGAGTTCCAAGGGCTTCCATTCACCAACCAAAAAGGGGAAGAGGAGAGGGGGTTGAAAGCTCGGAAATATATTCTCTACTGAACGTTGTACGGATTCGCGCACCGGGCGTTCCTAATTATTGTTTTCCAGGCATCCGTCCCGACTGCTGCTTGCTGCGGTGACTAAAATTCTCGTTTCGAAACTTTCCTCTCCATTCTACTCGGAGAGAGTTAACGCGTGGGGATGCTCGCCATTTTTAAGCTGCTCCACCCCCGCTCCGGCTTTCCACTTACTTTTCATTAGGCCCTCCATCTCTCTCTCTCTCTCTCTCTCTCTCTCCACACACTCTTTGACCACCAAAATTAACTCAAGGAAATGACGAAAACTTCATTGTCTACCATTTCTTTTCCTTTCTCTTCTTTTCTTCTCCAAATGCTGTTGTTTTTCGGAAAAGTGCATTTTTATCGAATGACCGGCGAGATTGTGAAAAGCGAGTATCCGCTGGAGGAAGGTAACATTGTTTTTGGCGGCGATCACCCTGTAGGCAACCGATGAGTCGATGGTGTAATGTGGGTGGCGAATCGGTAGGTGTGCGCACGCCCTTATTCGACTCTTTTGTCTAGGCGTCCATTCTCTGGCACATTATCAGGCCTATTGTCCCTCACATTGTTATCCCTACCCCGTCCTCTCATTGTTTTGCAATTTTCCCCACTTAACCGATACCACCACCCACCCTTTCCTTCGCTTCTATTCATCTTTCCGTATCTCCTATCTACCCTTATGCCCTGGCTTCGTCCCTTCGTCACATTCCTCATTTTTTTTTTATTTATAATTATCTCCCCCTCGTGCGCCAATTCGATTCGATCGATTCGATCGATGCAATTGCGCGCGAGAACTTTTCAATTAATAAAGGGTGAAAAAAACAGAGAGAGAGAGGGAACAAGAGGAAACGATTAAAAGACGCAAAGACAAATATCGAAGGATGGGACGAGAAGCATTCGTGGGGTGAGTCGGAGGGGATGGTGGATCGGGGCGGAGATCAGACGGAGAGGGTAACGCGTGGAACCTACCGCAATGCCAGAGGCCAACGCCTGACATAACCACCAGCGCACTACCTTCTGGAGGGGTTGCTGAAGTCAAGGGGTTGAGGCTTCGGGACCTCCCGGCTACAGAGCGACTTGTCTGCCCTACACCTGTTGTTTCTACTTGCCCTGATTTATAACCCGGTAATCCCCTGTGATGCTACCACCGCTACAGCCACCACACCACCACCACCACCACCACCGCTTTGTCTTTCCTTATCATTTTTATTTCAACCTCTCTCTTCTTCACGTTTCTCTCAGCTAATCCAATCTCGGCCATATTTTTACATGTATCTTCTTTTTTCTTTCACAAGTACTATTTTATTCCATCCAGTTCTTCTTCTCGAGTATCGTTTTGTGATAATTGAATAGAGTCCGAGCGAATTACAAGTGAACGAGTGGAAAAAGTTTCCCTTGCCAAGAGATCCGTGTGTTTCTTTCATGGTAGAGAGCTCCAATAATTAGCATTTAACTCAGGTGGTGGCAAGACTCGACCGAAGCAAAGAATAAAAAGCTCGTTTTTACTGGGTGAAAACGCGTCTCGACCATGTCCACTGTCATTCTCTCGTAAGAAAGAAAGAAGGAAAGAAAGAAAAGGGGTAGAGGTGAAAGAAAGCTAGAAAAAAGAAAGAAAAAGAAGAAGAAGTAGGAGGAGGAGGAGGAGGAGGAAAAGAGCAAGAGGAAGCGCGTGGGCTGCAGAAAGAACTTGTGAAGACGACGAGAGGGGCAGGGGAGAGAAGTGGAAAGAGGCTACTACCTACAAACAGACCATAAAAATTCCTTGACTGCAGAATGCTACCACTTCTACGTACGTATGCGTGCTCGAATACCAACAGCACTCGCGTGTGCTTTGACGGGTTTGTTGGTTCGGATGTGTTAAAGGGGGAGTGTGCGTTTTCCCTGCGCGATTTAAATTCCTCGGCAATTTTCTCCGTGGGGATTCTTTCGAAAACAATACCAGCAATTTATCGAGATGCAATTTTCTTAAAAGCAGAGGGAGAGAGAGAGAGAGAGCCCGATGGAAGATCGAGGAGAAGGAAGATTGAAAAGTAGAAGGAAGAAGCGAAAGTCGAAGAAGGGGGTTGGTTGGCTGGTGGGTTCCGAGGGTAGTTTATCGTGTGCCGATCGTCTCCCGAATAATCGCGAACGTGCCTAACGATCGCAACGGGCGGTGTCGGCGGGTCCTGCACACGCCACCTTGCGATCAGTCACAAAACAGCGACACAATAACCGAGCCGCAACAATACCCTGCGACAATGCAGCGCACCACCAACACGCACACAGCCACCAGCCGAATCCATTGTCTGTACTTCTCTTGTTCTCCTTTCATCCTCTGCACTTCCCGCTTCCAGCAGCGGCCAGAAAGAGAGCCAGCCATCCAACCATCCAACCATCCAACCAGCCAGCCAGCCAGCCAGGCCAGGGCCCCCACCCCCACCCCATCCCTCCAGGAAGAGAAGATAATCGCCAGCCAGAGTCGAGATAAAGACGAGTCACCCACCGCATCGCCGATAAAAACTCCAAACTCTCCCTCCTCCTCTCTCCCTCTTGCCAACCCCTTTGGCCCAGTGGCGTTAACCCACTTTGGGACTGGCTACATTTTTCAAGTTCTCGACCGCGAGAAACGGGCGTTCTCCGGTGTTCTCCAGCGTTCTCCGGCGTTCTCCAGCCGCGCACAGGCACATCGTCTCTTCTCCCCCTCTGACCTTTGCCAGTGATGAAACTGGGCAGGAGGAGAGGCGAGCAAAAGGCAAAACGCTGAAAAGTGGCGGGGAAGAAGCGACGTACACGCATATGCCTACCCTGGCCCAGTGGATGCGAGGTGGCAGGAGGAGGGGGAGGGACAGGGAGAAAGAGAGAAGGAGAGAAGCGGCCGCTCACTCATCCTCTCGCGTCCGTCTCATTGTGTCGGACGATTGTCTTAGAATAATGGCGGAGACTCACAATAGTGACTACAATGCTTGCTCGTCTAACAATGCGGTGACGTCACGCGGCAGCATGTACGTGAATGTACCGGCACGACGCCAGGCGCCGTGTGCGTCGGCGTCTCTTCAGAGTCGTCTCTCTTTCCAACCCCTTTCCTCCCCTCTCTCTCTCTCTATCTCGCCCACTCAGTTAGAGAGAGAGAGAGAGAGAGAGAGAGAGTCCCTTCCAACTATATTCCACTCCCTGCTACTTCGACCTGCCTCAACCCCCTTTCTTCGGACAGGTCTTCCGAGACACCGGGAAAACATCGGCCAACGGGGATCGCTCCATTTATCATATTTTATTACCCTCCTCGAGATCAATCTCCCCTCCTCTCCTCTACGCGGAGTCTCTCAGTTTCCGTTCGCCAGCACTCGAGCTCGTTTCTTTCCAAGTAACGGGATCTTGTTAATTATAAGGTAGCGAATGAGAGGTAGTGAAATCGAGTGAAATCGCGGCAAAAATCGGCCGTGAGAGATTTATCAGAAAATAGCAGCGCTTCTACCGGATCCAATACATGGGGCGAGGGTGAGGGTGAGAGGGTGCGGAAGGGTGACGGGAAGGAAACTGTGGATAGGATCCGCTCCTTCGCCGATGCTGAGGAATCGAAACGGGAAGGGGGAGGAATGAAGAGACGCGAAATAAAAGCTCACGAATACGAAGGAGGGGGAGGGGCTTCCCCCTTTTTAACGGGGAGATCGCGAAAAGTTACGTACTGCTAGTCGGAGGAGCTTTAAATAAAAAGGCGCTCTTCTTATTTAGAGCCGACAAAAATAATTCTAAAGAACTCTAATCGATATACCACACTCGTCCCATTCGACCACGTGTTCAAGCGTCTCGAGAGTCTGACGTTTTGTGATTTTCGAGTCAAGTTAATCGTCGTGCCATATGCACGGGAGAAGGGGGACTTGCAAAGATAATCTATAATTAAATAGTCTTCCCTGGAGTCCCCTGTCGATAAACTCTGACTTTTATTGCCCGCTCACGTGTACTCGCGAGGGTTGACGTTTCACCCCTCGAGAAGAACCCTAGCGTGACGGCAGGTTCGCTCGAATCATCCCTCGGGAAACGCATAAACCTTCACCCCCTTCCGAATGATCTTGCTGACGTTACTCGTTATACTCATTAAAGCACGTGATAAGTGCAATTAAATTTCGCGACTCCTTACAGAAATAAGTAGATAAATAAATAAATAAATAGCAAATGTGTCTATCGCTTAAAGAAATATCGATTATAATCAACCGCGCATAAGGTTAGGCAGAGCCGACGAGCGCGATATTTTATCGCGGGTGATTTCCAAGTTGAAGTCAGAGCGAACACTCTCGGATAAGCTCTGACTGCTGAAAAATATCGTTCGAATAGTGAAAGCGATCTGCGAGGGCTGGCAGTAGAAAACAGGCGGGGGTGAGGGGGGAGGGAGGAGTATAAAGATTCGTAAAAGGTGCGAGAGCGTGGGTGCAGGGGGGTAAAGCAGCTAGGGAGGGGAGAGAGTCACGAGTGAAAGATAGTAAGAGAAAGAGAAAGAAGGGGGAGGGAGAGCGAAAAGGGGGGAGATAAAGGGAGTCCACAAAGACAGGGGTACATTGTGCCAGGCCGCTTGATACTTTATTCCGTATAAAAGGAACGTCGGAACAATGGCGAGAACGCGGAAGAATGGAATGAAATGGGACCGAGAGAGACGGTGCCAGTCTCCCAAAGAGAGGAAGAGAGAGAAAGAGAGAGAGGCGGGGGAGGGAGAGGAATAAAGAAGGAAGAAGGGGGCACTCACCAGTCTGAAGACTCATCACTCTGTAAACAATGCACTAAGCGAGAGTGACTGAAAGAGTACAGAGAGAAAAGGAGAAAGGGAGAGAAGGGATGGGAGAGAGAAAGAGAGAGAGATAGAGACATGTCCTGCAAGTCCTGCTCAACGAATGTACTGAAATTCGGAAGAACCTGCGTGCAGTCAAGGTATTCTATGATCCGTGTGCAGGATATTTCCTCTTTCCACCCCATTTTCCACCTCCTAATTCATCGAATTAATTTTCCCCGAAGGTCCTTCCGAAAATCTATCCACTCCATGAGAATTCGATGTTTCAATTTATTTGCAAGACTTCCGTTTGACATTTGGCTCATCTACGAGAGGCAGGAGGAGGAACATTCCTGTATCAGGATTCATTTCATTTGGCGAAAAAAACATATTATCCGTTTCCCCCTTTAGCGAAGGAAACGTTATTATTGAGTCTGAATGCGAAAAACAAGCTATTTCGAAGGATGTACAAATAGAGATGCTCTTTGTTCGTTAAATACAATGGCGAGCGAGTTGCTTCAGACATTGTCAATCGAACTTGTCATTTAGCGTGGAATAATGTGTTAATGCGTACCATAAAAGTTCTCTGTCTTTCTCTCCGTGAAAAAAAAAAAAAAAAGTCCAAGACCGGAAGGAACCGCGAATTTCGAAGGCGAAGGCGTGCGGAAAATTGTCTCGTCGCAGATTTAGGGGATGGGGGGAGAAACATGGAGCGTCATCCTCATCCTCAGCCTTGGCAGGGACGCGTTTCTTCGATTTCCTTCCTTCTCCCGGTGTCTAATTGATCGCTCCAACTAATCCGCGAATCGAATCGATTCAAATGGCCGAATTCGAGATCTTGGCGAACTGATTAATTAACTAGAAGAACTCGGGGTTAATCGCGAGCGAATCTGACAGACATTCGGAAATCTGAGAATCGCTCGGAGGAGAAAAAGCTTGATGGGAAATGCAGCATCGCATCAGCATCCACATTGAGAAGTAGCTTTTAACAGAACTCTTCTTCCCTATCGCAGAAATGCATTTTAAATGGACCTCGAAGCACTACCGGCAACGCGAGTAGATCGTGAATACGCGCCGTAGAATTTAAATTGAATATTAGAAGAAGAATATGACGGAAGACCCCGATCGAAGAAATCCTATCCTCAAAATCGTTTCTTCAATTTTTCCAACAATTATAGTGCTTTTTGCGAATTGCCGCTGGGGTCTCCTTATCGATAATTAAAAAAAGAAAGCGGGAAAGAAAAATAAAAAAAAAATGAACGAGAAAAGAAAACAGCGGAGAAAAGGAAGACCCGACACCCCAACGCAGGGGTGAAATAAACGCGAAAAGCAAAGGTGGGATTTTTATGGAGTTTTTAGGGGTTCCTTTTGCACGGGGCGTGCTCCAAAGGTAGAATAATGGCCGCGGAGAAAAAGAATCGTTTGATGTTGAAGGATTCATCCAGGTCCCGCCTGTGCACACACGTTCACCCTCAGAGACATAGAGACACGGAAAGAGGATGGTCCTCTCTCTCTCTCTCTCTCTCTCTCTCTCTCTCTCTCTCTCTCTCTCTCTCTCTCTCTCTCTCTCTCTCTCTCTCTCTTTCTCTCTCTGTCAAATTAATTTTGTCCCGTCGAAGACCGAGGAGGGGCGCGGGGTTGGAGCGACAGGGGATAAAAGAGACGCAAAGAGTTGCGGCAAATCGCGCGCGATTCCACGCCGGGATCCGAGCGGCAGTGGTCAAACATTAAAATATAACGGGGCCCAGGAGAAAAATCCCGTAGTGCTCAGACACAGCTTAAAATAGGCAAGTGTGTCGAAGCGTTAAAATGTTTGCTTTCGAATGGCACGGCATCTCGGGAAATATTGTGTATTTCACCTGACAGGTGGGGAGGGAGCGAAGTAAAAAGGGTGAAGCGAGAGACCTGCTGGAGGGGAGAAAGGTGCGAGGGGAAGAAGAAGACGAAGAAGAAGAAGAAGAAGAAGAAGAAGAAGAAGAAGAACGGGAAGTCGAGGGAAGAGTTTTCCCCGCATTTGGTACTCCTCGAGCTTGGAAATATTTCCGAGGATTCAGCGAGTTTATTAAGGCTATTCAGAGCGACTCTGCCTCTGAGACAGCATTGTGGATACAATTTAGTCTTATTCATCCCTTCGCGGATGTCTAAATATTTTCAACCCCCCACATCCCTTCTCTCTTCTCCCTTCTCCCAGTTTCCCCTCCGCCCCCCTACATGACTCTCTAAGCTGTTTTACCATTTCGTCATCGTCGCTTGCTCCACGCGCCGCTATTTCTTCCTCTCCTCGCCTTTCAACCCCGTACAAACCCCTAAAGGACTCGTCATTAATTTGACCAGTAACCGCTGAAAGGATTAATCAACGTGGAATTGATTCGCGAGTTTCTACGCTGATTCTACGTTTAATCGCCGCTACGTTCTTTCAATGACGGTGCAGCGCAAGGCGGGGGAGGAGTCGGATGAATTTCATGATTCGAAATTTTTTCCCTCGAGACTCCGACAGATTTTAACGGCGGCTGCCTACGAATAGTCACGTCGACGTGCTATACGCATCAGCTAACACTCGCGTCATTACAGACTCTAATTCGCAGTTTTCTCGGCACGAGTATTTCCGGTGGAAACCTTGGCGGCGGAGGAGAGGGAGGAGGGTCGTAACACGATACTCGAGACACTCGTGGAAATCGGGTGGACGAGAGGGAGCGTTTTAGCGATCGGACACTTTAAGGGATCTCGACGCGTTTTTATTTGAAAGGAGCGAGCGGGCACTCGGAAAAAAAAAATTCCCCGACGAAAACTAATTGACTCGACGCTCGGTGGTAACGATCTTTTGGCTCGGCAAACGCTGAGACAAGGGACGACGATTCGAGGGGCCCTCGTCAATTTCCGGTCTGCCATAGGTGGCAGAGTATCGGCAGCTGTTAAAGCGCCGAGCGCTTAAACGCGAGGAAAATTTCACGCCTGCAGATGACACCCCGGCTAATTGACCGGGCCTAAATTGTGACAGCGATCACCCCGGCGTTGTGGCCCAAATTTGCCATTCAATTAGGGAGAGCGCGTACAATGTAAATATGCCCTATCATTTTACGGAAATTATCCGGCGTTGGAAGTGTGCGCGCGCGCGCACGCGGCAGCTCTATGAAACTATTCTCTCGCGCCTCGTCCCCCGCGTCGAATTTGACGCGGGGCAGAGAAAACCCATCGACGTGACTTTTCCGAGTTTCCTCGAAATTTCCTCGAATGGACTTCCGCGGGGGTAAGTTCTTGGGCCTTTTTGCGGCGCTCCCTCGGCTCGTGCGGAGGGTGGTGTATTAAAATCGGCCATTGTTATGGCAAGGGTGGCGATGGTGGTGGCGGCGGCGGCGGCGGCGGCAATCTTCAATGCGACCGCGAGAATTACTGGCGAGGCTTTTGAAATAATATCCCCTCGACGTCCGCTTCACGAGACTTGGAATGGCATCTGCGGTTGTTATAGGCGCACGTGCACCTATGCAACCCGCAACCCCCACCTGTATACACGCTTCCATTTATTCATCCCTCTGCCACGACTCGACTTCCCCTCCCTCGAGCGCCCTTCCTCCACCTTCCGCGGACGTCCCGTACCCCTGAAAGAACGACGAGGCCCCGAAAAGAAAAATCAACCCCTCTTCCAACTTGAAATTCATTGACATTAATTGCTGAAATTTCTTTCGATTCGATTCGTCATCCTCTTCCTCCCACCACAGAATTAATCCAAGTCGAGCAAATGCTTTTTCTTCCCTCTTTCCCCTCTTACGCGTACACCCTCGCTTTACACTTTATTCCCGTCCCTTCCATCTTCGAGGAAGGTAAGGCAACGTAGAGTAAACGAATGAAATAACTGGAGTGAAAGAGAGAGAGAGAGAAAGAGAGAGAGAACAATCGAAAGAATAATCGAGTGAACCTCGAATAAATAGGAATTAATTGAAGTGGGCCGATTGGGGGTAGAGGTGTGGTGGGTAGTCGACGGAGGAGAAGAATCGGCGAGGGGAGGAATGGGAGGTAGGTGGATGGCTGAAGGTGGATGAGGAATATGTTTGAGCCGATGCTTGGCGTACGAATAAATCGTGGCTTCGTTACACGCGACTCGAAGGCGGCAAACAAATAGGGTTAATTCCACGTGCGCCGGTAGCCTGAATACGTCGTTTCCGAATGGAGGTAATTCTGGTGACAATGTGGCCTTTGATTTCATAGAACCACACGGTTGAATGACTAGCTACCCCCACCCTGGCCGCCTTCACCCCGCCGAGCGTCCCTTTAACTCGACGAAAACCCTCTTCCTTCCATCCAGCGGCGAATATACATATAATAAAGTAAAGTCAGCCAGCAGCCAGCACGACCAACCCGAAAGGACTTTATTCAGTAACTAGCGATTCATGCGAAATCGCGAATTCGCTTCTACCGCTTTCTCTCTTCCTTCCTCTTCACCCCTTCATCCCTCTTTCTCACTTCTTCCTCCTACTCCTCTCCTCTCCTCTCCTCTCCTCTTCTTCCACTATTCGCGCGCGCTCACCCTCTGCCTCCACCGCACCTCTCGACTTTACCATTACCAGACTCCTCCGAGTTGCTTCGACGAATTTCACCTTTTTCTCCTTCGAGCAATCGCGGATTTCCGCTTTTTTACCCAATCACGCTCGCGATTTGTCAATTACAGAATCGATCGATTTTACATTCGCGATGGGTGCACGTGCACCCACGCACGTACGTGTGTAACGCGCGTTATAAATGCGCGTGTGAGCGTATTATAACGAAGCGAGGAAGAAAGAGGAATTTTTCTTGGCGAACATTGAGGAATTTCTACCAGGAGTTTACTTTCTCCATGAAAGAGGGAGTGGTGGGAGGGTTCGATCGAAGAAACGGACAAAGTGACAGGGAGGAAAAGTTTTTCGCGATCGAGAAAGGAAGATAGGAGAGTTTGATTTGTGACGTGCGTGTCCTGAACAAAAGTCAGTGGTGAGGCGGGGGTGAGGTGTGGGTGAAATAGGGGGTGGTGATGGTGGTGGGTCCGCAAAGAAAGAGAAGCCCACGCAAAGAAAAACAAGCGCTAGCTGGCCGAAACAATTGAAGGCTGCGTGGAACACAGGGGTTGCTGGCCTTTTATGTTGGCCACCCTTGCACGCGTGCTCTTTTACCTCCCACCCCTTGCATCTACCGCCCCTCAAATTTCTTCGTCCGCGTTCTTTTGGTGTATTGCCTCCCCCCACCCCCCACCATTGCTCGTAGTTGGAACAACGTTCCTCGATAATTCCAGGAGAGCTTCGATAGCCTCCGAATAACCCCCCCGCCCAACCCCTACATTTAACGAGAAAGAAAAGGGGTTGCTAGAAAAGAATACTCACCAGCTAGAATCGAGGTGGTGCAGGGAAATTTGGAAGAGCGCAACATAAATCAGGGGGCTGGCCAGGTGAATGTGCTGCTGCTGGTACGCATTGGCGCGACGAAGGGGGCGCGGGGGTGAAACGGCCCACTCTGTCAGCAAACGTCATTGCAATCGGCGCACTACATCCAGCAAGGCGACGTGTGTCACGTCACGCAAAATTCAAAACCGAAATTCCACGTATTGTCCGCGCGTCACTCACACGCAATTCCCTTCGGGATTCTCTAAATCATCGGCATCGACACTACGAGCTAAACTGATGCAACCAAATCAGCTGCCCTCCTCCATCCCCCACCCTCTCTCTTCACTTGCATACACGTACACGCATTCATTCTCTCTCCCACACATGCACACGCTCTCTCTCTCTCTCTCTCTCTCTTTCTCTAAGCAACCACTCTTACCCTCCCCCGCGAAACACTAGTGTCTCAAGGTTAAACACTACCCCCACTCTTTTCTTGCACCCCAATCGGTACCACCACTCGCACATTCTTCTTCTTCCGCGTAATTTGCCGCTCTCCCTTCCTCGCGTACGAGGAACTCGAGGGGAGAGACGGAAAGAACGGAGACAACGGCGATGATGATGCGAAGAGACAAACGGGGAGCATCGCGCACCATTTCTATTTCTCTCGGTTTTCTCGTCGTTCCCGAGGAAACGGGGAAAGTAGACTGGCACGCACACTGTACTCTGCACACTCTGACGAGAGAGGATATCTGAGATTCCAGTTAAAGAGGAGGATCCAGTCGAGGATGAAATCCGTGAATGGGCGCGAGGACACCAAAAGACGACGACGACGACGACGACTGAGAGGAAGATGATAATCCTTGCGACACGCTGAAAATCTTATCTTATCGGAGAACACAATCTCGACGAGTGTCACGTGTCGCGTAACAGCCGAGAGAGCTGGTTCTAACTTTGACGGTGGCACTCGACTTCCCGGTGAAAATCGTGAATCACTCCGTTTTTCGAAAAGCTTAACGCATGGCGCTTGATGGGGGAGCGAGAGCGGAAAAGGTCGGGGGATGAAAAAGAGACAACCTGGTGCTCGCACGGTCCGCGCTCAGCAAGAACTGATCGTCACTCGTCGCTTCGCGATCAAGTCTCCCCTCCGTGCGCGAATCCCTCTCCCCTTGCCCCCCGCGTCCACCCCCACCGTCGAGTGTTAATGCAGCGCGCTGATACACCGTCGTCGAACCATTCAAAGGCCCGCATTTCATTTTTGCACTCGCCCCGAACTTCCTTACCCCTACCCATTCCCCTCCATCAACCAACGAAACTCGATGATCGAGATCATCGCTGTGTATCCCGGGGATTGGCCATTGGAATCGATCCAGAGCAGAACCGAGAAGCAAAGCCTCTCCGTGAGCCACGATGAAATCATTTCTTTAATTCCTTTGAGAGTGATGCTGGAGGGGAAGGGGGGTTGGGGGTTGACCCAGGACTAACAAAGTCTTACGAGGGACGGGTGTGCGCAACCCGATATGATTGGGGGGGGGGGGGGGGGAGGGCGATTGATTGGCGCTGATAGAATGATGGTTTCATCGAAGCCCCGATGAGACGATTTATTTATCATGGCGGGATTAGGATGCAGCCGGTGCAAATGGAAAGAAGCTGCAGGAAACAATTGTCGAGAGAGGATTGACCGTGGTTGACTTATTCGGGAAGGAAGAGAGAAAAGAAAAGAAAAGAAGAGAGAGGAGAAGAAAAAAGAAAGAGACGAGCGCAATTTATCAGGTTGTAACGGAAATGCCTAATTGCTTCCACGACGAAGAAGGTCCCTCCTCCCCCTCCCCTTCGCTCGATAAGTGGCATTGTTCCTTCCGTCCGAGTGTACGATTTAGCCTAAATGACGAGGCTCGCACGCACGCACGCACGCACACGCACACGCACACGCACCATCACCCTCTCACTTTTGGCCCTCTCCCAATTCCCAACGTATCGATTTGGCCCTCGAAGCGATCGTAGATCGATTAATGAATTCTTTCGCGCGACCGTAACCGGAAATGCGCCGGCGAAATTTTATTAGCGGGGTAATTCGAAATTCCACGCTCGCTCCGAGAGAAGGATAACTGTCGCACATTGTGTTGCGGGATGGCGCGCATATTCCACTTTATAGGAGAGCTTTTTCTCCGATGCTTTGATCGGGCCGCAATTTATCGTTCAACTTCCGAGGCACTTGAAATTACGTTCGCGGAATGTCGCGACAATGCCCGTGAAAGTTCCATCGCATTCCGTTCCACCGGTGTGTGTTCCCGGGGGGGAGGGGCACCCTCCTCTTTTTCACCCCGAGCCACCCCCGCGCAGTGACCGAACCCCATCATCAGGCATAGAGATGCGTGGTCGCTTAATTATACTCGGACGATTCTTTGGAAAAAAAAAAAAAAAAAACGAAAACCACGAAAAAAACGAAAATGAAGAGAAAAACGAAAACGAGTTGAGGAGGAGGGGAGGAGGACGCTGGGGGCAAGAGTTTGTAGAATTTCTAGAAGAAGGCGAAGAAGAATAAGGGGAAGACGAAAAAGAAGACACGGTATGGATGATGGTGGTCGTCGTTGGCGGCAGCTATGCCGAGGGACCTGGCGCTCTTTTATTTCGAAAACAATGGAAGGGCGCTTTGTTTCAGGCATTGTCAGGCGGACAGTAACGCGCGCACAAAAGTTATAATGAAACGCTATTTATTTAAATGTATAGGTAACTCGGCCCCACCCCAGCCCACCTTCAACCCCTCTGACTGTACACGCTCGCTCGCTTACTCGCGCACACGCTCGCACACACCCTAGAAAAATACACCCACTGCAACCCCCGTTCTTATTTCCCATTCTTTTATCCCGTTATCACATTTACGAAGCATTCTTTCTCCTGCAATTGTCTTCTTAAAACGATATAGATGATACTGGCACGCGAAACAGCTTCGTGCTCGTTTCTCCCTCCCTCCATCCCTCGTAATGGACGAACGATGAAAAAGCGGCGGCGGCGGCGGTGGCGGTGGCGGTGGCGGTGGCGGTTTCAACCGATACACCCTACAGGATACGTAATCGATTTTAACGAAGGGCTTTGTTTTGGCGAATGAAAATGTCGAATGACCAGAAGAAACTAAAGCGCGAACCATGCGAGTGACCTCGGTAGAAGGGATGAGTCGATCGAGAGAGCTTTTCGGAGATGCTCGAAAATTTCGAGTGGATCCCATAAACTGGAAGCTGTGTCTCTTGATTGTTCGCGAGTGATAGGAGAGCGGCAAAAGTGGCAAGTGTCGCAGGGTGGAAAAATGCGTTATGCGGATGGATGCACGCGCATTTCCGGTTTAAGCATCCAAGTGCATAAAGTCGGAGTCAATATAGCGAGGATATTGTGCGGGGCGGCCGCTTTGTAAGGAACGTTGCGCGTCTTAATATCGCGGCGAAGGATTAACCGCGAGACCCACCTTAGAGAATAGAAGGATCACAGTGGGATTCTAATTAAAGGGAAAACAGCTTCATTAAGTTCGTAACTGCCTTGGGCCACACTCCATGATACTAAACCTGACTGCCTGTGTGCCGTCAGCCCCTTTACGCGCGGTATGCGCACACGCTCCGATGTAGTCCTCTCCCCCCCGCCCCCTCCGTATGCTTGATAATCCGCTCCTTTTAATCAATCATCCCCCGCCCACCCCGTCGATTAATAGTCCATAAGGGTATTTTTCAAGATTTTCAAGCTCTCGCGAAGCTTTTCGAAGTTGTGGGGTGGAGGCACTCGAGGGACAGGCTCGGATACTTTGAGCGGGGGTGGTAAGGGAGGAAAGAAAGACAAGGGGTTTGGAGAGAAAAGAAAAAGAAGAAGGGGATGGTGGTGGTGGTGGTGGTGGTGGGTAGAATGCAACGAATTCGAAAAGAGCAGAGTCCTGCGTCTGCATACGTAATGCCATCGGCCATTGTCAACTCACGCCGACCCCTTTTGTCTACGGAGGTGGTCCCAATCCCTGCTATTCCTCCTTTTCCTCCTCCTCTCTCTCTCTCTCTCTCTCTCTCTCTCTCTCCCCACAAACGCGGAAAATTCTGATCGCACCGATATCGATCTTCGGCCGATCATTTGCATGCTCATTGTTCGCACTGAAAATTCCCAAGCTCTCCCGACCCTCCTGAGCTCGATGCCATCTTCTTACGATACCGGAAGCACGCGTGTCCTTCTTCCTCCCTTCCATCTCCATCCCTCGATAACCACTTCCGGAACCCCCGGTGTATTCGCGATCGTTAGGACGCGTGCCCCGAAAAACTCAATCGACACCGAGAGAAAAATATTTGCCGGTCGAGATACGCGAAAGAGGAAAAATGGAAAATTGAAGAGCGGAGGAGAGGGAGCAAGTACGTAGGCAGATTTAATTAGCATGGGCCGTCGGAGGCTCTCGAAGGATGCCGGAGAAAGAGGGAAGGATGAGGGCAGTTGGAGCGTTAAAGTTAAATGACGGTTGGCGGTTGCTTATTCTTCCCGGCAACTGATGCTTGATAATCTGCGAAATCTCCCCGCCGACTCTCAATTCTGCTCGATAGTTCGCTGCAGGCGCAGGCCAATTCTCTCAATGGAACAACTCAGCCACGGACCGACTGGCTTAATTGTACTTGCTACGTCCACCCCCACCTTCCTTCTCCTCCGCCTCCTCTTTTCTCGCGAACCAATTTTTTTTCAACGACAAATCGATCGCGTCGACGGGTTCCCGCGAAATTTGCGGGAAAACTTATTTTCCCTCGGTTTCGGGAAGGCGAAAGGCGAGGACGGGATGAAAATTCGAAGGACGCGATCCTTCGAGGTGAAACTTACTTACGAATGACAAACGCAGGTGACAAATTGGAAAATCGGTGAAGTATCGGTGAAAGAAAAATGTTTCGTCGGGGTGCAGCAGCGCTGATAGAAACGGTTGTCGAGTAATCGCGCAAGATCCGGCATTAACCCATTCTGTCCCCACCCCCGCACCATCCCCACCATCAGCAACCCCAGGGACCACCTCTTCAACTGCGCTCCTCCGCAATTTTTCCGGCACATTTGCCTTTGTCTCGCGACAACAATGCATCGCTTCTACTGCGATGACATAAAAATATGTGCACCCTCTCCTTTTCGCCCCCTTTTACCCCCTGCCCTTCCGGCAGCAAAGCTTCTAAAAGATGCTCTTCCTTCCGCCGGTCGGGACATTCTTCACTGACTCCACTGACTACCACCCCACTCCCCCAAACTGCTATTGGCCAATATCATTGATTTATTCTAAATAGTAAAATCATATTTTACATATTGCCCGTTAAATTGGAAATTCACCCTTCAATTTATTCCATTAACGTTTCTAATATTCCACGCGATAATGTTCTATCGCTGAAATAAACGAGAGATCATTCTTTTTATCTGTATGCGGATGTGCGCGCGCGCGTATATGTGTGTGTGCGTGCGTGTGCCGGTACATATTCGCGAATCGAATAGACTAATAAATAAATGAAAGCCAATCGCGAAGAAGGAGCAAGAAGCGAGTGGCAATGAGGAGAAAAGGTGACGACGTCACGAGAGAAACCGAAGAGGAAGAGAAATAGGCAGAGGGGGCGGGGGATCCGCTCAATGCGCTTGTTCACTCGCTCACTCAGCTACGTCATCATAAGACCTCTTTGTTCTCCGACAATTTCAGCGGCATTGTCACCATCAACAATGTCCACTTGACATTCTCCTTCTCACTCAAATACACCACCAACCTCCTACCATGCCTAACTCACCCCACCCGCTCTCTCTTCCTCCTCCTCCTCCTCCTACTCCTCTTCTTCTTCTTCTTCCTCTTCCTCTTTTTCTTTTTTTTTAATAGCATAACTCGCGAGCGAGACCATTCCTACATCGCACGCGTGCTCAAGAAAAATTGTCGATGGAAGAAGATTCAAGGTTATTCAAAATTAAAAAAGTACTTACCGATGTGGAAGCTGGAGAACGGTTCGCACCCTCAGCTGGCCGGCAGAGTCTCGATTTTCCATATGTTTCCGTATCACATCTCTGCTATTCCGCAATTTTAACGCGATGCTCGCAAGAAACACTGAAACGAGGCAGAGAAAGAGTAGGAATTATTCTCTAGTGCAATAAAAGCTGAGAAAAGTGGATCGAAAGAGCGACCGTTTCCGTTACAATTCAAAAATTGCGAACGATGGACGGTGCATGCGAGATTGCACCAAATTTGGAAAATCAATGATTCTTACCTTTTCGTCGCATGATTTCCTACGTCGGACGAATCTACGTTCCGTCGATATGCTTGAATGATCTTTCACTGTTCGATAAAAAGCACACGCACTACCGATTTTAGGAGAAAACAATTGAAAAATGTCCGAAAGACGCGGAAGGAAAATTCCCGTGCTCTCCGTGCGCGGCGCGCTATTCAACTGTCGCTGACTCCGTAGGTCACGTGACATTGTACGCACTCAGTACCATAATAAACGTACCCGCGTAATACAAATGACTTTCAAAACTAGCGTGTGTACACTCGGCACATTTTCATCAAATTAATTAAATTGAAATCAAAATAACTCATTAGCGCGGAGAAAATGTTAACCGATAGCTGGAAGTAATTTAAGTTTAATCACGTTAAAACGAGAGAGAGAGAGAGAGAGAGAACGTTAATAAACACGAATATTGCTCGTATCGATGAAATTATTAGTCGATCGCGTAAAATCATCACGTTCTGCGCAATTCGCTCACGCACACCCCACCACGGACAAATTTCGATGCCCTTTGCGCCCACCCTCGCACCCCCGCCCTTTTATTCTCTCCCTCAAAACGCACTTTCCACGTCACTTACGATCGCGAATTATAAACAATTAGCGATAAGAGAGCGTTCGTGAATAGATTGAAAAAAGAAAAGAAAAGAAAAGAAAAGAAAAGAAAAGACTGAAAAGGTGTGTGACCGAGCCAGCTATATCAAGCGATTATGGTACCACGCGTCATTGGAACTTAAATGACAGAGCGCGAAGGGTTAAAACAATGAGAGGATAATCCAATGGATTTTGGAGACTCGAAGAAAAACGAACAAACACGAACGAGTGCTGATTCCTATCGATTCACTCTTACACGCCCACGCATATATGCATATAGATATAAATATATATATACACAGAGACACGAGCAAATACACATATGTGTAGTAAATGCATATCGTGAGAGTACTGGCGCTTTACTTATGGCACGTATTGTTCTATTGTACTTGGTAGATGAGCGAATTACTGTCCCTTGTCCCCTTTTCGTGCAAACCCAGGACAATATCGTGCTGTTCGCGTCGTTAATCAAGCATCGTTACTGGATGAGCCACAAAGTAATTCATTCGAGGCTTATATGCCATGAACCGGTTTTACTACCCTAATCAAACAATATTTAATTATATAAATTATTATCAGAGAGATACGCGCGTAAGAGAGACGAGATAAAGGGAGAGAGAGAGAGAGGGAGATTTTTTAAGTTCGTAATGTTTTAATGAGAAAAATGGAATGGAAGGGTAACAAAACTATAGACGTTGCGGCTAATGATAATGGAGGAGGAGAAAGACGCTAGGAAAGAATAAGAGGGAGGGAAGGTAGGCGTTCGTGCGGAAAAAGGCAGAAATATACGTATAAAGTAGTAGAAGCGTGGAAGCTTTGGAGAGGTAAAGCGTTCGCGACGAATCTACACACTTAGGGGTGGAGGTACAATGCTTCAACAATGACGCCATTGTGGAAACGAATAACACATACCCCATGCATATTCCTCTCTCTCTCTCTTCCTTGCGTATCTTCCTCTATCTCTTTTAGCCTGCGTCTTGAAGCTAAGCTGTCTAGTTGAATCGAATAAATAAACCAGAGTCATCGGTAAGAAGCACACTTTTAACTTGTTCGGGTGTCAGGTAAACGCGAACGTCGACACCCTCCGCGGCGGGGTAGATCCGAGACTGCGAAGGAAAGATCGCGGCACGTTTCGCCTCGAGGAGAGAAGAGAATTTTCGTAAATCCTCTAATAAGATACGCTTGTGAAACGCGGAATATCACTTTCCCGGTCGTGATATGCTTGGAAAAATATTCTCGAGAGGGATCCTTGGGGTGGTGGGGTGAATGCGTGCGGTAGACGGATCAAGAGAGACGAGTCATCGGGGCCATTTCCATAAGAAGAATCCGAGTGGCATCATCGGGGCATCATCGAATGACATTCGTCGAATGAGAGTAATTAACGACGGGGGAGAGATCTCGCGAAGGGAATGGAAGGGAGGCTCGGATCGAAAGCGAGGAAAATTCCTTGGCCTGGAGGAGAGAGAACCTGGAGGGGGTGACAATCAGTTTTCTCTTTCATATTCGGAAAATAAAGCGAAAAGTACTTCCTCGCTGAAAGGCAAACTAGTGTGTGGGCTGCGTTATGTATTTTCACATAGAGATAAATATACGGCGGGGCAGGGAGAGGCGGGGGTCGTATTACGCACACTAGTGTACTTTGCTTTCATTCGTTCGCGGAAAGAAGTAAAGAGCTTTGTCGCCACGGCATCAAAAGCTTGAATGACGCGACGATGAAAGAAGGAAGTATCGGTACAAGAAACTGCACAGTGAATACTGAAAAGAATGTAGTCACAGAGGGTTGGAGTTGTGGGTGGGGTAAAAGTGGGAGAGAGGGAGAAAGTAAGAGGGTAAATGCCGAAGAGGGAAAGCCGCTCGAGGAAAGAACGATAAGAGTTTTGAGTCGAACTTATCGCCAGTTAAATCTGATACTCGATCGATTTCGTTTCCGAGTAATGAATTCGAATGCCTTTCCTCGACTCCTCCAATCTCTCCACTTTCGCGAACTTGCCAATGGGCATCCCAAAATAATTGCGGACCAATCCAATTAATTCGTCTCGGCTAAAATATTCTTAAATACATACGTATATAGGTGTATACGCGCGCGTACACAGAGAGACACACACGCGCGAAGGATTTTCCTCGCTTACCTCGCATTATTGTTTCGCCAAATGAATTTGTCGCTCGTGGAAATTCGCTTCCCCGAAGGATTTTCCCCCCTCCGTAGCTCTTCCCGTAGGATAATTGAACGCCGATAGAGTTTCTCGCGATGGAACTTGAATAAAAAAAGAGTCAATGGCGAGGAGAGACGCGAGGAGTTCTTGCCGAGTGACGTCATGGAAATGGCAAAATAAACTGCATCTCCCGGCGTGTGAGTCAATGGGATAAAGCTGGTAGCAGGTTCCTTGGAGTTTCGCAGAGTGCCACCCTGTATAACAATACGAACTAACTGTGCCGCAGGTGGCTGTGTGCTGTGCGTGCACGTGTACGTGTGGATATCGCGGCGAAGGTGTGCGCGGGTACTACGAAGCTGGCCGGGACTCTCCTTTGTCACAGGACGAAAGGCTTTGTACCGATTATCTGCATACGCTGCCGCGAGTACGGCTTTTCAGAACCACCCCCGCTTCTTCCCCCGCCCCAACCTTCTATACAGGACACCCTGTATACACAGCGAGTACCTCGCCGCTTTGAAGGCGCGTATAGTTTAACGTAATCTGCCATACCTGACTTTCCTATTAGAACTCTCCTCACGTATGTATGTATGTGTGTGTGTGTGCGCGCGTTCATCCCTCATACACGCGATACCATGGAAAAATCTGATGCTCGTATTTCGCGAGTGATTCCTCTCGACGTCAATATGGCGTCGACTTTTAACTGTTGGCCACGAAAAGAGGGGAAGGAGAGAGAGCGAGAAAGAAAAAAAAAAGTCTCTCCCTCTTTGGAATAACTCGTGAAACGACTGGATTTCTTATGTTAGCCAAGTGGCTTCTTTCCTCTCGTTTCTTCATCGAGTCACGTACGAAATGGGGAAATCTGCCGATCCAGCTAAGCCGATTTTCACGAAATATCTAATTCTCCGGGATGAAAGTTATACGTATGACACGGAGAGGAATAATGGAAGAGAGACCGCTGAAAATCCGAGGAGTGGAGCGAAACGTGGAAGGTGCGTTGTAACAACGCCTATAAATCGTAGGGGGTGGATGGGATAGGAAAGATCCAAGATGGCGGAGTGCCGCTCGTTAAGATATAAAAAGAGGATACGCGCGAGGCTCTCGCGGTGCGTCATTTCGCATGTCGGCGAGTAAAGTAACATCTTAGTTCGATAAAAGTCGCGGAAGTCTATTAATCATGGGAGAGCATTGTGACATTCAGCGGAGCGGCTATTCAACGTTCCAATATTATCGATACTCAATGGCGAGCCGGCATCCGCGTCTATTGAAAGAGAGTTTATCAATAGAGTGCAGGACACTCGCTGTATCCGCTTGTAAAGCACTCTTCTCGCTCTCTCTATCTCTCTCTCTCCCTCTCTACCCTTCTGCCAGAACACCCTCGAGATACCTTTTTTTTTTTTTTTCTTTATTTTTTTCCAGCTAATCAGCGCGCAAGGTGTCAAATCCTTCCCGAATCACCGTGCCTCGATCGAACTTTGAATTGCGCGAGTCGCGAGAGCATTCGACGAAAAAGTCGATAATCGGCGTAAAAATAACAGTTAGTTTTGAAGGGGAGAAGGAGTAACGAGAGGAAGAAGCAAGTGGAAAGAGAACGGCGAGTTACCGGGGGTGGTATGTGCCGAATGACGGTAGGTGGAAAAGGGGCTACAGGGGTTGCAGGGGTTGCAGGTTGGTAGTCAAGACTGCCTTCAGATTCCAGAGTGAAGCATTGTGTCCCGAACGCGCATTGTCCTCCCGTCACCGGGAACTCGACAATGCCGAGTCCGTAAGTTAGTAACCCTACCGTAAAAACTTATCTCTGCCCCAACCACCGACCTCAGCCTCCGTGATTCCGTTCGATTTCCGACCAACCACCATCCACCCTGAACTCTCTCCCCTTTCCCCGCACCCCTCTCTCCGGGGGCAGAAGAGGCAGAGAAGGCAAGAGGGAGCAAAAGCATTCTGTTCCCTGGCTCGTTCTCGTTCTCGTTCTGGTGCTACGAGCGAATGATTCCGCGGCACCCTGACGTCTTCTTCCTCTTCCTCTTCCTCTTCCTCTCCCGATCTAGCCAAACTTCCTCTTTTACGACGTCTTCGATTGCGATTTTCAGCTCCGCACAAAGAACCTCCCCGAAGCTTCGAGTAAATCTCTCCGGCTCGCGCGGCCTCTTAATTCCTCGTCTCTCCTCGTCTCTCCTCGCCGGAAAAGCCCATTCCACGGAAAAATTCCATTTTCAATATTATCGACCTTATCTCGACCCGCTCGATTCCTCGGTATCGAGATTCAGAATCAACTTCGGAGTCTCTTCTGCATTATTTTCGCGACGATAACGACGACGACGACGACGACGACGAAGACGAACCCTCGATGGAAAACGAATGACAAACGCGAGGTTCTGCGGGAGTCAGCAGTTAACCGGAAGCGAACGCGTCCTGCGAACCGGATACAAACATTAGGGGTTAGCGGGCGGTCCTCTCGTTAGGACTCGAGTTGCCAGTCGGACAACGCGTGGTCGTCGGACAAAGCTCTTCTAATTGTCCCCATCAACGACGAAGAATAGGTCGCGGACCTGCCGCTGACAATTTCATTTGTAATTTACATAAGGCTTATTAAAATCACAATGGAGAGAAGCCTCGCGCGTTCAGCGATGTATTTGGTCGAATCTTCTTTGACCACACGCGCGCGTCCATCTCCGTCTCTCCGTCTCTCTTTAAGCGCAAATGACGTTTTCGATCGAATCATTAAACTAGAAATTAACAGGGAGAAAACTCGAGAGTCCATGTGCTAGCAAATATTTATTGATATTCCATTCTGGTACGTGTTGGCAATGACAATAACTTCAATTTTTCATGAAGAAGAAACAGTTTGCGTAGGGGATGATGATGGATGTGTCCTTGAAAGTTTTTAATGCCTCACTCAAGGACAGCGATTCTCGATAACGCAAATTTGCTCGTATTCATCGAAAGCGTAGCCTTCTTCGCACACGCAGCCATTTACGCAAACTTTTGTCGCGGCGCAAGGAACACTGTTCCACTCGCCCATATTTTCACATGTTTTGCGACATTCCGGATTAGCGTTGCATTCGCTGTAAATTTCGTTTTCACCGCAGACGTCGGAGTAGTAGGTTCCATCGTCAGGTCCAAGCAAATTGCCTGATGCACAGAGAATTACATCATACTTAAATTATGTGCCACCAATTGATCGCTGAAACGTGCTTCTCTCTTTTGTGCATTTGACTTATTTTCTAACTATCGAATCTCTTACGTACCGTCAACGTCGACAGAAGTATCTACGACATCGGCCCCTTCATCGTTGGATTCGGCGAGTAGGAAAACATCAGTGAAGAAAAGTAGCACAGCGAAATAGGCAAAAGTAACTTTCATCTTTACCAAAGAGTTTAAAATGAATGCGAGCGTGGGCTTGCTCGCAAACTTTAAATACCCGCAGCAATTGTTTAAGATATAAAACTGGAACAATTCCAGCAACATGTTTTTATCGTTTCGTTAAATGCTAATGCTAATGGTTGTGTCCCAGCGAGATTTGCATATTATGAATCGTCCAGATTAAAATTGAACAAGTAAATCACTCGATAACTCGTAATCTAAATTTCGATAGTGCACGATAAAAATAAAAAAAGGGAGACTCTTTGCCATTTTATATATGTATACATATTTATTAATTATACAGTAAATCGTTTACACATAACATATATGCATATATATACATATACATACATACATATATACACATATATATATATATATATATATATATATGTATATTATATATATATATATAGAAGTGCCTTACTAGTAATTATTTGTAATACACTTTTTCAAAGTACTGATAAAGTTAAGAGAACTAACATTATTAGGTAGACGATGCATCTTTAGATTCATATTCTAAGAGCTCTAATTTTAATGGGAATCACTACAGCGCAGTACTAGATTTGAAAATATTTCATCACTGAAATGATTTCCAAAGACAATTGTCAGAGTATAAAATGATACCTCTAACCAGAGAAGTGAGAGAAAATGAAAGATAATTATGAAAAAAAAAAAAAAATAAAATAAAATAAAAGAATAAAACACAAGAAATAAGTTTATTTTCATAGAACGATAATTGGTAAACAAACAATGATAATGAGCAGTCTCCAATCACTTAAGTTAAGGAAAAAACGCGTTGGGCCAGAAATGGAATAATTTTTGATTACACATGTATTATAAGATTAAAATACAACTACTTAGACTATACAATATATAGCAAAACGTTATGCCTAAAACCTGGTAAGAAGCCGAATAAAATAAGATAATTCTGACACATAAATTTAAATTCACTTATCTCTACAGAGACTGTATACGCTGCGAGTGTTATATTTATTTTTAAATGTGATTGTGAACATAACGATCGAGTACTGTCTACATAGATATGCAAAATTCATGTAGAAAGGAATTAATTTATGTCATATATGGTTATGTTCACTGTTCCTATAGCACGTATCTTTCTGCAGTTACGGAGATAAATTTACTGGTGCTTAAAAGGAATTCTCACGTGAAGTTGAAGAAAGGAGTACGACGATATCACAGACGAAGCAGAAGCAGTGGCATTTTCTACCAAATCTTTGCGGCAATGGCTCTCTGCATTAAGACATTCTTGCTTCGCTGCTTCATGCGCTCTATGAAGAACTCCTTGCCGTCCAGATTATCGTCGGTAGGTCCAACCTCTCCACTCTAACAACAAACGAGAGTTAGTTGGCTCCTGGGTCGCGTATTTTCCACTTGCTCATCATCATTATGGTTTTATCAGAGTGCCTCATGATCATCAGCATTATCATTATGGTCATCAATGCCTCAAGATCATCTCATCGATGATCACCAATGCTTCATGATCATCTCCTTGATCTCTATATCATCAATGGATTCGATTTATCATAATCATAGCTCTTTTGCAAAATCTACCAACCTAACCAACCTTATTAGCTGCGTCTCCCCCCTCGCCCTCTCCCCACCTCTCTCCATAGTCATCATCATCTCGTTCTTCACCTTCGCTGAGAGGACCATCCTGCCTTTTGTTGGGAGGTACGCTTGCTCCGCCACTTCCTCCTTGTTGCTGCTGTTCCATTACATCATCTCCACCTTCTAACATCTTGTTAATCTTCTCCTTTGCCTCGTCCACTTTTCTCATTGGATCCGGCGAATAACTTCTGTCACTGTACCGATCTCTCGACTGAGCTCGTCGATCTCTGAAGTCTCTACGATCTCGGAAATCGCGGAAACCTTGTTTGTTACCATGAAAGAATCTACCACCACGATTGCCTCTTCCACGACCACCGCCTCTATTCTGGAATCCACCACCGCGTCTGTTGCCAAACCTATTGTTGTGTTGATAATTATTAAATCGATTTCTGTTCTGGAAATTATTACCACCACCCCGATGATTAGGATTATTAAAGCCTTGGAATCTGGGTTTGTAGTACGTTCCACGATTGTTGTATGGTCTGAATTGTCTTTTACGATAATATCCACGATCGCCGGACCTGCTGCGACTCCTGCTTCTCGAGTATGATCTTGATCTGGACCTTGATCTAGAACGGCTGTAAGTTCCTGACGGAGATCTACTATATTTCCGCTCGTAACTACCAGAACGCCTGTTTGAGTAAGATCGAGATCTCGATCTACGAGGTGAACGAGAGCGCGACGTTCCAGACGTAGATGCACTACGAGAACGACTTCGAGAACGTTTCATAGGGCGGTCTCTACTCATTCGTTTAGCCATGCCTCCTCTACCAGTGGATTCTCGTTTCTTCGAGGCTTGTCTATGCTGCCGCTCAGCTTCGCTATCAGAGTCCGTCCTAGGACCTTTAATTTGATTCTGGTTTTTATTTTGTGGAGGTGGACGTGGTGGTTCTGGCGGATGTTGACCTGGTTGCCCGATTGGCTGGAATTTTCCACCCAAATTTCCAGAAAATTTGCTTGGTGTTGTTTGCGAGGACAACGGGTCTTTGTAAGACTGGAATTTATTTTGTGGTTGAGGAGTTGGATATTTCACCGTAACCTGCTGCTTAGGCATCGATGACTCTTTAGGTATTGGAGGAGGTGGAGTTGGTGCTGACATCGGTTGTGCTTGCTGCGCTCGCTTCTCTGCCAGTTCCCTCTGCATTTGTTTCCGTATATTCAAAGATTTTTCCAAAGCTGCGCGTTGTAGTTTTTCTTCGATTTCATTGTCGTCGTCTTCCTCGCTATCAACGTTGGAACGTTTCGTATCCGAGACGTCTTGCCACTTTTGAGGAACAATATCTTTTTGTCTAAAGAAAAATAGAGAAAGAGAAAATGTATTCGCAAGTATAAATTACATTCATTAGTATCGTTACATCATTATATTCCTAATAATCACCTAGCAGCTTGTACAGCCTTCCACTTAGCGTTCAAAGCTGCTGTGTCCAAAGGAGGTAATTTCGGTTCCGGATGAATCAGCTGTGATTCTTGCTCAAATATGTCGGTTAATGGTTTCCTTTGAATTTCTGAAATAAATAGGAAATATTAGATAAAGAAACCTAAAAAGAGAAACTACTTGCAAGTGAAATCATTCGACGGTGCTTGATCCTTACCCTTGCGCTGGTGAGCAGTTAAAGGAATTCTGGGTTCTCGTTCATGGTACGCTTTTGAGGCTTCGTCTCTTTCCCTTTCCCTGCGTAGCTCTTCTTCTCTGCGTGAACTTTCTGCGAGCTTCTCAGCGTTGCTAAGAGGGGAAGGTATGTCATTATACTGTGCTACATACCTAGTGAATATAAAAACATAAATAATATAGAATGTTTGCAAGACCGCAAACACCACGTATGTAGAGGGAAACACGAACACACGATAAAACCTTTAATATTTCTCCTAAGTAATTTACGATGGACAGTGAGAGATCAGGAAAAACTACAGTTCTGTGTTTAATTTAACTCTGAATTTAGATTTCTTTAAAATTATTCTCTATATTTATAATAAATCAAACCTTTTTAGCACCGCCGTTTCTTTCTCAACTTTAGCGTAGTAAGCACTTAATTTCGATTCCAGTTGTTCCAAATCAGGCAAAGAAGATTTTTTCAGAGCCTCCAAATCGCGTTCCAGCTTGTCCTTATTCTTACGTTTCTTGCGTTCTTCCTTCTTCTTTTTCTTTCTACTCTTCTTATCTTCCTTATCTTTTTCCTTACCCTTCTTCTCTTTCTTCTTTTTCTTTTTTAACTTGTCACTCTCTGAATGTTTCTTTTCCTTTTCTCTTTCGCGTTTCCACCTGGCTGTTTCTTCCAAAAACTTTCTTACCTGTAAGAAAAATCAGAATTAAGTAACAGAAACATGAAAAATATTTAAACGTATAGACAAGACAAACAATAGTTTTCAACTGACCTTATCTTCATAGTCAGAGTCATCTTTAGTTTGTTCCAAGAATTTTCGAACTTTGATCTCATAATCATCCATCTTCGCATTAGCAGCATAAGGTACTGGAGCAATTACATCGTGTGTAGCGGAAGCAGCAGCCGGTGGATTATTATACTGGGCCATTCGCTTGCTGAGAGGAGACAATGATCCGCGATGATCTTTCTTATGCTTTCTTTTACGACTGGGAGAACGAGAAGCAGATCTTGAACTTCCAGATGACGATGAGCTGCTTGAATCTGAACTAGATGAACTTGAAGAGCCGCTTGACGAAGAACTTGAGCTTGAACTCCAACGTTGCCTCTTCTTAGATCTTGATTTTCTTTCCTTCTTGCGTTTCTTTTTTTCTTTTTTAGCTTCCCCATTATCGTTCTCCGCTTCGAAAGACTTAAATGCATCCAAAGGATTCAGAGAAGATGACAATGTCTTTGATTTTATATATTCAATAGAACTTCGTGCTTCTTCGTGATAAGGAGCAATAGAAAGACAGTTCTCATAGGCTTTCTGTGCTTCATCATATTTCTTCTCATCTTCATAGCTGCGACCCAGTGCTACTAGAGTTTCAGCCATATACTTTCGTGCATTAGCGTGAGATTGATTTAGCTCCAAAGCCGTTTCGAAATCATCAATAGCTTTCTTGAAACTACCGCTATTGGCATATCTATGAACAAGGGATAAACATATAAGTTAAATCGAACAATTGAACAATCCTGATTAAACAACTGAGAAAATTCAACTAACAATGCTCCGCGAGCTACCAATCCTTCAACATTCCTAGGATCAACGGAGAGTGCTTTATTTAAGCATTGAAATGCTTCTGAATGACGTCCAGCTTTAAAATGGTCTATTCCATCAGCTACACTTCTGAATGCCCACTTTCTAGCTTGAGCACGCCGTAATTCTGTTGCATATTCGTTAGGTGGAAATTTCTCCCTATAAAAATAGAATGTAACTGTAAAAACACACACGCACACAGACAAACCACACCTACTGAATATGTCCCGTGACATAAACCCATAGTGATTTTCATTATCTAAAATGTACCTTAATCCAACCATATTAGAATGATTTTCTTGACCAAGCCCCATCAAGTCGCAAAGATACTTAATGTTGTTCGGATTGTTGAAGCCAGTACTGTTCTCCAATAGTGTTTCATAACTCTGTCCTTTGTTGTCCGTCGCTTTCCTATACCACATAGAAAAACCATGTATTAAGCGATTGTAAAAATCCTGTTGACCTTCGACGTAGAGAGAACCAAAGCTACTTCGTTAACGGTAAAACCAAAGACTTGATAACCATGATGACCGAATCTTGATATTCCTTTAAAATCACTGTGGCTAATTGCAAACTAGGCAGTGCTTCTCTTATTTAGTTGTGCTGTTGTTATTATTTATAAATATCCTCTCTCTCTCTCTCTCTCTCTCTCTCCCTCTCCCTCTCATCCTTCTATTGTACAAATATTATATATTTAAGCTCTGAGTTTTATTAACCATACCTGCTTAATTCGTTGATTTTCCTTTCGATCCGCATGAATTATTCTATGAAACGACCCTACTATCAAAAATCATCCTACGATACGAATATCATTGGGACAAATTGTTCATTAATTAATTTATTCATCATATAGAGATTAACGATTAATTTTCGATATTAGAGTCGACCATAATCTACGTTTATACCGTTAACAAGCAGCAGGGGTCCGAAACAGGGATGCGGTGCAAAAGGTTGACATTGTTTTATTACGAAATTGATAGTTTATAATTTACAATAGTACACAACCTCATTATTATGTAAACTCGTCTCTCACCTTTCACGTACCGCTAAGACGTATATTTTTAGATTTTGTATCATATTTGTAATCAGATATTTTTCAACACAAAAGCACACAGCCTATCATCAATCGACGATGGTTCGGTTATAAGTTTTTTGGTGCGATAAAATAAATTGCATAGCCCTAGGATAGGTTGGGAGCCACGCCTGATATATTATATATTCTTCCACAAGTTGACCAAAAAAATTTTTAGATGAAGTACATTCGCCTGTTTTGCATTTTGTGTCAATTTGAATATGACATCATATATTTATATATATATATATTTTTTTTTTATTTGTCAATATAAGCTGTAAGTTTAAATGAGGCATTATTATGACAAGGCGCAATTCTTTTGAGGCTTAAAGGTATAGGTTCAGGCGATAAGGCTACGGTTATTTGGTCTCTATTTTAACAATAATATACTAAAGAGAATACCGGATTTGTGTCTCGAAGATTACTTAAAAAAGATCCCTGTATGGAGATAATATACTTGAGATTAAGAAAAGTTAAAGCTTAATTAATAGTGTGTATGTATTGATTCAGCAATGAATGTATAACTTTAACAAGAGACCAAACAACGTTAAATCGTTTTTATACCTACCGTCTGCTGAACTCACTCTGAACACCCCAGGCTCAACGTCTCATACTGGAAATTCAACCTCAAAAGACATTGATGTCATTTGGTGCCATAATTTGGCTGGTGCTTTGAGTATAACATATCACAAACGTAGATACAATATGTGCACAACAGAGCCAAGGCAACCAATGCTTAAGGTTTATCATTTTGTATCACATTATAAATTCATCATCATACTATCAACTTTTATGTAACAGAGAATGTCTGGCACCTAAATTCATAAAAATGTGTCAGAGGAATCAAATCTGATTTACCTTTATTTGGTTAGTATCACTGTACTTCCGTTAAACTTGGAGTATTTTTTTTTGCCCATCAGATTCCTTACCTCATGATCACTCATTCAAAATACGAAATAAAAACAAAAAGACTCTACTCTTTAAAAATCTAAACGCATAACTTCTATAATAATTCCTAAAATTGAGTCTAATTACAAGACTAAAAATATCTATTTTATGTTACAAGCACACTTTTATCCTTATTACATCATAAACATTACTGAGTAGTGTTCTTAAAGGTGCAATAGACGCGTGAAATATATAGTGGAAAATATAATTAATTTTTTTTCTTTTCTCTTTTTTTACATTCCTCCAGAATGTAAATTGACCCATTGTTGCATACATGTTGTTACAGCAGAAGTTAGTAAAGCATATTAAACATATAGAATAAAAATTTTTGTAAAATCATAAAAACTTACTTGTGTGCTTCAGGTAGATCATCTACATGAATAAGGCCCATAGGCGGATGCGGGGATTGCCCTTCACGTGGTGGTACGTTCATAACAGCAACAACCCGTTCCACTTCTACGTTAACTTCACTCACTACGACGCAGACGTAATCATTTGTCATGTAGCTTCTTGTAACACCTTTCTTGTCCACCGCTGGCACTATGGCCGCATTCAATATTAAAGCCTGTAACATTATTCAGAAACACACTTCATTAAATTACTTATAACCATCATATCACATTGTGCATTGTATAATTAAAAATTACACACACCTTAATTCCCAAATCTCCAACGACTCTAGGACAGTCGCTGCAGTTGCAAACAATTCTTAAGAGAAGTCCAGCTGTACTTTTACCCATAATTTGCGCATAAATAACATCTCCTACCACAAGACTCTGAAATAAAGAAACAAGTTAATAGTGAGCTAAAATAGTAAGTCATAGTAATAATGAAAGTAATATAAAAGATAATTGGTAATACATATAAAAACGAAAATTGACAGTACCTCCAAAAAATTACGAGTTCGCTGAGATTTTTCCATTGTGACGAATGTATCAAGTCCTGGCATTGTTGCATAAAACTCTGAAAAGAAAAATATTTTTTTATTTAAATACGCTACTATTGTGATAAAAAAGAATTAAAAATCAATATTCAATCAATTTTACCTTCATCGCCTAATTCCTGTTTAATAGGTTCTACCGTCTTCTCCAAATTTGCTTTGTCATAAAGAGCATCAGCTTTCTTAGCAAGGAATTGTTGAAGTTTTAGTCTCTTTCCCCTATCTCCAAAGCTAAAATAACAGTTTGATCAATACCAAACTTGCTTACTATTGTGATGGTAACTTGGCATTGAACATAGCAAAGGGAGTAAGAGAAAAAGAGAGAGAATCCATTATTCCAGCACTTACCTAAGAGTTTTCTGACGCTGTTGGTAAATTTCAAAATTAGGCTCCTTGAGATTGAGCATGGCCAATTCATTCTCATTGCGTTCTCCTTCCCATACTTTCTGCAGCTGCTGGCCATGGTAATTCAATGCTTGCGCCACAAGACGCGCGTCCATTGACTCCATTTTGATTCAGCTCTACCTAACCTGTAAGACTATGAAAATTGGCTGGTTCTAGTCACCTTGCAATTTATATGGACTTTTAAGATGTCCAGTGGGTGTACATACTAAATTCTAACAAGCCGCTTCTGTTATCCTATGGATTAGAAACTGCATGCAAAAAAAATCGTCGTGTCAGCTTCCAGTCAATATT
Organism: Sclerodermus sp. 'alternatusi'; assembly: GCA_037305995.1. Lineage (NCBI taxonomy): Eukaryota > Metazoa > Arthropoda > Insecta > Hymenoptera > Bethylidae > Sclerodermus > Sclerodermus sp. 'alternatusi'. Next base: position 5,344,706 of record CM074546.1, on the reverse strand, counting down.
TCATTTTCAAAGTTCCATCCATAGGCAAAAACTCATTTAAGATACTCTTTTTGTTGAGAATTAAGTCTTCAGAAATAAGCCCAACGCGTCATAAGGGTAACGAATGGAAACTGCGCTAGCGTCATTTACCTTCCTGACGATTTATCTCCAGAAATGATCCCTCTCAATCGTTCGAATCTCATTCCAAGTATTACAAATATATACGTCGAGAATTCGCGCTATATTGATTTATCAGTAACAAAATGGTCGTTTTAAGAAACCGGACGCCATAACGCCCATTTGACCTTTTTCACAGACGCCCACTTTAATGTGCCGGAGAGAAGTTTCTCGTTTAATTCATGAAATATTACTCACCTGCTCTTCCAAACTCTCTCTCGCCGATAAGATAATCTTATTTCAGAATATTTCGTTGTTCACCATGCACTGCATCACTTGAAATGAAACAATTGCGTCTTGAACTTCCAACGCTTACTCAGCAAATCACGATCCTTTTACCGAAGTAAGCCTGAAACCGGATGTGCGAAGGGAAAAAACGTGTAGGACGCTTGCGTATTATAGTGAAACATTTCACTACGTTAATTAAGTGTGCAACTGTTACGAACAATCATATAGGTAGGGATTATTGAAAATTACACAATGTTGAATCACTAAATAAATAAATGTGCAATCACCAAAATAATATTTTTACTATTCAAATCTTAACAATATTCAATTTATTCTTTACATGGATATGTACAAACATATTCTGCGCTATATGAATTACAAAATATAACTTTCTTTACAATTTACTCGACAACAGAAGAATTTTATTAGAACTTCCTAAAAGTATATTCTAATAGTGGAAATATATCTTATGAAAGTAAAAAACTTAAACATTTTTATATAAAATGTATTCGTGTATATATATATATATAAAAAAATTTCAAGAGTCTACTCTCTCATTTATTTATGAAATACCTTGAAAAAAATTGATTTAAATAAAGAATTCTTTAATAAAAAATTTTCCACATCAAATAAATAAAATTCTGTAATTATTAGTATTTTTTTCTAAGGAAGTCTTGTGTATATTCGTTAAATTTTATTCTAATTTCCTAGTATGCTTCTTCGCTTTGGAGTTACTTGGAACAACGTTCCAATAATAAATAAGTTGTGCTGCTATTATTGCATTAGCAAATGTAGAACACATATACATTATGATCATAGTTTTATCACCAGTCTCTTGAATCGAAGTAAATATTCTTGCAAGAGATCCAAAGAACAGCATGAAACATGTTGCTGCTGATAGTTGGCCTGTACTTCCATTAGAATAATTTGTATATGCCTGCATGAACTAGAAGAATCATTTATAATATTAGTAATTTTACAAATAGGTTGACAAATTATCATTATCTACCTTGCTAATAAGAATAATAGGAATATTCAGAGCTTGGCATGACCAGAGAATATGAACAGCTATCAATCCACTCAAAGCAGCGTAACTAACTGCAGTATAAGCACCAAAAAATGCAACTGCCTGAGTAGTATTTCCTGAGTAATGCATTACTAATAATGCTATAGCCAATGTTTGTACTCCTAAAAAGATTCCATCTCCCCAAGAACTAAAACAAATATTTGTCATAGATATGATTGGAAAAGACACAGAAGTGACTATTATGCAATTACCTGAATGGAAATCCTTTAACAAAACTGTACGATACCATGGAAGTAATAGCAAATAAATCCAACAATACACTGAAGACATTGATTCCTTCGCTACTTTTATTTTTCAGAAGTTTGACAACTTGAGGTACTTTGACTATGAGAAAAAGATTAATGATAAACAATTATGCATTAAAAAAGATAAAGCTATGCCATACCTAATAATGATCCACCAATTATTCCCAAACCAAGAGCTTTGCTTAAAGTTGATTTGAAACAATCCACTGAAACATTATTAATATTAGTATATTTCACCTGTGAGATTTTTGGTTTAACAAATATGTTTCTGATAAAGTCCATTTTAGTTAGTTTTATTTAATCAGACGTTTTAGAAATTTAAAAATAAAAAATAAAATGCATCGATTTGCTCTTGTTTTTTATTGACTACAGTCATCTTTACGGTTTATTTATTATTTACTACTAAATATGTATTGACAGTGTGCAATTACCGTAAGCTTACCATGCAAGAAATTGTATTCTTCGAAGTATTCTTCCAAGCAATTTTCTGTTAATAAAAGTAAAGCTACATTTCTTAGTAGCTTTGCCATTTTATTGGATTGCACTTTTTACGCCAGATGTTCTAAATAATTCTTATCAATGCTATGTACAGCTCGCTAGTTTGCTTAAAACTGATAAAAAAAAGCTGAAATAGGTGGTCTATCGCGTTCACGTGTAAAATTCTCTCTCACGGACACAGCACTAAACACTCGCACATTTGTTCTGTCGATGTATTATCGTGCAAGTCCGTGAGTTTCAGCGCGAAAATTGAAAGAGATAAAACAAATTGAAGAAATGTCTGAATTTGCGATGTCTCAATTATCTCGATAAAACGATAGTAAAATGTTTCTAATGTTTACTCCAAGACTAATCAAACTATAGCTCCTCACTAATTATAACATTTCGGTAAAATTTTCAAAGAAAATATTCGGAGATCAAAAATCCTTCAGTCTGCAATATCGAAGAAAAATTGTAATGACAATTTCAGGAAATAAATTTACTTCCAAATTTTCATAGAATTACTTACAATTTTACCAAACCCATCAGGGCACATAGACAGTTTCTATCAAATGGTTAGTTTTCTCACATCAAATGTCAAATATAGACGCGCTATTTCATATTCCCGATTAGAGACAACTAATGAAGTTTGAGAGGAAATTTCAAGGTGAACTGAGAGAGGGTGGCCTAAATAATTCTAAATTAAGGAGAGAAGAAAGTGTGCGCAAGATTATCGATGAGGAATCAGTTTCCTCGGGTTTAGCAGGTTGAAGATGTTATTAAATAGATGAGAAAGGTCAGGCACGCAAATTAGTGATTCGATTAGAGGGAAGATGAGAAGGCAAAAGGAAGAGAGGGCGAGGGTGAGAGGACGAGAGTGTTGAGAATGCAATAGAAATGGTGATAGTTGCTTGTGGGGGTGGTCGATCTTGCTTGTGCAGGTGCCTGACCGAATTCACCTGATTTTCCTGCGAAGGTACCTGGTACGATTTTGCTGGCCAACGGTATCGCAATTCTATTCTTAAATTGCGATCTTATCCAGGCGTTTGAACTAGTATTCAGCGCGCCTGCGGAATTCTGAAATCCCGACGCACCTTTCGTGCCTCCGCGGTGACCTCGGCACCCTCGACAATCAGTCCTGGCCCAGTTCTGCCTCAGGTCACCTCGTGGCGTGTCACGACGATCTAGACGGAAAACACGAGGACACTTCCTCCTCCATGCGATCCTCCACTTCCTCCCTTCCTTCTTCCCTCTCACACCCTTTCAACTCTTTCCGTCTATCCCTCTTTCCTTTATTCCTTTATTCGCAAAGTAAGAAACCCCCTCGTCGTTGTCTCGTATGACTCCTGTGTTTCATCCTTACCATCCTTATCCATATCTTTATCTTTATCTTCACCTTTCTACCCTTCTCGATCGTGAGCCTACAGTCGGAGCGATGGTAACTTGTGCAAATTCATCATGAAACACAAATACGCGAACGATGGATAAAAGTTCGGGTTGTTCGCAGTTCGGAGCAATGCATTTCCCCGTATGATATCGTGGAACGTTGCTTTCACAGGTGAGGAGCTCAAATTCCGAACGGAAGCAGAGGGTGTAATGATGCAGAAACCTTGAAAAATCCCGCAGTGCACCAAAACTACATGAATGCCAACGATGAATTACATAATGTCGACTCGGTCAACGAGGAAAAAGCGGAGCAAAAAGAAAGCGAGGAGAGACAGGGAAACGGCGAGGTCTCTTCAGCACCGCCACCACCGCTACCACCAACAGCAGCAGCAGCAGAAGCAGAAGCAGCAGATGGGAACCAGCTGAAGCTGGAACCAAGCGAAACCACCGGAAACACCGAGGAAGGTAGATAGCAACGAAGAAATATCCAAGTAGCGAATGTCCAAGATCGACGGTGTAAAATCCCTCGTAACGTGATTAGGGGAGAAACTTTTGAACGATGATTCCGACAAATTTGAGAGCGAATTGCCGCCAACGCTGCAGGAACGTTTCCTGCGCATCAAGCAAATGGTGAAGGAGGCCCTAGCTAATCACAAGACCTTCATGGTCTACGGAAGGTCCAGGGTTATTCGAGAATGCCTGCTCAAGAGGGGTTGGTGCGAGAAATACTTTAGGAAACCTTCCCAGGGTACTCAGGAACCGATCAGTAACGATTGCCATAAGAATTTAGTAGACGAACGGTCCATCGAAGTCGAATCGCTTCAACAAATTCGACCAATCTTTCAGCCGATCAACACTTGAACGTGGACTCCAATCCGGTGACTTTACTGACCGGCATCGGGGATCTGACGGATGTGCAGAGCGAACGTCTGCTAATTTCCAAAATGCTCGCTAACCACACGGTGGACTTTCTCTGGAACACAGGATCCGATTGGCCTGGCTGGCCTTCTCAGGACAACAAAACTACCATCTTCAATAGGTTTTGCCGAGCTGCCTTTACCTCGAAGGTAACTCGGTGCGCTTAAGGAAAGTTCTGGATTTGTCACTGTTACACCGAACATTTCTAGGTTGGACTGTGCTCGAATGTTAGGCAAATGCACTGGTACTACGAGCCAGGGGTGGCAAATACACTATTTCCAAGGTGTTACAATATTTGTCAGCCGGACCAATTGCACGCATTTATGGAAGATTATAGGTACCGCGTTGCTTGCTACTCTCGTTGATCGTTCTTTAATGCTCGACAAATCGATTCTTGGTCAGATTCACGGCTTGCCTGGGTCTATTGAAGTGGGTCGTGGAAAAGATTAACAACGAGGGGGAGGAGGCAGCGAGGTCCCAAACCGGAACCGTGCCACTGAAAGCCTTGGACTTCGCCATTAAGAGATGCACCGATTTTATGAGCCAGCAGGCGCACGAGGACATCGACCAGGAAGCCGAGAGAGTCTGGTCCTATCAGTGGGACCAGTTTATCGGCTGGTACTACAAAATCATTCAAGGCCAATCGGTCTTCATTCACAACAACGTGCCCTTTCATGTGAGCAAGTAATAGATCCCTCAAGAATTATCAGACGGAACCGATATCGTCAATGAAACGAGTAATTTCCCCTTTTGAAAACAAAAGCAGAAGTATTTTCTGGCATCAAGGCATATCCTGAAGAAGATGAAAAAGTACTGGCCTCAGCTAGACATGGATGGCATCATGAACGTATGGATCCTCAAACCCGGTAACAAGAGTCGTGGTCGCGGTATCGTCATGATGAACAAACTGGAGGACGTTCTGGCCAAACTTAATCCGACGAACAAGGCACAGGACATGAGATACGTTGTCCAGAAATACATTGGTATTCCCATCTTTGTCTTATTCTTGATTTCTCTTCTCGCTCGAGGTTTCTCCTCTCTTCTCCTTCCTAAGCTGAGTTCGTCATCGAACTTCCTTAAATAGAGAATTTAAGACGCGCCATGTATCTTGTTTTGTTTTTCTTGTTGTGTTTTCTCTCCTTTTTGCAGAAAGACCACTTCTAATCTATAGTACAAAATTTGATATAAGGCAGTGGTTTATCGTGACGTGTGCCCAGCCCTTGACATTATGGATGTACAGGTATTCATAGGCAACAAAACTTTAGTAAAGACGACCGAATAAAATTGGGTTAATTATCTTATTAGCTCATGCTCCGCGTCATTAATGCATGCATCGTTATCATGCAATGCTCGATTCGCTTCGTTTCGTTTCGCCTCACGACATTTCTATTAATATCCGCAACCTAATTTTAATCTATAACGTATTGCGCCCGTACCTCACCTCCACCGTAATTACCGAACTTCCGCGCAAGTTTCGTAGTAAAGGGGTGGGTGGAGAGGAATCCCGTTCTCGCACAGAGAGTGAGAGCCGTAGAGAGACTGAGAAGAGAGATAGAGAGTCTAATTTTTTCAGAGAAAGCTACCTGCGATTCTGCTCGCAGAAATTCAGCTTGTCAAATTTCCACGAGTCCATTCATCTCTGCAACAACGCGGTGCAGTGTAAATATAAGAACTGCGGGGATCGAGATCCGGCACTTCCGGCGGATAACATGTGGGACGCCACGACTTTCAAGGAGTTCCTCAAGTGTGTATCTTCCTCTTGTCGCGTGCGATTAGATCGATTGTTCCCGTCAAGGAAGTTCGGTGCTCGAGCGGAGAATCAATATTTGGACCTTTGTTTAGAAAACAGGGCCACAACGAAGTCTGGGACGAGCTGATATATCCGGGAATGAAGCAAGGACTCGTGGGCTCGCTTCTGGCTAGCCAAGAGGCGATGGACAGAAGAAAAAATAGTTTCGAGCTTTACGGGGCGGATTTCATGGTGATGGACGACTTCTCGGTTTGGCTCATTGAAATCAACAGCCATCCGGATATGAGCTACTCCACCAGTGTCACCACGAGACTCTGCAGACAAGTGATGGAAGATACGATCAAAGGTAGAGCTCTATCGTCAATGGTGTCGTCGTTCGAACGGAACGTTCCTCGAGCGTTTTCACCGCTGCTCACTCATCGGATGTTTGCAGTGATCATAGATTACCGAGACGACAAGAATGCGGACACGGGCCAGTTCGAGTTAGCTTACAAACAAAAAATGCCCACCTGCCAACCCTACTTGGGGGCTGCTCTCTGCCTTCAAGGTACGAAGATCAACACTTGCGAGAGAAAGCCCAGCATCAATTTTCAGGATTCCAAGATGAATCTCTTGAACAAATCTCCGATAGTAAGTTGGCCAATTGGGGGGGAGGGATCGCGAATCAGTCGTTTCGCGGATCTATCGGTGAACCGTATGCGAATCTTCCAGCCTATCGTAACGAAGAAGAAATCTGCGACTCAAAATCACATTGGGCCAGTGATCGTTGACTTGATAGAGGAACTGGAACTCCAGCTCGATCAAGAATTCTACGCTTACTTCAAGACGGAATCCTCCAAGTTTCGACAGATACTGCCAGCCACTGCCCCGGCGAAAACCACGAAATTTTCCGAATTAGAAAAGCCGGAAATGGTGACGAAGGGAACTTCCGCTACTCAGCTCAGCATTAAAAAGCCTCCCCCGGTGGATCAGGTATTCAATTATCGTTTTTTACAGCCGTTTGTTCCGATCGTCAAGGACCGAAGGATTTAATCGAGGGGACAGATTTTGCAGAATAAGACGAAACCCAAGGGTGCCGTGAAATCGCTTCAGAAAATTGTGAAAAAGCCTCGCACGTGCACTGCTCGTCCGACAATAAAGCAGGAGCAGGTTTCGCCCGCGAAGCAACCTCCACCGATAATTTCAAGAATGGTCGCTCTTCAACAGCAGTCGAGCAGTTTAGCACCGAAATCCAATAAGATAATCAAGCAAAACGAGGAAAAGGTAGACAGCCCTACTGAGAACCCCGAAAAAGTCGATTGCTGTTCAAATAATTACTCGAATCTCTTCTCTTTCTTTTCTCTTAGATCATAAACACTGCATTGAGAGACGCCGCGAAAAAATATAAGAGAAGTGCAACGATGCAGCCTCAAATCCCACCCCTGCCATCTTTGCCAACGTCCAATAACAAACCACCAAATTCGTCCGTGGAAAAAAATAAGATAAAAACTTTCTCGAAAAAAGCACAATTTCGAAAAAAATCTAAAGTCTTAACAGATATCACCGGCATGTATGCCGTAGGCCTTGGTCTATCATGAAAACTTATAAATATTCTATGTCACAAAAACACACAGACACACGTTACACATACGCATACTCTGTCTCTCCCTCTCCCTCTTCCTCTCTTACTGTCGCTTATAAACTATATTTTATTCCTTGTTGAACAAAATAAACGATACTAAACTGCGAAGCTTTAAGAAATTATTCGATTATCCAAGTAACAATAGACAGAATATTTGCTCATTTCAAGTCAAACAACAAAATTCTCCGTTTCACATCGATCAAAAATCTGTCTTCGGAAATAAAAAAAAATGTCATCCCTTAAAAATCTATCATGATCCCTGAAAAAAAGAAAAAAAAAAAAACAGATTAATCCAAACCTGTTGTAGAAGAAGAGTTTTGAACATAGTTCGCAAAACATGGCCGAAACAGTTTCATTATTAAAGAGGAATGCCGGACTAAAACTTGAGAATATTTCGGTAAAATCCGCGTGAAATCTAAATAGGTTGTTTGATAAAGAGTTTCTCGACGAAAATCTTCCATACTAACGCTTTCTTTAAAACGCCTTAGAACGAAGTAATAGCGTGCAGAGATGACGAAGCAACGTTTCACGAAGGTTTTGACAGTATCAGCGACAGTGACACTGGTGAGTTTGATAATACAATCAATGTTGGTAAATGGCAGAAGGTAATTTCGACGAGCGCTTTACACCAAACGGAGAATGTTATACCCGAGGAAGAAGAAACCTTGGACTACGAGATTAATTTCGAACAGCGCGATTATCTTGAGAAGGAAACTGGCAGAACAGTCCAGAGTGGAGAAACGTCGAGAAGCATTTTGGAAAAAATATCGAGTCAAGCATTTGGTAGTAGCCTTGAGCAGAGAGGGCCTTTGAAATCATGCCTGAAAAAACGATCGATCACTCAGCGCGATAATTTCTTCGAGGCAAAACACGTAAGCCTTTCAAGGACTGGAATTCTCGTGGAATCGAGTGATAGCTGCGAGTATATACCTTCGGAGTTCTTAATCAAGCACGAATCATCGATCGAGGATGTATCGAGGGCTGAGTCGAGCACGTTTCAACCTCGGCAAAGCAGAAACGATCTGCAATTAGCGAAGAACCGACAATTGAAGGAACTATTCGTGAACAGGAGAATGAAATATAGAGGAAAGCGTATCGCTTTGAATTCCAGGGGGAAAAAGTTCCAGCGGAGAAATCTGTTTGACGAGCAAAGAACGAAAAAAGATCGTAAAAGCGGGGTGAGAAATTTTCCATCGATCGGACGTTCGCTGCAGGACGAGAGACTTTCAGAAATAGATCAACAAGACACTCGGCAAAATATTCTTAACGGGCTGACAATGAAGAATAAAAAGCTGCTAGATAGCTTGAAGGAGATAATCGATTCCATGGAGTCTGATTCTCAAATGAATTTAAAACTCCGGGAAAACAGGAAAACAAGCAGAACACCATTCACGATGCAAACTAGTACACATGAATTTGCTCGATATAAGAGGAACCCGTTGAGAATGATGATGCCAGTCTTTGAAAATCCCTCGATAGAGAAAACTCTGAACGAGTCCATGAGCAGAGCCTTGAAGAGATACATGGTACGTTCGGACGAATGGGAACATTTAGCGAACTTGACGACTGCACAAGAACCCCCGAATAAAAGAAAAAAAAATTAGATTAATGAGAAATTAGTTTAAGGCTAACGCGACCTGTGTGTACACTATCTTGTATATAAAATAAAGTAAGATATAAGAAAGCTCTTAAAAATAAAGATCACGGATTAAATAAAAAGTGCCTTTATTAATTTTATTCCTACATCGCACCTTCTGTGTAAATCCTCAAGTAGAATAGATTATTTAAAATATGCGCCAAAGCTTTGGTGGAATCCGAGAACTTGAAACTTCAAACTATTTTGTTAAATCAATAGTCCAAAAGTCAGGTGTAGAGGAGGTTTATCGGGGCTAGTCATGACGGAAGACATTGATAATAAAAAGAAAAAAAAAGTGATAAAAAATAAGCTAATAAGACTGTTAACATTTTTTCAACGTAAAAGAAGAATCTAACATTTATAAGAGCTTATAGTGAAAAATAAATGAAACGTCATTTAAACAGCTGACATACATTTCCCTTTTCATCAAAATCATTAGAGAGAAAAAAAATAACCTGTTTTTCGTCAATAAAATAAAAATTTTTAAAATTAATCGTTTCTCGTTCACACCGTCCCCATGTTCGCAAGCATGGATTATAAGTCGCAAATTCACTTAAATATACAAAGGCCGAATAGTGCTGCTCGTAAAATTCAGCAAAAGAAAATGATCGACACTGAAAAGTCTCAGGACTCATCTTCAGGTAAAATGATCCATCATGAATATTTTTCTTCAACAGGAACGCTTGCCACGGGGGATTTAATTAACATTATGTCGATCGATTGATGGAAATTAATGCATTCAGGCAGTGACGTTAAACGTGCGGGAATTAAAAAAAGCGTAAACCTAAAAAAGAATAGTCTTCTACCTAAAGAAACTTGCAAGGATAAGGGTTCGAAATTACTGGAGAAACATTTCGAGCAACAATTAGCAAGGTCCATGCAAAAAAGCGCGCAGCAGCAGCAGCAGCAGGAGATCCAGAAACACCAAAAGACCGTTCAAATGAAATTCGTTGCCACTTCTGATCCTCAGGTGAAAAAGTAAAAATAGTTTTATACTCGTTGATCTTCGTCGCGTTTAAGATAAAAATTGTTACATCGTTTGTACATAACGACGATTAAGGTTGCCAAAAAAATGTCGAAAGACAAGAGAATTATAAAGTCGGCCAAGCAGGAGAAATCGACGAAAAATTCTTGCGAGGTATCGTTAAACGAAAGACCAGCGTCTGAAAAGCACGCGTTAAGCAAAGAATTAAATAGTCTATTGAAATTGGACTCGAGCGGCAGCGCTCAGCCAGAGAAAATCACCATTTTCAATCCATCGGAGAATTCCTATAAGCTAGAACCAAAGATAGAAAGCAGCAGTTACCTGGAAAAAAGTTTCGAATTCTCTTTAATGGATCCAAACGAGAAAGAAATTAGTCTTCGTATCCAACAGAAATTAGAGGAAGCCGTCAAAGTATTTCTTTCCGTTAATCAATGCGACCGTAGAATTTCTCACCTCTATCCATGCGATTTATTTGCAGAATAAAAAGATCTTTTTAATACGAGGGGATATTCCTTATTTGGAAGATTCGTTGAGAAAGAGAGGATGGGTTCAAAAATATGAATCCACAAAAACCAGGCATATTCCCTATGGTGTGTTTTTTTTTGTCCGTCCCCTTGTGTTATTAAATTCTCTCTTTTTCTCTAAAGAGACGTATAGTAATTTTGATGATTCGATGATTAGGCAACGTTCAGAATCTGGACGCTCCGTCGCTGGGTGATATTCGTTCAAGGGACGGAGTTTTGAACGAAAAATATATTACTTATGCAACTTTAAAGCACGTACCGCCAGATTTTATCTGGGATTGTCGCAATGACTTTAGTGACTGGGGTAGCCACATAAAACCAGACACGCTGCTCAATAGATTTCAGAGGTCTTTTGTATACACGTCAAAGGTGAGTTTTGTTCAATCGACTAGTTTTATCGATCACTACGCATTCTTAATGTAATTTGCATCGAAAACTATTCGCATTAGCTGGGATTAGCGTCAATTTTACAAAATGCTCACTGGTACAACGAAGAGAACACATCGAACGTACAATTTCCAAGAAGCTACAACGTCGTACGGGATAAGATTGCATTCGTCAATGATTATAGAAGAACGGCAGCAGTCAGCCTTTTAAAATATTTCGTCGATCAAATCGATCAAGGAGTTGACCTCGCGTCCAAAGGAAGCTCTCAGGTTTCCCCAAGTCAGATTGAGTTTGCGATAAAAAGATGCGAGGATTACGTGGCTGTTGAGACCAACGAGTGTTTGGACCTGGAAGAATCATCGGTGTCGCCCGAGCAATGGGACGTATTTATCGATGATTATATCAAAGTCGTTCACGAAGGATATGGAATCTCTGATAATACGGAGAATATCGCTGATAATTATCCATCCCTAACTGTAAGATTTCCTTGCCTTTAAGATGTTCATAGATCCTCGAAAAAACCAAGTTAATCTTGTTTCAGATGTTGTACGGGGAAGCGAACCAAATATTGAAAAAAGTAAAAGCTATCGATCCTCAATACGATTTAAATGGCGTGCGAAATATTTGGATCTTAAAGCCAAGTGATCTATGTTGTGGTTCAGGAATTGCGATGTCGCACAAATTGACTCATATAAATAGGCGAGCTCAAGATTGTCCAAGAGATTACTTTATTGTGCAAAAATATATAGGCAAGTAAAAATCTGATCAATGAGAGATACTATTGTGTATGAAACATATGTATGTCGCGCTACTTTTTTATTTTTGATATAGAGAAACCTCTTTTGATTCATGGTACCAAATTTGATGTAAGATTATGGTTTCTCGTAACAAAGAGTTACCCACTGACGATCTGGATCTACAAGTATCATTCTTATTTTTTCTCTTTTAAAAACTACAGTCCCTACACTCGATTATATTCATTATAAACATTTAATCGTCCGTCAGGGAATCTTTCTTGCGATTTAGTTCAAGACAATTTACATTTGACACGTATCACGAAGCCATACATTTGTGTAACACCGCGATTCAAAATAAATACGTTCAGCCTAAAAATTGTATTCGCTCTCAAGACTGGGATTGTAATAAATTAAATGATTATCTCAAGTTAGTTACTTCGTTTCCGGTTTAAGGCTACTTTTAATTCATCTCTTTCTAATCTCAGATCAGTAGGTCACGCGGGTGACCCGTGGTACGATTTAATTTACCCAAAAATGTGTCAAGCTGTTGTAGCCACTATGCTAGCAGCTCAAGAACACATAGAGAGAAGAAAATATAGTTTCGAATTATTTGGTGCTGATTTTATGATAGCTGATGATTTATCGGTCTGGTTGATAGAAATTAATACCAATCCCAGGATGCATCCACCCAGTACCAGAGTGACTTTACGTCTATACCCGGATGTTTTGGAAAGTCTTCTAAAAGGTCTTTTTACATTGATAATGCACATCATTAACCGAGTGTAGTATAGCTAGACGAACAATTGATCTTGTTTTCAGTGGTAATGGATCTACCGACAAATCCAAACGCAAGTACAGGAAACTTTGTACTAGCCTATGAACAAACCATTACTGACTTTCAGCCGTACTTGGGAACATGCATGTTTGCTTTAGGTAAGGCAATGAAACCCAAAGAAACTGAAGAACAGTAAAATAAATGTATGAAACAAATTTTTCTCAACATGGGGACAATTATACATACTTTTTAAAAATAATTTATTAGATATATAATAATAAAAATAACAAACACATTTTATTCGTAGAAACGTTTTATTTTACAAATAATAACATTGCATAATATAAGACTGTGCGAAGCGCACAACTGTTTTTTTATCATAGTACACAAAAAAGTACATACAGTATTCATACAACTGTTCATTTAATAATATTTCTAGGCTTTCTTCTTTTTGTGACAAAAACTTTGATTGAGAAGTAAAAAACTATTTAAATTAATCATATTAGTTTATCTAGAGACCTCTTTTTTACAACTTAATTTCAATTTTTTCAAGTACTTTATAAGCAGTATTCTTTTACACAGTTTGTTAAAATTATTAATAAAAATGACTAATTTAGGGCAATAGTAGTATTTTATATATATGTACATTATTAATATAACGATATATTTATAATTAAAATGATCGATTAGCTATAAACACATCTAGAGCTATTTACATTGAGTTGATGAGTGATTCGGCAAATTGTATAAGTGATATAATGTAAGTAAGATTATTGTAATTTTGGTTGATATCATTAAGTATAATTATATACATTGTACTTGTAATCTACAAACGCGCGGATCTTACTAACATTTACATCACGAGTAAGTATATTCTCCAGAAAAAGAATGTTAATCTTTTTTTGTACATATACATAATTAAAACTAGTTTTATACTTCTGAAAGAAATAATACTTAAATCATATTTTAATGAAAAACTGTAATATGTATAAATGTAAATGTGTGTGTATATATATGTATGTATGTATATATGTATGCACACTTATTATTGTGATGTATTTATTATATAAACACCTAAAGATATGTAAATATAATATGTACATTTAAATGAATGTGCATACATATACAAAATCTGCAGGACATTGAAATCTGATGAGAACTTTAAATAATTTAATATTGACTGATTCGATTTAAAAATAAGTCTCATTAAATTTCATTTGCCACTATAAAATATAAAATGAGATTTTTTAAGAATGCTGCATAAACTACAAATATTTCAATACAGCATAAAAAATTAAATTCTGTTTAAATTAATATTTTCAAGTTTTCTATTATACGTGAATATCACATGTACATATACAAGTGCACGAAATGATGCGGACTCACGTAACTGTTTTAAGCGAAAAAGACAATTTCGGCCTCGAGTTGTTTTTCCCCAGAATTTTCTTTTGCTCTTCCTTAACCCTCTTCTCGTGCTCTTTTCTCATTTTCTGTCTTTCTTCTTCCATTAAACGTTGTTCCTCCACCATGGCCAATCTTTCCTCAGCCTATAAGTTAAAAATCAGAATAATTCAACATGAGCTTTTTCTCTCTTTTATACAAAACACGGTTACGTACTAATTTTTTCTGAGCTTCTTCAATTTTTCTGTTGTTCTCTTCAATGATCCTCTCTAGTTCCTCACGTTTTTTCCGCTCTTCCTCCTATAATGACAATAGATCGTGTTCTTAAAGAATAATATTAAATTTCACTTTTCAGCTGTTGTTACACCATTCATATCCAAAATCATAGTGCCGCTATCAACAGCCTAGTGTTACACATCCTAAGAAACCTTTATGGGAAAAATCTTTGGGAGTATATGAAATTTTGAGATCGGATCTCGAAGGAAGATGGCTCATCGTGTGATCATATAATACGCATATTTAAACCCAGTTCCTTCATTTAGAGCTCCTCTCTTACTTGGCAGCGAATGCTGTTTATTGTTAGATTCCCCAGATGAAAACACGACGACTTACGATGCCACTTGAAAGCGAAAGGTGAATGATGAGTTTGAATCTATTGTGCATGCAAAAGAATACGTGAGAGAATCTTCTTCTTTACGCGGTAGCACGACGATTTCTGTTAAGTGCACAGTACAACTATTGTAGTATTGTGGAGAAAACGTATATACATTAGAAAAAAATGAGACAAAAAAAAAAAAAAAAACAAAAAAGGAGACAACGATACCATTTTAAGTGTCGGTACATTATAAGATATAACAGCGTAAAAATAAAGAATCGCCCTTAAAAACGTATGGTGTGTCGTCCGGTTGACCCTTGCCTTGTGTGTCCCAGTAATATCATTACGAATCTAAAATGATTCCTAAGGCCATTTTTTGTTTATAGTGTTCCAACAAAGAATATATGATAGTAGTAATAAAATATTGGTATAAAATGAATTATGAATATATAAATTGGATAATACCTGAATGGAGCTCATACGCCAGCACGCAGGGGATGCCTTCTTCATCGAGAATCACTCAGCAGTGAGTAAAATACCGGCATCTTCTGTTGGTAGTCAGTAAGGAAGGTGACCTATACATTGCTAGGTCGTGCTTTGTTGCTATGGGATTTTTTTCTAATTTCTCTGTCCCTTAATGTGTCTATTACCTTTCCCTTTACTTTCTACTTTACATACTTCTCTTTCTCCTTCCTTCTCCCTCTCTTTTTTTAATATTTGCAGATGTGTAAAATTCAAGTGCAAAGCAACAACGATAAAACTCGGGCAATTTCTAAGGGTCTCTGTCCATTTGATCGAAGCTATTCGGGTGACGCAGTTATCAAATCATTGTTAAACAAACGTGACAGATGAAATGAAATAGTAGTGCTCTCGAACATTTCACTTCAGGACTCTTACTTGTAAGTCAAATAGCAGGACTCTACCTAATTACTAATCAAGTACTAATACATAATCATGAACGCTAATTAAATCTCGTACACTTTCCATTACAGAATAATTGAATCGCAATATAAACTATTACTAATAATAGTAATAATAATAATAATAATAATCATAAAGATAATTATAACAACAACAACAACAACAACAAAATAATAATAATAATATTAATAATAATTGATAATCTTCTTTTCTTTTTTTGAGATTAGATTTTTTATATTTTTATTTCCTTGTGACTTCTTTTCTCAACCGATTTTAACTCAAAAAAGTAGATTCTGTAGATCTATTTGGTTTACTACAAACAACATGAAATGAAGAATATAGTTGTAGTTTTCAAATAGACAAATACAAAAATAATTGAATATGTTGAGTATGACAGATGTACATAAGGTTTTCATCGCCTGCTATTACAAATATATAACTACTTTTGTAAAAGCTTTATTTTTTCAAATTTATAATGATTTTCAAACAAGTTTTCAATCGATTCTTTTTCTATATTAGACTACAATCATATGCTCAATAAATAATAAATAATCCATTTACAATAAAATATATTAAACATCAAATTTCACCGTTCTAATCTCGTCGTACTGCTCAGATTCTTAGATAAAATACTCTAATTATAAAAATGGACTTGTTAACTTGTCACCAAGACTTTTCCCGGTCGCGGTAGTAGACTATATTAAACTAGATTAATGTAAATAGTTTAGTTTACACCGACTAATGAATTCGACAATAGCGAAGATTTTCAAAAGAAATTGAATTTTTCGATTGTCGAAATCTTTTAGCCAAAAATAGAATGATGGAAGGTTATATAATGTTGTACAGATATAAATATATACATGGTATAGGTATAATATTTTGCTCAGAAATAACTGAAGCATGCGCCTATGATATCAAAATTTGTCTCACATAATAAATTATATCTCCCCAACAACGAAACCTCGTCGAATACTAGATACTGAAGTATTGTGGTTTTCCAGTCAAAGAATCTTGAGAAAAAACCAACCACAATGCTTCCAGCCCAAACGCTGTGACCGCGACAGTAACGCTGAATTCTATATCAGATTTTTAAAGCTAGAGTTTGATTTCTTAATCTTGAAAGTAAAGGTACATAACTTTATTGCTAAATGTAGTTACCCTTAACTTTAAAGATTAAATTCTCACACACGTACATTACTGTTTACATTTGCATCAAACAAATATCTTACCTACATATTGAAGTGTCATACGACCATTATGTATTAGTTAAAAATTTTGTTTTTACTAATAAAACAAAATCATAGTATCTGGTATTTGTGATAAGATGAAACCACTTACAGTTATATATAATTTGATCAAACTCATTGCTTGCTGATAGTAACAGCGCTTGGGCTAAATCTGGCCAATATTTCTATGGATTAGTCTTACCTCTCTTCGTTTTTCCTCTTCACGTAGTTTGGCTTGTCGCCACTCCATCTCTTCCATCATTTGGCGCTCCATAGCTCGTTTTGCTTCTTCTACTCGTCTTTGTACCTCTGCTTCTATTTCCTCCTTACGTTTTTCCAACTCTTCTTCTACCCTCTTCTGAACTAGTTCCTCTATACGTTTAGCTGCTTCTTCCTCAACCATTTTCTGTTCCACTTCCCTTTGTCGTCTGCAGACAAACACATAGCAAAATGTTCTAGCACTAGTCGGACATTGCTACTTTTACAATAGCATGCTTTTACAAAAAATAGAAAAGTAGAATTTAGAAACTTTAATAAAAGAAACTTGTCCAATGACATTTAAACTTATAGAAAGATTAATTATATTAGTAAGATAAATTACAAGAAAAAGTCATGAACCATTATATAGTTCAGATATCTAATTAAAAATGAAGCATGCTTTTGCATACTTTGCTATAGAGATATGTTGATAAAAATATGTAAATTAACCACCACCATGAAAAATTTACACAATCTTACCCAACCGTACTCGTGGCGAGGGTTTTGTTTGATAATTCTTTCTTTTTCCTGACAACACAAGTATAAAGTGGACGTATAAAAATTATTTGATTAAAAATAATTTGATTATTAATCCTTGTTCCACTTGATGCGCAATAAAATGACTGCACATGCAAACCAGGGTTGGAAAATATTTATAAAAAAAAGGCTTAGAAACACATTTACTATATCCATCTTTTTCTAATTAGGAAATTTTGTCCTATAGATAATAATCTTTATTCTATAATAAAATGTTCAGATGTTTCCCTCAAACAATAGATTAATTTAAGTAAAAAAAGTTGTGTAGAAAACAAAAGTGTTTCACATTTTTGGAAGACAGAACTACGTTAACATTAAGGAAAGAGACAATTACACCAACCCTGATAAAAAATGTCAAGGGAACCAGGTAGGCACTTTGGTTTATTTACCTTTGTCTTTCCATTTCCGCAAGTCTTTCAACCTCATCCATTTTGCGATCTCTATCTCTGTAAGATCGTTTCTTATGGCTAACTATATGTACATCATCAGAAATATCTGAAGCAGAACTAGATGAAGCAGAATGTGATCTTTTTCTGAAATGCAAAAGAATAGATACAGTTCATAAACACTTGTAAATCAATGAATCAAAATATTTCAAAAAGACAAATATATATATATATATATATATTATAGCAATATGTCTTTATATATATATATATATACACATATATATATATATATGGTATTAACAAAAAAATTAATATTTATAAGCAACTAAGAAAATGGCGGAGTACAAGTAAGGTTAAAGAGATAGTAATAGAAAGAGAGTTTACCTCGACTTAGAACTTCGTTCTTTTGGTTTATCCGAATATTTATTATTTGAATGTTTTTCTCGCGACTTTGAACGTTTACGAGAATGTTTGCTTTTATGACGCCTTCTACTTGGAGATTTAGATCTAGATCTTGACCGACCCATCTTTCCTAGCTTCACTGTTTTCTTAGTGGACTCAATCGCGACTCGAATTCTTACTACCACTAACTTTAAATACTTGAAACGCAAATTTCTAAAACGACACAAATTATTTCTATCGGAAAACCAGACTGAACTAAGCTCAAAACGACAGTGTTTCTGTACTCTTTTCGGACACTGCAACTATTATGCAGCCATCTTTAAAGTACAATGGGTGCAATGCATTATGGTGGAAATTTTAGATGCCGGCTTATTTGCTTACTTCAGACTAAACTAATTCGTTACATAGAATGAAAATAAGGACTTTTTAAAAAGGAGTTTACAGCAGAACAATCCCCACCAATATATCGAAATAATGAAAATAATGATGAGGTAAAAGATTATCATTAATAAAATTCACGAGACTTTGTATCGCGTGTTTACATTTTCCGCTTTTCTCTGTCCAATCAGATTGTAGTCGCAAGAACGTAGCATGATTCACGCGGACCCTGGGTTCTCAATGAAATCCATATCACATTTGAATAACGAGTTTGTTTCTATATAATTCTCTCGGCCCATTCGATCAAAGGAGAATCGCGAGAAACCTCGGAGTTTGTACATATTTTACAAAAAAGATTCTATCACAATATTATTGAATGAAGATAAGATGCGAGTAACAATCGAGATAAGTAAGACAGGTAAAAAGAAATGAAAATAATAGTAAGAAGAGAATTTGTGAATGAACGCGCGTGCATCTCGGGATTGCAAAATGATTAATAGTTTATCGGCGGGAGAAGGGGTGTGTGTGTGTGCGTGCGTGTGTGAAAAATGCAATAAATATCAAAACAAAAAGTGTGACAAAAAAAAGAGAGCGGAGTAAGACCTCCAAGTATTGGCATCTGTTCACAGCTGTGCCTGCGTCGCGCGCATCTTTTCGGCTCATTCCGCGACAGCAGAAATCAAGATGGCGGCGTTCTGTTTGCAGATAGCTCAGCAGTGGATATAAATACGGAAAAAAAATAGTGCGAGTAACAGTTAGGGAAGATTGGCAAATTGCAGGTAACAAGACAGCAGTGCTATTCAATGACACTTTGACCAAGGGAGTGAGTGTAATCGGGAATAGAGGAAAATTGCAAGATTTTCCGAAGTTTGAGAAAGGTGCCCACCTGAGGAATGCCAGATAATCCCGAGACTTGAGGAAGAGGAAAGGGCACAGGACCGGGATCGAAGGATGCGGAACTGAAGGGTCCCGAAAGATCCTATAGGTTTCCAAAAGGAGTCGCTGGTTAATTCAAGGTCGGTGCCTTCCTGTGACGTATGTGTGTCGCGGAGGGTTGCCAAGGTCCGTCAGTGTCTTCGTGTTCGAGGATTCGATGCGATTTCCTGCCCTGGGGACGGGGATTGCGATCGGCTGCTGCCTGGACAAATAGTCCAGCAGCTCTCGACGATTCTCTCAAGCGGAAGCAGTGGGGCAAGGCGCCGGAAGCAGCCGAGAGTCCGGAAGCATAGCGAAGAAGATGGCCTTCAACGAGGTAAGTCCTCGAGTTCGAGTTTGAGCTCAAGCTAATCGAGCTATCGAGCTATCTCTCGTCATATCCATAATATACCTCATCATTCTTTTCCTCAAACTTCTTATGTTTGATAATATTTTGCGCGACTTGTTTTCCTCGTTTCTTATCGTCTTTGCCATTCTCTTGCTAGGTTAGTTTATATATTGCTCTCCCCCTACCCCTATCCCCACCTCCGCTCTCACCCCTACCTCTATCCCTTCCATCCCACCTCACCCCACCGTCCACCCTTGTCCACCCCTCCACTCCATTCTCTCGCAATTAAAATAAGGAGCATGAAAACAGATGTGTGTTTCCCTCTGTGTTTTCTTGGCGCATAGCACCATGGAATATAGCCGAGGAAAACTAACCTTTCATTTTCCTAGGTTTTTGAAGGAGAAAACCCCTTGTCCCTCTCTCTCTCTCTCTCTCTCTCTCTCTCTCTCTCTCTCTCTCTCCCTTTTCCTCTTCCTCGATTCGCTCGATCAGGGTGACCTCACGACCCCCAAACGCCAATTCTAACCTAACCTCTGTTCCTGCGCACAGCTGGTATACGAAGCACCCCCCTCTCGATTCTCTTTTCTCTACACTTTATATCCAACTTTATTGTCGTATCCTTTATTGTCTCTCCTTCCTCCCTTCTCGGTGGAGAACTTTCGTTTAACTAGCAGACATGAAAAATCCCTTGGAAAATTTTAAAAAAATTTCCTATTTGAAACTTTCTACAGCAGTGTCTCCAGCAGCGGCTATATTATTGTTGTGTACGGCGCATTGCCAGTGCATTGCAAAATTTATATTATGCATCGTGGTGCATCAGTAGAAACGGTGATTATTCGATGCCTCGTTTCCCAGTGTGAAATGATTGTTGAATCGGTGTGACATTTCACGAGCTCTTTGGAAATAATGAAACGTGCAGGACGTAGCCTATAATTTTAATTACGTCACGAGGTAATTATTCCTTCTCCTTTTGGACCGATTGATGATTCAGCCGTGTATCGGCAAGGCCTGAAATTTTATAATCATACGCTTACCACGATAATCTCATGATTGATTCATTTTCATCGTCCTTCGCTTTTTAATCTTTCTCATTGAATTTCTCTATCGATCTATTTTATTCCAGTGCCGCGATATACCTCAATTGGCCATTGCCCTCGAATTTCTTGAATTCCGATTTTATCTGTTTAAACAAAATTTACTTACTTTGAAGTATCTTATCTCGCGTGTTTGTCCATATAGTGACCGATATTAACACTAATAAAATATAAGGCATGCACACGAAAAACGACAGGGAAAGAAAAAGAGAGAGAGAGAGAGAGAGAGGGATTAACGGGGATTACGTTTACTCTTTCTTCTCTACTTCCCCCAGCGTTTTCGACGGATCTTTTTCATTTGACCGAGGGTGAGGATGAGGAAACATTTTTTGGTCAAGCGACATGAAAATCGGTATCTCCGACACGGAGACACAAGGGTAAGGAATTTAGTCTCTGAAATCCTCTTTGGTTTATTGACAATTCTACGGCTTCTCTTCTACCAAGCGCACGAAGCACTTGCCGTTATTTTTATGGGCGTAAAACACTCCGAAATGAAATTTCAACGCCACGCCATTAATTTGGAAAGAATGCTAATGCGGCATGCTAAGTTGCGCCAACTAAACAATTCATAAGTCGAATACACGCGTAGCTACGCGGGGACACGCGTGTGTTCGTTTGCGTACGTGTTTGCTCCAAACAGGTTTGCCCATATACCAGAAGAACCTTACGGTTGCACCGTGAGTTTTTTTTTATCAGTATCTGGAAATCTTAGTTTATATACGTTTGGGGACTGTGCCGTAGTCGACTTTTCACACGTGCGTGCTATCGTCATCCTACGTGATCTTATCACTGAAATATTTAGCTCTATATAACACACGAGTATGTCCCCCGAAACGTGTTACGCGATATCCCATGGTAAAAGCTTCCCCGATTCCCTTTGTTCATTTGATTTTTCACGAGTTCCCTTTGATTCTCTTCCCTCCCCCCCCCCCCCTACGATAAGAGTAAGAGTAGCCATCGGATAAAGTCCGGATAGAGTTGGTTCGACGAGTAAATTCTATGAAATCCGTAGGCGAAAGTAGTGGACTACGGACAAGGGAGAGGAGCGGTGAACTATGGAAATTGACAAAGGCGGTCACATCCGTGATTACGGCAAGCTACGTTTGCCTTCGGACAATGCAGCATTGTGCGTCCTTGCCAGAGACGCGCACCATAGCTTCCACCACGAAAATCCTCCTCTCTCACCCCTCGCCACCCATCACCCCTTTATCAAGGAAATCAGTCTCAAAAGAAAGTTGACTCTCTTCGAATAATTTCCTTCGGTGAATAACCACACGTACCGTCGCTATGTACGTGTTTACCCGAAACACGCGTTCCTCTCCTCACCCCCCTCTCACCCCGTACACAATGAAAACTTTACATCATGCAGGAAGGAAGGAGCGGCTCACGCATGTGTAGGTAGGACCCGCAGCGATAATTGTTTCGCACGCGTAAATACGAGACTGATTGCCGTCGGGAATGCGAGTGAAACTGTTTCGCACTCTGGTTCGAACATGGTGGCGGCGCGATATGCGAGGGTAGTTATCACTGCCTCATTTAATATCCTAAAAGCATAAATTCCGCAATGCGTAATACAGAGAGAGAGAGAGAGAGAGCGACGAGCGCCACCGATTCGCTCGCGAGTTCGATTGGACGGGAATTCATGCGATTTGTTCTAATAGCTCTCGCTAAGCACAATTGACCGAAGGAATTAATATTAACGATGAACATATTGAACGCTCAAACACAGGCAAGTCGCGATCGGAATGAAAGATTCAGTGGAGAGAGAGAGAGAGAGAGACCCGAAGAAACGGACGAGGGGAGAGAATGGCGGTGGTGGTGGGTCGTTCCAAGAAACAAATCAGGTATCGCAGGTGGTGAGAAGACTCGTTGATCCGAATCGGCGAATTACGCGGAGACGCGTAAACTCGTGTGCAAATTGTTACGTACGTGACTAAGCGGTATCGTTTACGCACACAGACACGAGTCAGCTGATAGTTTATGCGCGAGCGAATTGCGCGCGGGAAACTTGCGCGTAATAAGAGAGAAGACCGGCCGGCAGAAGCTACCGGGTGCCGGATGCGCAGCGAGAAAAGGAAAATCGCTCGGTCCTACGTGGAACGTGACATTTGCTTCGGTAAATACGGAAAATAACGAGTTCTTCGCAATTTCACGGGACAGGAGGAGAATCTTGGAAAGGGCGTCCGACCGATCGAGGCGATACGAGGTGATCGCGCGCGATTCCGCTTACCTCCCGTTCGGTAAACGTTCGACGGATATTTTGCGGCTGCTGAAAGCACAGCCGCGCGGTGGTTCTTCCCCGCCGGTGGGAAGGGTCGACGGGAGGAGGGATCGTGGGAAAATTCGCGGACAAAGGAAAACCGAGCATTCCCAAGGCCTCCGGTTGGAATTAGGAACCAGGAACGAGAGAAGGGGGTGTTGGAAAACGCGGAATGAAATTTTTCGTCGTGGAAGGGATTCCACGATCGAGGAAACGTTCCCCTGCGCGGGGCAAGGAGATGGTGTCCGAATTCTCTGGCGATCCTCGTGACGTCACTCCGTGGAACGGACCCCGGAGAAAGTAGAGCGACTCGCGTGGAAGCCGAGTGTTTCCGTGGAAAAAACGAGGCCCCGCTTGTCGCGTTCTCTTTCGTTTCCAGTCACGGTCGCAGATGGGGAGGAAGAGTTTTTTCGCGAATCGCGACTGCAAGGGGGAAAAATTTGACGAACCACCCCTGGCCCAATAGCCGTTCTCGCGGCTGTCTCATCCGCTTCCGCCAGGATTGAATCGCTCGCTACGAACGTCCCTCGGGGGACGTTGGCCCCGCTCGTCGGCATTTCTACTTATTCGTGCCGGAGATAAACGGGAGATAGGAGAGATACGAAAAACTGGATTTTTGTCGGCCAACTTGACGCGCGGCTTCATTTAGCGGCACGTGGAAAGTTAATCCGGCTGCGCAGGGGAAAACAGGCTTGCCGGCCCAATATTTTTATGTCGGGGCAGCGGGGATACGCCTCGCGAATAGCAATTAGCGCGAACTAGCGGGGAAGCAAACGGGAGGAGAGTCCGGCGCGACTCCCTCGTTCCAATTTTCCCGGCGGCGATGTCCGGCATTCCCTTGCGCTCTCCAGCGTTCTCCAGCGTTCTCCAGGCGAACTTCCTCGCATCCTCTGATTTATCGGCGGGGAGTCGACTGACACAGAAAAACAAGGTGTTTAGCGGTGGCCGGACCGTTAGCCGTAGAAACGCGCGCGTTATGCAAAGCAGAAGATTGGTAGGAACGAAAGCGGAGGAGGGTGGACGCCAAAGAGGAGAACGGGGGGTGGGGAGTTGCGACGGTCCAGGTTTCGCGACGCCTCCTACTGGAATTCCTGGTTCGCACCGTCCCGTTGGAACACGAGCTATGCGTCATAATTCAGCGTTACGTGTCGTGTCCTTGACACGGATATCATTCGAGAGTTTTTTTGCGTGACTCCTTTCGCCGCTGGGAATTCGAAATTCGTCGAGTTTTTGTTTCGGCGGGGGGGTGGTGGTACTACCGCCCCCGATACGCGGTGGTGATATTATCGGTAAACCAAAGAGTCGAGGGAAAACTCGAGGAAACGTTCCGTTACCGATTCTTTCTCTCGCGCGTCAAACTTTTCTCACTGGTCGACTTAATTGCGTCTCCGGGGGGTGCGGAGTTTCTCTTCTCGCGTTGCTTGTCTTTGCAAATTTTGCAAAGTGCACTAGGTTGAGGGAATCGCGCGACTTCCGTTCTGGATTGCTAATCCGTTGAATCGCGCCTTCTCTTTTCTTGCATCTCGTCCAGTTTACCTTATCTCATCTGGATGCGCGCGTGTAGTATTTATGTATCTATATAGATTTTTTGAGATACGTTTAGATAGAGCCGCGCGCTGATAGGTGGAATTTGCGAAGAAAAATATCTGGAGTAGAAAAGGTCTTTGCACCAGAAGAAGCTCGGGTAGACGACCAGGAAATAACAAGCGAGAAATTCCTTTTCTCCAGTGAACGGTGTGTATGTGTCTTCCCAGACTGTTTCACCCTCCTCGAAATTGAAGCCCGAGCCACAGGATCTCGATACGTCCGATACATGATTAAATTTAATAGCGAACAATAAGGAGCTCCGTCTTTACAGAAATAGAAACGTGTTATCGCGTTTTGCTTTTTCAGAAAAAGTAGGAAGAAAAAACAGAGGGAGAGAAAAGCTTCGAAGTAAATGGGCGGCGGAGGGGGTGAATTGGTCGAGCTGAAAATCGCGCGAGACAATTTCGCGGTGGTTTTTCATAAAGTTGGTGGTGGCTTGTGGTGGTGGGGCCTGCGTTGATGAAAAAAGGGAATAAGAGGAGACGGAAATAATGGCGTTGGGAAAATTACAGCGCCTCGTCCGCTCTAGAGAATTCATGAATTTTAATGATTTGCATGGTAGTGTAAACATCACAGTTGCATTTTATCGGTAGGCAAACTATTAATTGGCTCCCGAAACGTAACGAGGGTATCAGAAAAACTCGAAAATTAAATATCCGGTTGCACGGAATCTTGCAGTTAAATGAAAGGGGAAACTGTCTTTAAAGTTCTTGAATTCCTCCGGAAGAATTGCACGGGTGAGTTTTGAATCTTTTTTTTTTCAACTTTTTCCCAGGGAAATATTCTTATTGCTCGAAGAGTAATTTGATGAAGATCGAGAGAAAGAGAAAGAGAGAGAGAGAGAGAGAGAGAGAAACGTTTCATGCATCTAGTCTGACTCGCCAGACCCTGAAAGGGGAAACGATGGTGAGTCTAGTCTCTCTGGCGACTTCACAGACATCCAGCAACGCTCGCGAACTTGGCACGGGTTTTTCCGGTCTCCTGGAGACCGGCCACGGATATTTCCTGAATATTCATTCCCCTTTAAAACCTTGAGGCAAAAAGCGCGGCTCGTCAAAGTTCTTGAAACCATAAAGCCTGTGCTCCTATCTCGGCTTCCCCATAGATAACTCAGAGTGGTACGACTCTCTCCGCGTGGCTCTCGGAAAATCATTGGAAGGTGAAAAAAATCGAGCTGTCCGAATGAAAAATTCAGCGGGAATTCACCGAGAGAGACGAGTCAGAGTGCAAGGGGTGAACTTCGTCTTGCCGGCCTCCGTCGGAAGTTTTCGGATGAAACGCGAGAAATCGGAAGTCGCCGTTAACTCGCGCACAACGCAAACTTCCGGCTCGAGTAACTCGCGCCGAGTCCTCCTGGAGTTGGCTAGTTTGCTACGGCGAATTGAGAATTAAGTAAAGAGCGCCAAGTATAAATCGTAGCGATTTCTTTGCAAAACTTTGATGAGATTCTTCGGCGAAGAATGCTGGAGGAAAGGAAGGAAAGAGAAATTCTCAGGACTCACCGCTTAAAGCGGATCGCCGAGTCTCACCTTCCGTTTTACCTGGAGTAAGTGCAGCGATCAGCTGTTCCTCTCCACCGCCGCTGGAGGAACGTCCTTAACGCCGTCGATCTTAAAATATTAAGGGAAGAACCGTCACCGATTTATATCGCTCGATCGTTTAGCTTTTATACGAGCCACTCGCTATTTTCCACATCGGAATCATTGAGATTCCACGCTAGGCTTCCGCGAAGATGAAAAATCGCTGCGGCATCGATTCCCGTGCCACGAATAGCAAACAGCTGACTTTTGCAAATGCCTCTGGCTACCGATGCTAAACAAAATATCCCTCTTTCAGCGGACAGACAGACATTGAAAAATTCAGGGAAAAGCGTTTCCCCCGATTCTCCCCCGACGCTCCTTCGCCTATTTTCTATTCGACTCTGGCTGGAGGCCCAGCACCCCGGTTCAGAGTAGAAGAGCCGGAGAATCGGGAGAACGGACCTCTTCCATCGGATTCCGATCGTTTTAACGATTCCATGCGCGGCGACGCTTGCTTTTAAATGGTACGACTCTAAATTAGCGTGGAGCGTCCTTTCCTTCCGTCTGGAAGCACCGTAAGCCTCCAGGTTACTCCGGGAGAACCGGTTTATCGTTGCGTTCACGATTCATGAACCATAAGTGGCCCCTACCTTTCTGCCTTCCACCTTATTTCCCAAAGGTTTTTTAACCTTTCCTCGAGAAAAAGGGACGAGGAGAGGAGAGAGAGAGAGGAGAGAGCATCGCTACCTCCGTAAAGATCGATGGAATTCATTCTCGAAATTAGCCCGCGCCTCCACCCCTTGGCGGGGTGGTTCCTCCGTCCTCGAATTATTCCTCGAATTCCCCGCGCTGAAATCCACTTAATTTCTCGAGTGATTTTCTCGGATCGAGCTCCAATGGATTTATCGTTTATTTCATCGAGGGAGGGTATCATCGAGAGATTGACTGGAACCTCCGAAGGAATCCCATCCCCGGGAGGAACACCCTCGTAATGGTTAACGGCTTTTCCCTTTTTCACGGGGAGGAAATTGACGACGATACTGTCGCGTCCGCCAGTCCTACCCGATCCGAAATTTCCTTCCTCCTTTTAGTTTTCGCGCTTACTCCAAGGCCGGGGGTTCTCGCGCTAGATTTTAATTTATCTTGGTCGTTGCGTCCTTATCGCAAAAAGTCTCCATGCTACCTCCCTTGTTACGTCGCTCCTGCTCTCTCCGGGGGTCGTTCACAGGGTGCGTCTAGACGCTCAGGATTTTATTTGAAGGTCAATACACCTTCCGCACGGTTAAGACGACAAGATTATTACGTTAACTCCGATTAGCCGATCAATTCCCCTACGCGAGAGAAAGAGAGAGAGAGAGAGAGAGAGAGAGAGAGAGAGAGAGAGGACTTTTTTCCCCCGAGTTTCGAAAGTCCTGTAAAGACCAGGGACCATAATAAGGGGATTGTAGGAATAATTCGATGGAACTGCTCCTCCGGCGAACATGAAGCAGGGTGCATCGGCCCAGGATGGTATTTCGCAAAGTTTTCGGCCTGAAACCAACGGGGATGGATGGATGGATGGATGGATGGAGAAAGCTCCTCGGTCGGGAGCTACTGGCGATAGAGGAGGGGGTGGAGGTGGTGGTGATGGTGATGTTTGGAGAGCGGGGGTGGTGGAAGTAATTCCATGGGCAGACACCCCCTCCAAGGTGGTTCGCGTGGCGATGCACGCAGCCACCCCTCCCACTGAGCATTCCCCACTGGTGGGATCGTCGGGGGTGGCTAGACTGCCAAGGGGTTGCGGCGCCGATGTCTCCTTCGACTTTCAGTCGACGCGCGCCTCTTATCGCGGAAGCACCGCGAGCTTTTCTCGCGCCTTCCAAGATTTTCTCCAGGAATCTCCTCGCTTCCACCCGCGTCACCCTCGAGTTTTCTACTTTTCGTCGTCTCGCGACTCGCTACTCTATAACGCGTCTTTCCTCGAGAGCATTTTCCATCGGAAAATCCCCCAGAGAGGGAAATCGCATAAGGGACAACACGATCGATCGCTGCCGGACGATTCAGCAGGGTAAAAAATCTGCAGGGGTAAATCACGGGGGAACGGAGGGGGGAAGGACAGACCCGAAGTGGACGAGGTGTGACCTAACGAGTTTCAAGAAACTCGGGGCTACTTTATCTGAAATTAAATCAGCAGACGTCATAAATTCCTTTTATGGCAGACGCCGTTCTCGTTGCAGGCAGAATGCAAGGCTTGATATTTCTCTAATGAAACGCGACAGGGGAGAATATCGCGCGATTTCTTTCCTCGCGAGAAAACTTTAAAGCTTCTCCTCTATACGTGTTTCACCGGAGACTACACACGATCGCATGCTATTTTTCCACCCCTTTTCTTCCCCCTCCTTCTACTGCTCTTTCTGCTTTTTTACCCACACTTTCCTTCTTCATCGATATTTATCGACGGAATTCTTCGCGTACGCCGCTTCCCGCAACTCTATAATCCGCAATGCGTAAGTTCTTGCTGGGCGAGAGTGCGAATTCGAATCTGTATCGGTGAATCATCCGATTTTCCCCTCACTTTCTTCGCTTCGCTTCTCTTAAAGCTTCTGACGAACGAGGAACATCGCTTGTCTGAAAATATTCCGTGGAGTGAGTATTTTCGGCGGAGGGTGTGTTAAGATTCGGGCAATAACTTTCTTTCTTTCCGCAAGCTCGTGCATTTTGTATCCTGAGGGAAACACGAAAGACCCTCCGAGCAAAAGAGAGAAAGAGAGATTTCGTAGGGAACGTAGACATAACGATGGGTGTGCGTGTTATCCAAGTTTTCCCCGTAGACGTCGTAAATCTCGATTCGCGCTACGAGGGCGACTTCCACAGGAACTTAAGACACTGATAACTTTTTGCCTTCTATCTCAAATCTATTCTTTTAATATTAATTCGCACTTTAATCCAAACCTGGAACTCCTCCCGTAAAGCCGTACCACTCGAAGAAATTCAAACAACGAGCAGTCTGCTCTCTAATATTATCGTTATAGCTTCTTTTTTCCTCGTTTTGTTTGCATTATTTATAAAATTGCGCGTCAATCGCGGGATCCCGCGCCAAATCTCCCGGCACGCGCGTTCCTCGTGCGATCAATCGATCGATCGATCGATCCGCGCGCTCGAACAATTTTTCCTCGATCTCTTAAAAAAGGAGAAAAAACAGAATGAAAAGCATATACAATTATCGGGTTTTCGTGTAAAATTGATTCTCGGCATTTTTTATGAGTTCGAGGTAATATCTGGACGAAAGACTTTGATTGGTGAATCATTAATGATTTTACCAGCGCTTTACTGCTTCACTGTCAGAATCCGAAGCATTCGGAAATAGACACGTCTCCGGTTTATCTCGCACCTGCCAGAACGTCGACTAAATATAGACGTGCATTCGTTTTCCCAGCGCAAAATCAATAATGGCATGGCATGGCGGGCCCGTCGTATCCTCTCCGACACACCGGCAATCTCTGTTTCTAACGGGCTTGTGCTTATCGATTTGCAAATTTTCCCAGACTCCGTGAAGCGAAGAGTGGTTCGACGAACCAAACCGATAATTTTAACCAAAGAAAGAGAGAGAGAGAGAGAGAGAGAGAGAGAGAGAGAAGCGCGGCCAAAATGAAAACAGTTTCCCTTGCTCAAGGAAGATTTTTACTTTCATACGCGACGAGACCGCGGCGAGACTGAGATTATCCAGATTTTTCGGATTCTTCACTCGATCCAACCGAAATTAACGCGAGATTAAGCAGCGCACGGAAAATCCCACGTAACGCTCGCGTGTCGGCGACCACAAAGAAATCGGAATGCCTCGACGCACGGAAACCGTCGATCGAACTAACTTATTTCGGGAAAACCACGGGATTTTTCTTTTCCCGGAAAGTATCACCGATCGAGAGCCCTTCGGGAGAGACACGGGATTCGCCGGGAAAATTTATCGGAAAAAGTACGACTGCTCTCCCTTTTTTCCATCCCTCGAGTAGGCCATGGCGTTTTGTTTGAGGAAAGTTCCTCGTCGAGTGGCTGTTGCTGGCTCCTCAATGGAGATTTATTGGACTGTCAAGATTGTC
Source organism: Sclerodermus sp. 'alternatusi' (assembly GCA_037305995.1). Taxonomy (NCBI): domain Eukaryota; kingdom Metazoa; phylum Arthropoda; class Insecta; order Hymenoptera; family Bethylidae; genus Sclerodermus; species Sclerodermus sp. 'alternatusi'. The sequence continues at coordinate 5,313,886 of CM074546.1, read as the reverse complement.
CCAGAGTGTCCGCAACCGCGCTTAATCGAGCTTCCTATTCCGTAGGCAGGTTTCTAGTCGAGCGACAACTCTAAATGAATCTGTCGCGTGCACGCAAACACTGACGCACACAATTGCCCGGTAGAACGGAAGCTCCTGAATTTCTATGCTTCGTTTTTCACGAATACTATCGGTAGTCGTCAGCTACTGTCCGCGCCACTCTTTTTCTCCACGTATGTGGAGTCTCTCTCTCTCTCTCTCTCTCTCTCTCTTTCTCTGTCACTCTCTATGCGTGTGTGTGTGCGTGTTGTGTGCCGTGAAAGCGCGTGCAACGTGCATCCCGGCGAATTGACCATTTCCCCCTGGTTGGTGACCGCTCTATTTCGCCTGGACGCCAGTTCCAGCGACGGACTTCTACCCAACTTTGCTGACAATTGGACGAACAATCGGCAAGAATTCCGTTTGGTCGAGCTTTGTGAAAAATAGGGCGAAAAAATGTGAAAATATCCTGGACCGAGGGATGAGGGGGTGGCGCGATATTCGAGCCGCAGGATACGCGCGTTGTATTTGGCCTCTTTGCGAGCACGCTGCATCCTCGTAAATGGGAGAATGGCACATCGATATAGCCACTTGAACTGTACTTTACGCCGGGACTTTCGAGGAGAGACGCGACGAGAGAGTCTCTCCTTCGAGCAGTCGCAATAAAAGAGCTGGCCGGCTGATTAATGGCGACAAGCCGCCAACAAAGGGGCTTCTCGAAAAAATTCACTGTCCAACCGTTCCGAGGTCCTCGGGACCAAGTGGGTTGTTGGTTTTTTTCTTCTTTTTTCATTCTCTCTCTCTCGCGTTTACCCGAGAATAAACCCCCAAGAGAGTCCCGAGCGTTTCCGGGGCTGCGCTCGATATTTTGCAAGTGGCCGTTGATTCCGCGGAAGAGCAAAATGCGCGGGAAACGAGTTTTACAATCGAAAGTTCTTCCGCGCTGAAAACTCTCCTTGGAGAAACTCGCTCGGTCCGACGGAACCGGAAGCGCTCGATATCCGAGCGGCCGTTGCCATCTCCACTGCCCCCGCGGCAGGCCTCTCTCTTCGCCTCGAAGTTTTCAGGAATGTCGGGGATCGCGCGATGGTGGACCTTTGAAATTCCAACACACGGGTCGGGGGCCGGACCGGGTCGGGGAGAGAATGAAAATTGCCGGCATGAATTTTCACGGGGCATTCGGGTACAGTCCGTAAAAAAATTGAGCGGACTGTGAAAAGGGAGACGAGGCTCAAACGTGCTGGAACTCACATGATTTTCCCGGCAAACATTAATTCAAACTGATAACTGGAAGTGCGGAGACCTTAATCTCGGAGTAAATTGTTTGAGATCTCGATTGAATCCCCGATTGAAAAGTTTCCGAAGCGGAGCGCCCGAGAACTCGTTCCTCGGACATCGATCACCGAATCGCGCCGCTCGCCAATTCACATTCGATAAGATCGCGCGTCTCGTTTCAAATTCCAAAATGGTCGAGATAATATAAACGAGAATGAAGGGGTGGGACGGTGTGGAATAGAGAGGAGAGATTAAAGGAAAGCCGGTAAAAAAAGGGCGGTAAAAAATGGTCCTACGATTTTCCGATTTTTCCCATTGGTCGAGATCGTTTTCTCTCCCTCCCTCCCCCCACACGTTACCCCTCTACTAACGATTACCATAACTATTTCCATCGACGCAATATTAAGCCACAGATTGAACTTTGAATATTAACAGAATATTGCATCGAAATTCCCAAGTTCGGTAAACCACGTGAATTTAGGTGGGCAGCCCCATGCACAGGGTACAATTGATAAACGCCACGATATTGGCATGATCGAATATCGATTCGACGTCGTAGTTCGTCCTTCGGATCTGATTCTTGAACCACAGGAGACATGCCATGTTAATGGCAAGGAAGAAATGGTAGGAATAAAAGGTAGAAATGGATTTGGATGGACTGGTGGAAAACGCGTGTTGGCAGACTCGACGAGGAACCTGGGTAGTAGCTGCTAAACTCCCGTTGGACACTGAGAGTATCTAACGCGTTTAGCCTATAGGTAATAATTACGCGGGAAACACACAAGCTTCTAATCGAATTGGGTCGCTTCTGATAGCAGTCGCTCGAACGCCAGCGTCTTGCACAGCAATTATTCTACTCGGTTGCTCCGAATACACACACGTACACTTTCTATCTCCCTCCCGCCCTTCCTGCCCCACTCTCCCTCTCATTCCGCAAACGGCGACGAATACACCGATATTCCATTCGCCCGCTGGTAGACGAATTTTCCCCTAATTTACACCGCGCGCGCCGCACCCGCCACCCGCGCTCTCACTCATACAGACGCAGTTTTAAACGTGGCAAGATTGCGGGGCGAGGGAGGAGAGGGAGAGTCTTGCACAGTTCGTTGCACCTGACTATTTATAACAAATCGATACGAACTGTGCGGCTGCCGGTGCGTTCTTCACGTGTTCGGTAATGCACCTGCAAACGGTTCTCGCGAGCACCCGTACCGGTTAATTTCGTGGCGACCGCTGGAGGAAAAAATATCGCCAGCATCCACAGCCGGTGCCGCGTTATATCAGGCACATGTTCCAACGGTATCCCCACCGAGGACTCACCTTATTACCGATTAGCATCCGCCAGCAGGCGAATCTGTCTATTCTTCCCTCTTCCCCTCCCCTCCTCTCGACCCACCGCCATTAGTCGTTCATTATCAATTTAGCTGAAAAGTTCAGGATCTTTGAGGAAGTTGAGTTCCTCGTTAAGTTCGATGAAGTTGCGCGATGAATATTGCCGATATTCCAGAGGGGGAGGGAGGGAAGTCATAACGATTGAATAGCAGCTGGCCCAATAGCCCGTTATTGCACAATTCCCTCGAAGTAGGTGGTCTACTTCGATTGCCTCGGGTTTCTATCAGCGACTTCGCGTCGCGTTGAAAAGCGTCTCTTATTCTTGGACATAAAAAACACGCGTCGGTGGTTCCGACGTGCGAGAATTTCCCCGGGTGGAGAGACGAGTGAGATTTCCCGCGAAAATTCACCGATTTTTTCCCTGAAGCCCTGCTTTTCCGCAGATCTCGCGGGGAAAATCGAGTTCGATCGGTCGTGTCGGGGGAGCATATTAGCCCTGGTTCTGGTTCGAGCCTCGTAGAATGCGCTAATCTATAGCGCGACCTTTGACCGGGGGCTGCGCGAGCGGAAAGAGACGAGACGAGAAGAGAAGAGAAGAGAAGAGAAGAGAAGAGAAAATGTTTGTGTCGATGGTCCTGCACAAGCACAGCAAGCACGGGAATGGGAACCACCACCCGAGCCAGAATGCGAGAAATAACAACGCGACCACGAACGGCAACCACCTGAACAACAATCTCATTAACAATAACGTGCACAACGCGAGCCAGTACAGCACGAGAGTGGTGAGTCTAAAATGAATTTTTTCTACCCACTTTTTCTCTCTGATTTCCCCGATTCCTAGGAGCGACCGGCACTAGAGAAATCGGGGGTCTGTGGACGATAGGACGAAAATTAGCTGGTCGGAGCTGTGGATCGCGTGTACGTGTATGTAGGCGCGTGTTCCGCTTATCAGGGTGAGGGGAGGAATGGACGTGGGAGGGAAATGTTAACGTGCAGCGTTTAGGGAGCAACGATCGTTCGATTCATCGACCTCGAGCAGCCGATTGCACAACGGCTGACAGTGGCACTTATCCCGTTACATCGTATCCTCTTTCCTTTCTCGTTTCGTCCTCCCCGTTCATTCGTTCGTTTGCTCGTCCGCTCGTTCGCTCGTTCGTGTGGCGTGCGCGCTCGACTAAACCTAAAAGTGCATCTTGCGCGCTGCAATTAAATTTTTCTCAGCTGCCGCTTTATTTACGATGACACTCGCGCAAATTCCCAGCGCTCGAAAAAGCTTGAGGTAAACTCGAGGACGCGCTGCGCCAGCGAGAGGAAAAACAGGGGGAGAAAAATTAGGGTGGGTTGGCTAGCTGCTCGCTCGGTTTAATCTACTTGTTAATTTATAGCGTTTCGCCAAAGTCCCTAACGCGTCCGTTATCGGCACAAAGGACTTAATCTCGCTGCTTCATTTGCATCCAGCCGTGGTCCTTCCCCTCCCCTCCCCCCTCCCCCTATGCTCGAGACTTTGCCGAGAGTTCCGCTATAGTCGCAATTAACTCATTCGCAAACCTCCGGGGGCCCTCTTTGTCGCGTAAAATAGAAAAATTCGCTAGACGCGATATAAATAACTTTTCCTCTTCTTCTCCCTTCAACCCCCTCCCCCTTTTCTCGGCATCTGCATGAACCCTCGTTCTCGCGATGACAAAGAAGCTCGGGGATCTAATAAATCGGTTTTATCGCTCCGCTGGAGATTGCCGGGAGACCTCGCTCCATTCCAGACATTAAAAGTGCCGCGTCTCGTGTTCGGCGGCGTGGAATTGCATCGATTTCACGAAAAATCGAGACAACTCCCGTATCCACGGGGGATGAGACTCGCGTGGGAGGGAAGAACCTGGTCAAATCGAACCTGGCGAAACCTCGAGAGATTGGTGAGAGACGGCGAAAAAATCGCTGAGGATCGGGGATGTTTGCTCCATTTACGATTCCCCGTGGATTTCAGGAATCCGAGGAGCATCCCTCATAAAAGTAGTGGGAGGTTCCCGGGGGAATTTTACGAGGGGTTGGCTGGTATCGGGGTGCTCGTAACCGGAAGATACCGGCAAGGTCGTTACATCGTTACCATTAGAGGTGGTGGCCCGAGGCCATCTCCAGGGGAGGACTTCCGGTTTAGTGGTCGCGCGGGAAATGCACGCGGGACGCATTAATGGCGCCGCATAAGTGTTTAATGCTGTAACTCTGACGATGCGAGTCCACTTAATTATCCGATACATCGACCCCAAACCGTTTGCTCGCCTATCTTCCGGCGAACCAGTTTCAACCTCCCCCCCCCCCCCTCACCGAGTCGTTCTCGCAAACTCATTTAACTACGATGCCCCCTGACCCCTCGCCGCGGCATTACGTTAATCGCCTCAATTTTTCCTTCCTCTTTTTTTCAATCGTAAAAGCTCGTTTCTTTCAGTCGCGGCAACTCTTCGGCCGACTCTTCTGCTTTTCTCGCTCTTCTCTTCCCACCTCCGTCTCTCCTCCCCGTTCCTTTTCCTTTCCGTCGAGTGCTTTCGGCAGACTGCTCAATTCGAAGGTTTCACCACCGTAGGCCGCCCGCGAGAGACGAAGCTTCGGCAGAATTTTCGATGCCGAAAGTAACGCCTATCGCACTTTCCTTCGCTGTCGTTCAAACGAATTTTCCATCGCGTCTACCACTTTCCAGTCCGAAGGCTATATCCAGAGTCTGGAATCGAGTATTATCTCAGTGGAATTCCCTGGGAGAGCCTTTTATCCCGTGCCGCCGAGATCCTCCCTCCTGCTTGCCTGCCAATGGCAAAATTGGCAACTCTCCCATTGCGTTGGAGGCCTCTGGTCCATTGTGTCCCGTTTCACGATGAAAATAATTGCGTCCCTCGGGAATCGTTTCTAAGCATATTTGATCTCATTGCTTCACGGCGAATTGCATCGAACCCGAGACCCCGTCAAATGTCGCTGCGACATTTGAAAGGAGCTCTCGGTGGTTCTCTGACACCTTCTTGCTCTTTTAAATACCAGCCACTTTCCGGACTCAACAGAACCTAACTTTGTCGTAGCTCGTGCATGCGTTCCATTTGTCAGCAAGTGAACTTTGTTACGAGCTTCTTGAAAGATCCCAAAATATCGGATCTAACTTCGCTAATTGTTTTGCAAGTATCAATTTCGCTGCTGCTGCTGCTGTTGCTGTTGTGGCAGAAGGAAATTTTCCAAAGCGAAATATCGCGTGTAGATAATCGGGGATAAGCGGAATTACGACAGCGCAATATCACAACGCGGTGGACGCGGTAAGTTTTGAAAGATCGCTAATCGGCCAGAAAATCAAACGAGACTTATCTCGCTCGCTCTACGTGTCATACACGAACGGGCCGAGTGAATGCGAGCGGTGAAATTTTTTCCTCTTTGTACGACACACACAACTGGGTCAGGGAACTGTAACCTTTTTGGCCTTACGGGACGTGCCTTAATGTAATTCGATGAGAAAGCGGATATCGCGTTATTTTTGTCATTTCAGCCATTAATACGGTTCATTGATTGTTGTTCACCGTGAAGTTTCACCGTGCAGAGTTGCTTGGTACCGGCGATGGAAATTCAAAGCGCTCGGGAATCCCCTTAAGGTGATCCTCTTGCTCGGTCGATAAACCAGAGAGCGGGGAAAACTGCCCCTCGAGCCTGCGCTTTTCCGGCTTGCGCAATAATCGCGATCCTCGCAACGGTTGCTCCACTAATGGCTAAAAAAGAACTTCCGGTTATACCACGAAGAGATGCTGAGAGCGCGCGAAAGAGAGAGAGAGAGACCGGTCAACGGCACACAGTCGTCGTTGTCGCCGTCTTCGTCGTCTTCGTCGCCGGTCTAACGGGTGGCCCAGAAACTTACCTAACCCCACGACCATCCGTACATAACGTACGTTAAGTACCTATGTGCGTTTCGCAATACCAGAACTAAAATATCGTTGCACAACCGTTGCTGCACAATGGCGCGCGAGCTATACAGTGGAGTGAAAGGCGACTCAGCTGACATCAACACCCATACGCGAGTCATCCAACGTAAATCGTTCACCGATACCACCTTAAGGCTCGCACGTATTGTTGCTTCGAATCGCTCGTTGAATTTATTCGATAGATTTAGTCCAACGCGTTGTTAGTTTCGCTCCTTGTTAACTTTATCTTACATGAAATCTATCGTTTTTGATTCTTTCGTGTCTGCGTTCCACCCCGTGTGGGATCTATGCGACTCTGGAGAGTTTTTCAAAGAACGGTTCTCCGTGCCGAATTAAAACTGGAATTCCATGGAATCCGTATTTGTCGATCGAATAGATTGCGTAGGCGAGAAAGTCATTTTCGATCAAAGCGTGACGATCCGTGACTCCATGGACCGGCTCGTTTTATAATCTCTTATCGTTTTTTGCTCCTCTCCCCGTCCCCTTCTCTCGTTCTCTGTCTTTCTCTCTCCCTCCCGATTTCATACCTAGACCAGTCGGGCCCGAGCTAGCTAGCGCGCGGCCGGATTCGACCACGTCGATTACGTGACAATTCTGCTGCCCGGTATAAGTGCAGTTTCTTTTTCTTCCTACGATGAGTCACGGAAACATTAAACGATTCGATCGTACCGCCGGTACGGCCGCCGCCTCTGTAAGACCTTGATTTTCGCAATGCCAGCCTATAAAGAGCGCCAAGAAAAATAATCTGTAGGAAGCACGCAATGTCGCGCACCCACGTTCCTCGGCCAACAACAGTATCGGCCGTAGAACGCGCGGCCACGTGATATCCCAGGAAAATCGCTGGGAAGAGAACGGAGAACGGCGAATCGCTTCGTATCCCGAGGAGAGATCGCCTTAACGCTCGGCCGGTAAAACAGCGGCGCAGGCAAAACCTGGCCGGTGACGATTACGCTACTAATACGAGTGTTCGTTCCGTGAGAGATTGACACTCGGTGAAACAGGAAAATGAACCCTGCTCGTCCCTGAGCGAGCGCTGCTCACCCGTGATGCCGATGAACAATGGCGCGTTGACAATGATGCTGCCACTTCCGGTCAGTGCATCGCTTCTCTCTTTAATCCCTCATCAATTTGCTTCCGAAGAGGCGCCTGAGGAGAATAATTAACGCAATTCAATCGCGGTAACGCGAGGAAAGTACGAGTTAGTCTAGCTTGGCGAAAGAAAGCCACGCGCGCACACGCAGGAGGGGAAGGGGAGGGGGCAAGTGTAGGAAATAAATAATTATAGTTATAAACCGGTTATGCAACGCACGTTCGCTGTACCTGCCACATGACATTTTGCTGGAATTGGCATGCTTGGAAAATTTATCAAGGAAACTCCATTGATTTTCGAACGGGTCGTTCGGAGATTACGTTTAACCGGCGGGAGGGGGAGGGACGGCGAAACGCGCTCGTTCGACGGTGGTTCTGCTCGATGGAAATCTGTTTTTCTTTCCCGGGGAAAATTTATGCGCTGGAAAATGAGGCGGGAAAAATCTCAATCGCAACACAGAGGCGAATTGATTTATTATTCGGCCGCTAGTTCACTCGCCTAATTAGCGCGTAATACATTGATCCACATAAACGTACGCGGTGGTAGCGTGGACGTGGAAAAAGAACCTGATGAAAACAGCGATGAACCGATCAAGGTTCGCGTTCCGTGGGCGTAGCGAAGGAGGAGGAATGGGCACGAACCCGCTAAATCCAACGGGTGACCCAGGAAACTTCCCGGAGAACACTCGGGTCGAGGAACAGGAACGCGGGCTCTGCTCGACCGCTGGGAAACGTTCTCGCATTTCGTTTCTCGCGATGTGCGCGTTGCGCCTCCTGCCCTTTCCGTCATTCTCTCCCTCATATTCAACGAAACATTCGAGGCTGCTTCGCACGATTACTCGAGTCGTTTCATCGAACGAACCAAACGGGAGAATTCCAGGAGGCGGCTGCTCGTGCTATTAATCGCAGCTTTGATTTTCTCGATGGAGCCATCGAAATGAAAAAATCGAGCAAAACTTAAAGTTTAAGTTAAAGTTAAGGTAGACAGAGAGAGAGAGAGAGAGAGAGAGAGAGAGAGAAAGGCGAGCAGGTAACAAGCGAGCGAACGGGCGAACAGGCGAGTGAGCGAGCAGGGGAGCGTGGCACGTAAAGGTAGCGACGATCTACCGGGTGTCCGTTTTTCTCGAGTTCCGGATATCCCCACTGCTCCGAGCGATCGGCACGTCGCGTGCAGGAAAGAGACGGTGAATGAGTAGAGGAGAGAGTGAGAGAGAGAGAGGAAAGAGAGGGAAAGAGGGAGAAAAAGAGAGGAGACAGGAGAGCCAGTCGCTGCCACGACTCCCGCGTCTTTCTTCAGTTTCAGTTACACCGCGTGTGTCTGTCCGATCGACGGCATTTGCGTCCCGGCGACGATCCCTTCGGTAGCCTGAAACTCATCCTGAAACGCGAACCAACGAACAGCCGATCGCGCGTCGTATCGCGGAACAATCGTTTTCCAATTGTTCGGCACTCAGCGGCGAATCGCCAGAAGAGAGTTCCAGCTGGAGTTTCAGTGAGAAACTTGGAGGGTAGCTCACGAGGAAACAGGCGAAGGCACAACGAACAAACTCTTCTTACCGATATACCTGCAGTGAGACGATATACCTGAAGTTTTTCGGCTCAGCGATCGTTTCTCGCACGCGGTTGGAGGAGAGTGTGGAATTTCGAGCGAGGAATGCCAAAGTGTGCGCGTTCCTGAAATTCGCTAAAGAGTCTACGAGAGTTCCGATCTTTCGATCGAAAGATCGTTGCCAGTCGCGCATAGTTTACGCCAGGGACCGGAAATAGGTATTGTTTTCAAGTCCCCGCCAATGTTTGAGAATTGCGCGGACTTCCGGCTGGCAGAGGCTGTCCGTCGTGTCAAAGATCAAAACACTGCTGGAATTCTATGTCAAATCGGAGCACAACCGACGACGGAGCGCAACTTGTGCGCGCCTCTCTATGTATTTCACGAAAAAGTAGTTCACGAGGAGAACCTATCGAATAAACAACTCGAGGAACTGGGTGGAAAACTTTCGACTTAATCCTCGACGTTCCGCTTCCGGGGAGAAGGACGTTATTTAAATAAATTATTGCCCTGGGGCGAATGGGGGGAAGGGGTTGAATTCTCGATACGCGTACACACAGTGTCCTCGTGATCGATTGGGATTTCGTTGTCTGCTTCGAAAAACTGGGTCAAATAATATTTCAGCCGGCACCGAGTACCGGCAGCATTCCATCGGCTTTCGGAATACCTTAGAGAATGTGTTTTTCTCTTCTCGCGGCACGCGGAAATATCAGGGTTGCGCCATCACCAACTGAAAGAACGCGCTCAACGCTCTAATTAAAGATTCCCCCGGGTTTTTAGGAAACGGGGAAAAAGGGAAAGGGAGAAATCGAAGGGTCGTCGCGAGATTCGAGGATGAAGACGAACGGACGGAGGAGAGTAGGAGAGCGTTCGTCATGTACGGTGGACGTGGAATTCACGCGATAAACTTTTGGAGAACGCGCGGTGCTCCTTAATGACTTCTGGAAAGATTTGTTTGCGTTTGCGAGTCGTCGTCGTCGTCGTCGCCGTCGCCGACGCCGTTGTCGGAGGTTAAGTAACTCGGCGGGGCCACTTTCCCTCATTCGAGTCCTCGAATGGAACAATGTCTTCCCACGTTTTTGCGGTGTAAACAAAGCAACCGCCGAGGGAAAACGTTTTTCATCGAAAAAGTAACATCGCTTTATCCGAGGGGGAGGTGGGGAGGGAAGGGACCGAGGGTTTCCCGGGCTAGCGATCGAGAAGCTTCGGGATCCCCTTAATTAAGGTTTTCGGGGTCCAGGAGATAGGAACGAGGAACGACTGGCTCTTCCTCCAAGAATCATTATTTCCAGCAGCTTTCCTGCTAGTGCTCTCCTCTCTTTCTCTTTCTCTTTCTCTTTCTCTTTCTCGCCGCCGAGCGGAGCCTGCCATTTTCTGCTCTAGATAATTCAGTCGCTATAGGAAGAATTAACGTAGCGTGGGCCCGAAAACACACTACCTTACTTATCCCCACCGTGGGTGACGTCGCCTGCCGGATCCCCCGAGAATTCTCGCGATAAAGGGAAATGGAAATGCCCAGAAGAGACGGCAAACTGCTGCCGAGGAGTAGCGGCCGCACGCGATTTTCCACAACTCTCAAATCCCCCCCATGGAAAAAATGCTTTTCGGGTTCGACGACATCCAAGACGAGCAGAGACCTACTGCAAATAATTGTCCATTTCGAGCAATTGCATTCCGCGTTCTCGCGTTTTCCTCCCCTCCCTTCCTCCCTCTCTATCCTGAATTGGGAAAGTCGAGCGAATGAAAATTCGGGGAAAACGCTCGTTTCCACATTTCTAATTAACTCTTCGTCGGCAAGGAGAAGATACCTGGGGAGGGAATCGAAAAAACAACTCGATAAGGGGAGGATACCCTTATCGCTCGGTTTTTTACGAGTTTTCCACAGTCCGTTAAACGCGCATTAGCTAGAGCTGCGAGAGAGAAAAAGAGACACGGAGGAGAATCCTTGGAGTTTTCTTTCTTCTTATCGAAGCTTCAACGTAGTCGAGTATAGCACAGCGGTGGTGGAGTTCTTGCTCACTTTCACTCATGGAAAGAGAAAAGGGATCACAGCCCCTCTCTCTCTCTCTCTCTCTCTCTCTCTCTCTCCCCGCGCCACTACCCTCATCTTTGTTGCATAAGTTACACATTTTGTAAATTCGACTGCGTAAATCGCGCGCGACGAATCTTCTTTTTTTTTATATGCAACTCTTTATGCAATTTGCGAATGTGTGTCGAATCTTTTTAGGGGTGGGCAGAATTGTTTTTGCAACTTTATGTCGAGTCAGGTAGAATTTGCCACTTGCACATTCGAGACGAGGCGAGTCAAGTTGAGCCGTCTCGTCTCGTCCGTTGTCGTCGTCGTCGTCGTCATCTCGTTTTGTCTCGATTAAATCTTTATCGTTTATCACCGTACACGTTCTATATTTGATTACGCGTTTGCTTGGCAAAATATGAAATTCTAATACGGAGGACTCTCGCCTTACCCTCGGAGCCGGTAACCCGATCCCGTTATGCCAGCTAGCGCTCAAAACGGATCGTCAAGAATTTCATAAAGTTTTTCCTCTAAGCACAGAATTACATTTAATCATTTAATAGACGAGCTCTCCGAAGTACAGTTGTGTGTAGGCCCGAAGCCAGCGGTCAATGTCCACGTCCACGTCCACGTCCACGTTCGCGTCTACGTTCGATAGAAAAATATGAGGGAATCTCTTAATCGTACATGGCTATCCATCCACTCGGCAAGAATTCTGGACAGGTTATTTTAGTCTTGGGAGATTTTCTCGGGTCGCACTTCTCCAGGAGAGACACGTGGTCGTAAAAGGAAACTTTGCGGTTGGTCCTCGTCTCCCGGCAAGAAAAAACCCAATGTGATTGAGCAATAAAAAGAATCGTTTCTCCCCCTCTTCTCTCTCTCTCTCTCTCTTTTTTATTCCTGGAACAGTGAAAAACATCTGCTTTTCTCCCGAATAATCTGGAAAATATTGGGTTCGATTTTCCCAGGTTTTTCTCCGTAGGATTTTAGTGCGTAGTAAAGGTAATGTAGTAATTACTGGTGGAGAGAAGTAGGTAGAGAGGAGTGCATAGAGATAATTTTACGAGGAGAATAGGAATTTTTTCTCGGTACCCGGAGCACTTACGCGCTTACGCATCTCGCCGACTCGGCAGGAGCTTCTCTCTCTCTCTCTCTCTCTCTCTCTCTCTCTCTCTCGTTATTAGAAGTTTGTGGCGGAGAAGTTACGATAGTTTACGATACATTGTGCCTTTCGCGCCGGCAAATAGCAAGTTCCGAGCTATTTCAGGATTCGAAGGAGGAAAGAAAGACGCCGGAAAGAACGCGATGCTCGTTCCGCGAAGAAATTTTAATTCGGACAGTTCCATTATGGGCGATAGCGGGCCGCGTAATGCATCCTTCCTTTGTTGGTTGGCGCGTTCCCATGTTTTCACTGCTCGATGCTGTTCCAGAGTTGATCGGCCAACCGGAGAATTCCACTTGACGACCGAAAACGAGAGTAGATTGATTCCTCGAGAAAAAAATTGCTTCATCCTGCTCCGTTTTGCGTGGATAGGGTGGACGGGGGTGGGATGCTGGCGGGAGGAGGGGAACTCATTCGTGCCTTCTTACGCAAGATTTTCTGCTCTTGAAAAATAAGGTAGAAATTTCGTGGCGAGAGCCGAGGGGGAAGAAATTTTATCGTACCGTTACCGGCGAGCCGATGCCTTAATCTCGAAACCGTCCGTGAAATCGATTCTACCCACGAAAACAATCTTCGCCTAGCCGATGAAACGTTCCGCATTAAGATTTTCTCCAGGCGAGAGAAAAAGGTAGAAAAACACGATGGAGAACTCCGCCGGAGTGATCTCTCCTTTTGCCGTCCTGACCTCTCCTCTACTCCCCTTTCCCCCTTTCTCTTTTTGGCTGATTTTTCTGTTTTCCTTTTCTTCCCCCGTGTGTGTTTCTTACTCGTTTATCCGACCGCGCTGCTATTCGAATCAGCGCGCCCTTTTCCCTCGGTGAAACTCGTTTCTCTCTCTTCTAGCCACGTCTAAATTTCATTCTCTCTTTATCTGGAAGATTTATCGAGCGCGTTTAATCAAAGTGAAATGAAAGAAATCGAGTGTTTCGATCGCTGGAATATCGCGGAAGCAAACGCCGCTCTGCTCCGCTTTTTCAGCTCTCTTTCTCTTTTTCTCTCCGTTCCTCCTCCCCTCTTCTCTCCTTCTCCGACGATCACGCGAGCGATCCGATCCGACATGCTCGAATGATTTTCAGGGTGGCAGCTTCCGCCGGAAGTTCGCCGGCGATCCTGGAGATCAGCTTCGCTGCACCATTTCGATGCTCGCTAAAAATGATTAGCTCGAGATTATCCGAGAGAGATGGAATAACGAAACAAGAGAGGGAAAAGGGGGGAGATTCCGCGCCGATTAAAATTATTGCACAGTCGTCGGAGAGATCGTTGTCTCGAGAACAGAGCTCGAAAAGTATCGGGATGGACCGCGATGATAAGTCGAGTCGACGCGACTCAAAGAAATTCCCAGTAAAATTCCACTTCATTTCCTGTTCTATCTTACGTTGTCTAGGAGGATCACGTGATTTTCCAACGAGCATCTTGAAGTCGCCATTCGTATGCAAATGAACTCCTCGATAACTGTACTCGCCTAAGGATTCTCGATTAGCGGTTAATGCGTGAATGCAGCACGAATCAAACGTTCCCTCAAACTCTCGATTAATCAGTTTTACAGTGGAAAAAATCAATCGTTCCCAAGGCAGCGCCGATGTTGAATCATCGTCCACCGATCGCTTATCATTCATTTAGCGATTGCGAATAATGGCAAAATTCCTTTCTAGTCTTGTTTGCGTATCCGAAGGTTAGAATCTGGATAAGATAAGAGAGAGAGAGAGAGAGAGAAAGAGCGCGATAAATTTTCTACCGCTACGATTTCTCAATGACATTGAATTTCAGTAATTTTCTTATCTCGATTCGATCGAACTTACAATTGACACGACGATCGGCTCTCTGTACGTGAGAGAACTTGAAAATCCCAGAGAACTTGAAGAAATAAGCAGTGAATGGTAACATCGATTCTTTATCAACAGAGAAAAAGAGGAAGTGAGATTTTGAACCTGAACTCTCCAGCAATCTTTTGATAAATGGTTCCTTTTGGTAACCTTGAGATGACGAGGAAAAACGAACGGGTGGAATTGGTGGAGAGTCTGGGGGGATGAGAGGAGGAAGCGTGTTTCTCGTGGAAAGGAAAAGAACGAAGGAAGTAGGAAAAGGATGAAAATGCGAAACGGTCAGGGACAGCAGACGGCGGTAATGGCGCCGCCACACCTGAATGGCTCGGCGCAGTTCATTTCCGGTGGCTACGTGGGGTACATGCAACCAAGGCAGTCCTGGGGGCAATACCCACCCCCAACGAGAAACGGTCGACCTCTGTCGCATCCTCCCCCTCCACCTCCACCCACGAGACGCGACAGCCAGCGACCAAATCTTAAGAATTCTACTTCCTCCTCTTTGAATTCTTCCTCTTCTTCTTCGTCGAATTCTTCTTCTTCCTCCTCGGCGCTTCCGCATTCCAGGACTTACAGGAGTACTACCCCATCGGTGAGTTTCAGAGCCAACGAGTCTTTAGAATTATCATGCTTCCGCCAGGAAGAAAGAAGGGAAGGTCTAACGGGGGAGTGGGGTGTTCATCCCTGTGGAAGGGGTGGACGATGATGGTGATGGATTTTCTTAGCGATCGCCTAGCTTTCTGGCGCTACAGATTTGATTTGGCTACGGCCACAATGGACGGCTACCGTCCCCGGCCATCCATGTATTATAACGGTATGGGTGAGAATTCACGAGAAGGAGAGGCTCCTTTCTCGTGATTCGTCGCCTCGGAGAAAGAGACGGGCCGGGCGTGTATGCTCCTCAGGTATGTAGAAAAGCGCGTCGCTGAATGCCTTATGAGACTTACGAGACTATCCGCACAGGAATGTCATCAAACGTATATACCCGGTGTCTCCGTAAGGACGAGAGCTCTATTCGATAAATCGATTCACTTTCCTTCCCCCTTCCTTCTCTTCCCTCTCTTTATAAAAATGCACCACCCATTTCCATAATCGGTTTATCATGCTGCATTCCTCCCCCTCCTTCCACTCGGAGAAGGTCGGAGGAACCGAATCGAGAAGGAATTCAGCGACGATGGAACTTTTTAGCGGAGATTAATGAAAGAAAAGGGGATGTGGGATGGGGCGGGGGTTGGAATTGAAAGGAAGCAAACGCGGCGGTGGGAGTCGCGAGTTCTCGTGGATTGAGCAATCCGGCGGGAGTCGACCTTGCACTGGCCTCGGCTGCCCTGCAGAATCGCCGGGGGAGAAAAGGAAGAGGGAGAAGCCGAGGGGGAGAGAGGGAATGAGAAAAAAGAACGAGGCAGGGGCCTCAACGGCTCTTACGGTCCTCGTGGATCCTGTTACACCGGTATTTCCTTGCTGCTGCAGCAGCAGCCAGGCCACGCGAACCGCAAAATATCCCTTTGTCCGAGACTCCTGAAAACTTTGTCAAGGACGAAGTATCTTCTACCCTCGTTTTTGCAGAAACCGTCTCGTACCTCGGTAACGTTTTCCAAAAATGGGCTGGGCTGGCTTTTAAGTAGACGACGACGGTACCCCTGCCATACGGCAATCACTGCACAGTATGCGCAAAAGTGCAAAGCTGCGCAATTGCAAAATCGCCAAATCCACGTGTCGGGAAATGCGCGAGGGAGGGGAGGGAAGTAGCGCGCGGGCGGAATGACGATTGCGCATCGTCCCGGGGCTACGAGTCAATTAACACAGTCAACATGCTGACAAACGAAAGAAATTCAAGCACGAGTGAATTCCTCGCTGACTGCAGTAGTCGAGAACGAGGAAAACTCGACCGAGACTCTCGTCATCGCTCGTTTCGTCACCGACGATCCGATTCCCCGTCTCCCTCGCATCCCGATTGTGCCAAAAGAGAAAGAATTCAAAATGCAATTGACCCTTTGGAAGAATTTCTTTTTCGAATTCTTCTCTTTCCTTCGGAGAGACTTGTCTCGTTCCATTCCTTATTAGCGAAGAGAAGTAAAAGGGAGATGGTATCAAGGGAGAGAGAGACAGAGAGTGCGAATGTGAAGGGGAAGATCGTGCCAAAGCTTGCGGAAACCTAAAACATTGTTGGATATGTCGAGGCTTTTTTCCCGAGCACGACCCGAGGAAAACTCGCGACACAGATTATAATTAGCAAGTGACAAGGTACATGTTGGTGTTCCTAGTGTCGGCACGTGCACCGAAGAGAACTCGAGTAAGGAGCTGGTTCGGCCCTCTCTCTTTTTGCTTTCTCTCCTCTCCTCCTCTTCTCTTTTGCTAGGCGACATTTGAATCCACTGGATGACACGAATCTCGCGTCTGCAAACTTTCCGAGCCGCGAGGTAATTTTGCCCCCTGAGCATCACTCCCCGGTAACAAAGCAGATTTTCCAGCTGCCTTCCCCGCTATTTACCTCCAGCGGAAGAGCCTTATTAGGCGGGCAGCATACTGGAAATATCCCTTAATGCGCCAAACGAACTTGATTGGGAAATAGATCGTCGTTATTTTCCTCCTGGATCACTCCGTGAGATTGCTCGGAATTATCTCGAGGAAAGTCTCCTTCCTTTCGCGCATAAACGTTCGGTGAAGGCAGCAGCAGCTGCACACCAGCAGCAGCAACGACGGTGACAGCCCCGTTAGCGAAATTTTCCACCAGGAGAATTTCAGCGGGGAAATTTGGCCGAGCGTTGCACGTGCGATTTTCACAGAATTGCACCGTGACGCGTTCTATTTGCCGCGTTTATTTATGTACGCGAGTGCATCGGGATACAATAGAAGGGCAATCGTAGCGAGAACGTAGCAACGAGTAACGAGTGTGTACGGATGCTCCGGGTTAAACGATACATCCCTCAGGAGGCTGCGCGAGACATTAGGTGGAGCGTTGCCGGATATGTCGCTATATTATTCAGCGACATAAATATGAAACAGCCAGCTGAGAATGTTGGAGGACTGTTTGCTCGTACCAGTACAGGAATTCATCGACCCACCACAGGCACCGCAACCACACCGCCATAACCAGCTAAGGAGCTGGTTGCTCTTTAGGAGCAAATCTCTCTATCGATTTCGCGTACTCACTCTCTTCTCTCCCCTACCACTCGTTCGCTCGCTTCATTTTGCTCCATTCCCAAAAGTTCGATCGATTTGTCTCAGGGGGAGGAACCCTCTGGAATCCTTGGCCCTTGCTCCGCTACTATCCACCACTCGGTCTTCGCTCGTGATCGATGCTCCTGTCTCGTTTCATTGAACCCCGCGGCGCAAATGTTTCTTTGCCCATTTATGAATGTGACTGCTGACGTCACGTGACATCTGCTAGAAAAGAGTCAAGGAGAGCTGCATTGCTTCGGCTCTCCATCTCGCATAATTGCATTTATTAATCCCTCAAGGACACGTTGAAAGGATGAAAGTCCCACGTGTCTGTCATCCAGTCAGGAATCTCGAAACCTTTCCTCGCGATCTCCCACAAAGCTCCCACGATTTCAAATCCTATGCTTTCCATCGGGGAGCATTGGAGTTATTAAACTTATCCTTTCGTTGCTTCTCTTTTACAGAAGGTGGACCCCGAGCTGATATTTACGAAACAGGAGCGGATAGGAAAAGGTAGTTTTGGCGAGGTGTTCAAGGGAATTGATAATAGGACTCAACAAGTGGTTGCCATTAAGATCATCGATCTCGAGGAAGCTGAAGATGAGATCGAGGACATTCAGCAGGAGATTATGGTTCTGTCGCAGTGCGACAGTCCTTACGTCACCAAGTACTACGGGTCTTATCTTAAGGTCAGTGCCAATTGTTCGATGATTCCCCGATGCTTAAAATGATGTTTCGGGGTTTCTACGTTAAGGGCAAAGGGTGGCGGGTGGTTTTTGGTGGAAAATGACGCGATGACGAGGAAGAAAACTCGTGTCCGCATCAGTTGGCGTGCAATGACCGACTGAAAGTTGAATCCATTGGTCACCGCTGCTCCCCTCCTCCGTGACTGACCGATTGCGCGATAGATCGTGCGCAATCGGTCAATCGCGGAAGTGCATTTAAGCGCATATTTGAAAAGGACAAATTAATCTAGCCTTTGAAACGCGTCGAGCGCGGCTGATTCAAAGTCGATTTTTCCGCTTTGAACCGACGCGCCTCGTGCGGAACCCGGGGATTTTTTCAGCGTGCAAAGTTTCTTGAGAACAGCAGTTTCATCAGCGAGGAAAGAGGACAAAAAGTAATATTTGTAACGAAGGGGCTTGAACTTTATCAAAGAGTAGGAAGGGCTTGACGGCTGGTTAACGCTCACTTCCGACCTAACTATGCCGTACCCGCACTTCCGTCTATCCTCGAACATCCGTTCGAAGCCTGTCGAGTAGGAAAAAAAATGCCGTCGCATCTAATAAATGAAAATTTCGTTATATCAGTTAAAAAAAAAAAACTCGTGAAGCGCAACTGTATTTTAAGCAGGAAGCGAGAAACGATCGAACGGATTCGGTACCGCGGAGATTCCTGCGGGTTTCTGCCTTCGAAACTGTTATTAAGCGAAGCAAGTCGAACAACAACAGTTATCGGGCGGAGTTTGGCGACACTCATTCTCATTTCTCGATTCGCGAGCTACTCGGGGATCTTGCAATTGCCTGTGAGACCGCAGCAGCAGCAGCAGCGGCGGCGGTGGCAGCGACGGTCGAATCTTTGCCGAGAAAATTTTTAATCGTTTAATTAAAGCAATCGAGATGGCAAGGAGATAAGGGAAAGAGGAGAGATTAAAATACAGGGATCGTATAATATCAGCAAAAGGCGAAAATGAGACGCGATGAAAAGAGAATTTAATATTAGAGAGAATAAAAGGAATCTCTGATGTAATTTAAGTAGAAATTATGTAGATATTTTGAAAGTACGGCGCAATATTATCTTCCGACGAATAAGAGGAGAGTCGTTGTGTCTTGCGAAAAGAAACTTGGCTAGAGATATTTATGCTGCGTAGGTTTAGCCGGTACTTTAGTGTCGTGGACCGCCGCGGTGCGAAGATAATGGAAAAAGAATGAAAAAAGGATGAACGCGCGGTGTAAACTCATAGAAAAGTCTGAAGAGTGCCGGTGAACGCCCACGCCGTTTACCGGCAAAACCGAGAAATCCGCCAACTTTGAGAATTTCCATTGAGAAACAGCCACGCCATAAGTCTTGAGCGATCAGGACAGGGCAGGGTATTGCAGTGCAGTGCAGAGCAAAAGGCAAGGCAGGGCACAGGTCACAGGGCAAGGAAAAGCAAAGCAAAGCAGAGGGGAAACGATCGCCAAAACCATTCGAAAATCCTGAAATTCGCATATCCCGTTACTCTTGAAATCCTGGAATGAATTTCCCCGATGAAAGCCTCTCTGCCTTCTCCTCCCCCGAGTATTTAGAGAAGATAGGTCGGAGATTAATAAAAGCGAAACTAGATAGGAGCGATAAAGTTTGTCTCGTCGCGCAGTAAAGCTCGAGTTTCGATATCGTGGCATCTCGGAGCTTGCCAGTATCGATTCCTGCAAGGCCGATACTTTAGTGGCGAAAAAGCCGTTCGAGCGCTATTTAACTCTCGCGTGAAAATGGAACATTCCCTCCAAGAGTTTTCACGCAGAGATTTCATTTATCTCAGTAGCCTATTATCCCACAGCTTATACAACGGGGAATAACTTAATTTTTTGATTTTTCTCCTCAAAATGTCTCTCCCTCTCTCTTTCTCTTTGTCTCTCTCGGAGAATCCCACTTGTTTCGCGAGCTTCACCGACGCTTCGCCGATTAAAATCGCCTTGACACAATAGGGAGGCCTGTGCAATTAGAGTCGTTCCTCCCCCTCCGCCCATACCCCCCTTTGCCGCAAGAGGATGCACGGCTAAACGTAGGCTGCCCACTGCCGATTGTGAGCAATCGCTCGAATCCTGCGCGACACTCCTAGCGATTTCCCAAACCGGAAACGCGGAGGCTGCGGAAAGAAATTCTTTCAGAGTCAACCGTATTGATCAATCGGCAAACTATCGACAGGAGAGACCGTCCAGGGAATTCTCGAAGAAAAAATTCGCCAGGTCGCCAGGAAAACGCGGTCCAGCGTGTATGTCAGTCAAGGGTTTAAGAATAGGTCAGGGAGGAGTCGCGGGAGGGCGGGGGTGGTCGATGATCCATCGAGCAGAGTCTCGTGGATTATTCACGCGCGATATCTCAGGGCTTATCGGGGACGAGCACCAGCAGGAGAGTACACCCGCAAGAACGAACGCCAATTGCCCATCGATGTTGGATATAATTATCCGTGGAACCCGGTCAATGCGGATGCCGGAACTCCTTTGCGCGCTTCTACTACGTGTGCGCCGTGTCGTGTCGTGTCGCGATGATGCAACGCGTGGAGGAGCTACGTGGGAGACCCTTCGGGATGTCGAGGATTTATGCACGCCCCGGAAAAAGCGCTTTTAATAAATTTCCGGACAAAGTCCTGCGAGAAAAATGGCAGCGGAGAACTGCGCGTTACTCGCGAGGAAAAATTTACGAGTTTCGCGGTAATTTATTTGGTGCGGAGACTCTTGGAATTAATGGGATTTTCCCGAGTGGACTTTGAGGAGCGTATGTGTTTCTCGCTAATCGAACGACGAGGATCGATACGAGCAGATTTCGTTACTCTGCCTCCTCACCGATGACGACAACGACCGATAATGACCACCCGTGGCATTGAATTTACGAATTTCCTCTTTTTTTTCCAGGGTACAAAGCTATGGATTATCATGGAATACTTGGGAGGAGGATCGGCCCTGGACTTGATGAAGGCCGGCAGCTTCGAGGAAATGCACATAGCAGTCATTTTACGCGAAGTTCTCAAAGGACTGGATTATCTTCACAGCGAGCGCAAGCTCCACCGAGATATAAAAGGTTCACCTTTTTCCCCCTCAACTTCGATAAAACCCCTCTCGCATTTTCTTAGCTACGATCGTGTCACTTCGACCGAAAATATTTTACATGGTGCAAGAAATACTCTCGCGAGTAAAAAAATTTTCGCGTCGATGCGCGTAGACCGCGTTGATTGAACAGAAAGAAGAAAAAAAGCAACAACGACAAGAACAACATTTTATCTGACTAAAAATCTTTCGTATTTTCCATTTTTTTTTTGATCTAGCTGCGAATGTCTTGCTCAGTGAAATGGGTGACGTGAAGCTGGCAGATTTCGGTGTAGCGGGTCAACTCACCAATACTACCAGCAAAAGAAACACGTTTGTAGGTACTCCATTTTGGATGGCACCGGAAGTTATTAAACAGTCTGCTTATGACTCTAAGGTAATGTGTGCTTTTAGCCAAATTTTATGCGTTCTTTCGTGATGGTAGTGTGCGGTGGTAGTGGTGGTTGTGTTTTTGACTGATCGATCGTTCGCTTAATGGAATTTTAGGCAGACATTTGGTCACTGGGGATCACAGCGATTGAGCTGGCGAAGGGAGAGCCGCCAAACAGCGAGTTACATCCCATGAGGGTTCTCTTCCTCATCCCTAAGAATAATCCTCCTCAACTCACCGGGAGCTACACGAAACAATTCAAGGAATTCGTCGAAGCCTGCCTCAATAAGGATCCTGAAAATGTATGTGTTTAAAAATCTCCAAGTCCCAAGCTCATTCAAATATGCAGGTGATTTAACGATCGACCTGGTTAGCACAAAAATATTTTTCCAAATTTCACCTCGGCGCCCGATCGATGGAGGTAGCCACTTTTATACGTTCGACTCGATACTTGCAGAGACCAACGGCCAAGGAATTGCTAAAGTTCCAGTTCATCAGGAAGGCAAAAAAGAATTCATACCTGATCGACTTGATTGACAGGTACAAGAAATGGAAATCACAACGTAGCGAAGAATCCGAGACGGAGAGCGAAAATTCGGATTCGTAAGTGACACTTACTCCTGAGAGTCTACGAGTGACTTTTAGTTATTGATTCCCCTTATAAATAACGGTGCTTCTTTTCTTCTTAGGGAAGAGTCTAAGCAAGACAGTGACATGGACGAGCCGTGGATAATGACAGTTAAAGGTCCTCATGGAGTCAAAGGGTCCGTTGTTCCCATGTTGCCGCTGGACGAGCAACCAACCTCTTTAACCTTGACACATACGTCAAACCACAGGTCCTCCAATCATAATCAGCCAAAACCACATGCGAACGGGGCTTCGCGGTCGCCTCCTAAGGAATCTTCGATGAATCACTTCAGGAGTGAATCACGAGACTCCTTAAGAGATGGCCAAGCGAAACATACACCGGTGAGTACAATTCTATTGAAACGAATAATATGGATCTACGCAGGGAGATTGAATTGATTGGCAATATCATTCGAATCTGTAGTCTCGTCCACACGAGGCAGCACCACCACCACCGGTGGATATGAGGGAGAAACGAGTCGAAAGAAATTTCTATGATTCGAGCACAGAATCCACTTTGAGAGAATCTAAGGATATTCGAGACAGCAGAGAAAGAGACAGAGATGACAGGGACAGAGAGAGAAATAGGGAAGTCAGGGAGAGGGAGAGAGACAGAGAAAGGGACAGAGACAGAGAAAGGGAGAAGAGGAACAGCAAACCGGAAGTATCCGTTGTACCTATGGTGGATCACAGAGTTAGCGAAGAGAAGCAAAGACCAAGAAGCTCCCAAGAACTAAAGCATCCACGAAGTGCTGCACTTTCTGGTGTTATTCTACCCTTGCTCTCTGAGATTCAACGAAAGCACCAATATTCAGCAAGAGACAATAATGGCGAAGGTGGAAGTAACATCAATAAATCTAGTGGAGTCATAGATGAGCTGAGAAGTGCTTTTGAATTGGCAGAACGCTCAGCACCGGGAATGACGGAATCCTTGATTAGAGAGTTATTGAAATCGTTACTTCCATCGAATCATGCTGAAAATCGACTGTCTATGTTAATGGAAAAAATTATTTTGAGGTAAAGGATAAAAAGTATGAATAATACGCTTTCAAAGTCTATGGATAAATTGAAATTTCTTCAAAAGTGACTTTTGATTTCAATTGATTCTAGGGACACGTAGGGGCGCGAGAAATCCAAGGGTCACAAGAGATTGTGGTCTGAAAACATTTTGATGTTATAAGCGTTTATTATTTTGAAATATCAATTAAAAGTCCATTACGAGAGCCGGTACGTTGTCGGTAAGTGCTGATCCGAACGTGAGTAGAAGGTAACAGAATTCTATTTTATTATAAATACAAGTAGGATAAAAAAAAAGAAAGATAACTCGTAAGTTTTACCCCGTTCGATTTTCTATAGAATAAGAAATATTTGCAACAAAAAACTTGAGATAAAATGTATTAGCAGTTTTACTAGTTAATATTCCCCTGTTAGGCATACGCGATGTTAAAACAGTCGAATTTCTAACTGTTAACTAGATTCTGGCGTAGTAAATATGTATTCTCGAGATAATTAGACATGAGATACGAGCATTAACACAACCACTTTGCTAAACCTTAAAGAAAGTTGATGTGCTTGATATCTGAATACTGTTACATTCGTAATTATTAAAAATAGACGTAAATCTTCATTTTGAGCACACGATATAACTAGTATAAAGTATATATAAATATGAACGCCAGAGAAAAAAATTTCTATCATTGAACGAGATAGAGAAATTTTACAAACTAAAGTTCTCTTGACCTTCTTCATGTTCGCAGCCGTCGAATATATTCACGAAATCGTACAGGCTCAGAGAAATGATGGGCGATGAGTACTCGTTAATATATTCTTGCCTAATGGTAAATAAATCTGAAACATGCAGAAAATCTAAAGCATATAGTTTCACTAGCTGAAGGTTTTGAAGGGTCTGGAGTCTATGACGAATTCTCACTTGAAGAAAGAAACTCTACGAGTTTAAATATTAGTTTTTTGACAGTCAAATATTTACCGAATGCCTTCCCAGAGAGCTTTGATATTGTGCAAGTTCCAGATTGCAAGAAAATTTCGAAAGACTCTAGTTTCTCTACTAGGGAATTTGTAAATATGTATGTAGCACTATAAGATAGTCTTATTATTCTAATGATCGACGTTTCTTCTACAAAGTTCAGCAGCCCCGCTAAAATGATCTTGTTACTTTTTATGTTAAAGCTTTATGGTTTAGAATCATCGTTAAAGCCATACAGAATCAATGATGAAACCCTTATTCACTTTAGCTCTTCCCTACAATTTAATTTGCTCACTAAGTTTTTACGAAGCTCAGATCTAAAAGAGTCGAGACTTCAGTGGAGCGTCGATACTTAATCCACGTTGTTTGTAAACTAATGTATTTTATAAAATATATAGAAAAAAATTCCTCGCGCGAGAGACAGGGATAATTACGTACAGGGTGGTCGACTCTAGTGTCATGTAAAAGGCTCGTTATTCTTGAAATGGACCATCCTGATTTGAAGAGATAAATATTGATTACGAATGAGAGAATTTGCATGAATGGGGAGTAAAGTGAGAATAAATATACCATACACCTCCTTAGATGGGGTTACTGTAAAATTTAATGAGAGTATTAAATTAGGGAAAATATATTATACCGAAGTGACAAGTGAGAAAGAGGAGAGAATGTGAGGGAGAGAAAGACAGAGAGAGAGAAAGAGTACGTGACAGGATGAGAAAGAAAGAGACCTAATTATTATAAGATATTACGTATTGTAGTTGTGTTTATTCCGAGGCGGTTGAAAAATGAAAGAAAAGTCCTGTAATCGTTATGAAAAAAAAAAAAAATAGATCTTTCACATTCTAGCATTCTCATACCGCCAGCTTAGATGAAAAGTCAAGATACATGATATTTGAGAGGTTTTGATTTTAGTTGATTTGCGTTTATTATCCTAACTATCGTTAAAGTAAACTATTAATGTATTCTCGCTGGGTTAGGTTTCGGAGTTTTTTTTTTTTTTAGCTGTTTCCGTCATCCACGTAATGCTGCCATAAAACGCATGCCTGAGCGCAGTATCTTAAGAAAGACCCCGAATCATTTTAATACATAAATCATTGAGTCAATTCAATTCGACAATTTTCATTAGTTAAATTTATCTAAGACTATCGAATCGGTTTATCATTGATAACAATTAAAATTCTTTTTCTTTTTTTCATTTACAATTAGCGTGCTTTTAATTATTTCGTAAAAGATAGCACAATTCCTTTCTTTTTTTTTTCTGTTTTCTCTATATAGAGCAAAAACAATAGATCTCGTTAAGCCATAGCAACTTTTTTGTGCTGGCAAGGGCAATATTTTATCGATGATCGGAAATATTACAGAATCTTAGGTTCTGATAGTATAGCGAAATGGAAAGCTACGCGTAAAGCTTACATTTCTACCATTAGTTTTTTAATGAACATATTCTGAAATTTTTTAACGAGAAATAGGTTTCGTAATAGAAAAAAAGAACTGTTTGTCGGGAATTGTCAGCTGTGAAATACATGGAACATTGTTGTCTAGTTTCCAGTATTAAAAGGTTCGTTTCAAGTACGAAGAGTCTGATGCAAAGAAGTATACTGTTCACAATTAAAAGAATTAATTAAAATTGTGGTTATTTATCAGCGTATCAGCGAAATGAATGCGTAAAAGGAGATGTGAAATACGAAAGAACATGAGAATTGATAAATACGGGATAAACGATGTCCGAATTTCATTTCGCATAAGACAAAAATTGTACATTTTCACGTAATGATCAGCCGTTTATACCCTCGTCTCCATATTATCGTTTATTGTGTTTTCTTTTCCCAATTTTCTCATTTTCTTACAACTACCTATGAACAATACGCAATTCTCATTTTATTTCGATTTTTACTTTTTTTTTCTCAGTCATCTGTATTCACTGTTGTTTGGTCACCCTCTCACTTATCGCTGAAATCATTTTTATATGAAATTTAACAAATTGTTGAACTGTGATTTTTCAATTGAAGCCTTCGATGTCACCTCTGATGAAACTTTTGTTAATAAAGTAAATTTATATAAGTAATTAATTAAAAGAAACTAAAAAGTGTTTCTCTCTGGCATCAATAAAAATTTTAATCCGAATTACATGTCCTACCGTATATAACACTCTTCTTTGTATTATATTCTTAGCTAATATCATAATATATTCAACGTTATAACATCGTGGTAACAATAATATTGACGTAGAATATATATATATATATATATATATATATATATATATATATATATTATATATATATAATATATATACATATATACACACTCATACACGTACACACACGCACTCTCCCACGCCCACATACACACAGGTATACAGACACATACACATATATTTTTTGTATTTTACTTCTACCTTGGCTGCGTTGGATTGTATTATATTGATTGTATGTGGCATGCTGAGGGCGTGTACAAATAAATCTTGAAATAATTATAAAATAAATATATTGATTGAATTATACACATTATCGTCTTATTTCCTTTATTGAAAAATGACAAGATGTTATTTTATGTATATATGCGCGCACGCACGTACGTACATCGATCAATGATTTATTTTTAAGAAACAAATTGCAATGTAAAGAACTTTGTTGATTAGTTCGAGAGGAGAGCTTTATCTCTCCGCACTTTGACTCTCGGAGGCGTTAGATTGAATTTGTTTCTTTTTGTACCAGCTGCAAGAATGAGAAGAGGTATAATCGCTCGATTTCCAGCGTCGGTTTGATCGAATCTTAAGTTTACAAGAAGAGTGTAAAAGAGCTGTTGCAAATACAGGGCAGGTGTAAGAGCATTGATAAAGCGCAGGCTCTACTGCACAGGGAGATTGTAGACAGAAGAATAGTGGGGGTAAGTGGGGGGTTGTTGGATGTTGCTCGACGCATCCCGATGCAGTAGTCGACAGCATCCCGCGGGTGTTTGCGATCGAAGAACCTGGGGCAAAGAGAGGGGCTGGACGGGGTTTCTTCCCTCCCTCCCCTCGCCCCTCTCTCGGTTTTTATCCGGGAAAGATTCAGAGAAGCAATTGACGTTTCGCCATCAGTCCGGAGAAATTACCGAGGAGGAACTGCGCGATTCAGCAATATTTCTATTACTTCCGTCCTTCCCCCTCTTTCCTCGTCGAGGAGGGAAGGAAGATCAGTGCTTTTACTCCGCGGTGTCTCCGTCAATCCAGCGATTCGTTGTCACAGGGAGCCTTCGTCAATCATCTTTCACAACTCGGTAGCGCCGGTTTAAACAACAATCCCTTCCACTTTTCATCCACGGCCAATCGGTAGAAACCGCCCGCGTCCTCCGGGTTGAGTCAAGTTTTCAGTTCGGAGAAGAGAAGAGAAGAGAAGAGACGAAAAGAAAAGAAAAAAAAGCAGAAAAGAAGACCGCGGAAGCTCCTCCCGAGAAGTCAGTGAGTCAAGTTCC
The DNA here is from genome assembly GCA_037305995.1 of Sclerodermus sp. 'alternatusi'. NCBI lineage: Eukaryota > Metazoa > Arthropoda > Insecta > Hymenoptera > Bethylidae > Sclerodermus > Sclerodermus sp. 'alternatusi'. The sequence goes on along the minus strand of CM074546.1, from coordinate 5,286,284 downwards.
GGTTCCAACATCCATTTCCCATCCGAATTATCACGTGCGAAACACACCGCCAGGTTCAGGAGTGACACAAGATTCCTGACAGTGGCGTTTCACCGTCACCGGGAAGCGTGGGGATCCATCCAGTTCCCGACGAAGATTTCCGACAACGACCCGACAACACGATTCTCTGCTTACCTGCGCCGACGGTGAAGACAACAGTGAACGACGATCTCATGTCCCGGCGGGATACCGCGAAGCGCGTCCTTGTTACTTTTAAGTAGTACGTATAATGCACGGTCGTACATCATGCACGCACGCACGCACACACACACACACACACACAGCGTACGCATGTAGCGCACGTTCTTCAGCTTTTCAAGCCTTGATCTCGCGAGGGAAGCAAAAACCACTCGCGCTTTTCCTTCCTACAGAAAGAGTCGATCGAAACGCGACTCTTTCAATCGGTACCACGCTGAAGGTTTTTGACAGCTCGTCCGCGCTGTCAACTCCAGCTGTTTCGACGACGGGGAAACTTCGAAACAAAGTCCTGCTCTGCTCTGCTCCGCTCTGCTTCTGCATCGCCGAAGGTTTGCGCAAGGACCTCCGACGAGAGTCGTCATTGCCATTCCGATGGGTCGTGCGAGGAAAATTACTCAAGATTCCGATTGAGATTTTTACCTCGACTCGAGTGGGCACCCGCATTCTTGCGCTACAAACACGCGCGCGTGCACGAGATTGTTTTCCTTCGCTATGCTAATGCGTCGATTTGCAATTGAGATCGATCGCTCGAGTGTCGCGCGGACATCCGATTACGCCGAAACCCCGGGAATTTTTCTTCGAAAGATCCCGCGCTCCGGCAGCCGAAGGAGGCACGTGCCTCGGAGGACACGTGTCCTTCGCCGCGTACGGTAGGCGAAATTTCCTGGACAAGTCGACGTCGGCTGACGCGCGCTACGACGGATTTCAACGGTGTAGGCGTACGGGTATTATCTAATCTCGGGGGAATTAAGTCGGAGATAGCTAAACCGCAGCGACGAGTTTCGGTCCGTCGCGTTGCCACTCCCATTTGGTGGCACGGCTAGCAACCGCTACCTTCGGAGGCACCTCGATTTCACCTTGAGACCGAGGATGGCAATTTGGGCAAAAGTCGGGAAAGCGTCCGACGTGTTCGCGTTCCGCACGATCGGACGTCCGGCGTCCGTGATATCCTCGCGGAAATCGCAGGGGGGCACAGGGTGCCTCGTCGTCGACCTTGCCGGGACCCACCACGCCTATCGCGAGCGAGTCACTCGCGAACAAAGAGAATTCCTCGACGATGCCTCCGTCGATCCGATCCGATCCGATCCGATCAGATTCGATCCGATCTGACGACGGCGACTCGCTCCAGAGGAAGAGCTCCGCTCGCCTCCCTCCGTCGCCTGAAGATAAACCCCCCGATTATTCTCGCCGGCGACGCCTGCTTAACCCAGATTCCACTGAATCTCCATTCTCTCTGCTCGGACGGAGACCTTCCCGTTAATCGATACCTCCTCACGCGAGTCAGGTGTGAGCCCCGTGAAACGCGAGTGTTCCACGCTCGGGTGGAGGCTCGGGAAATTTGGCGGGAACGACCGTCGCACCGTCGTCGCGGGGTCTTCTCGCCCTCGCGAGTACTCGCCGGCCTTTCCGGCGATCGATGCGCACGGAGGGTGGAGGGCGGAGGGCATTCTCGAGGAAATTTTTCGCGCGGGGGTAAAGCGACGGAGCGTCCGACGAGCACGCGCTCATTTTTCTTCGCTGCTCCAAAAAGCCAACGGTGTGTAATGGCGCAGGGCCGAGTAGAATCGTGTCGTCGAGTAGTCGGGGCATTCGCTGTACTTGGACAAACAGTGGACCGCGCTCCTGCAAACGCGCCGCTCTCCCTCTCGAGTGTCCTCCCCTCGGACACCCGCGCGACTTCCGTCGCTAAATCGACAACCTCGTCCGCTCGAAGTTTCCGTCGTCGTCGACGAGTTCTCCGTCAGCTGTCGAAGAACCGTCGCCGAACCTCTCCCCGAAAAAAAAAAAAGAAAAAAAATCTTTCGATCGAGATCTTCCACAAGACTCTTTGTCTCTCGTCCTTGACCGGATTCCTCTTGACCCCTCCACACCCCTTGCCCCGCGGTCTGAGAAACGTCGAGGAGGATGCGATCAACCGCCTTCCTCCCACGCGCATTTACCACCGCTCTCGCTGCTAGAGTACTCGCTGAACGCGGAAGCTCTACGAACGTGGAATCCCTCGAATTCGAAGGTCAGCAGAGGCCAATGAAGCAATTTCAAGCTAATTACTTCAACTACGGCAGAGTTCTATTAAGCAAGACCCTTCTCCCCCTCCTCGCTCGTTTCCACTCATAATCGACCATTAGCGCTCGACAGCGTTTTTCAATCAGCCGCTAATTCGCTCGTCCGTCGATCGTTCTCGTTGGAAACGTGAAAATCCTGAAAATCCTGAAAATCCTGAAAATCGTCTCCTCGCTCTCGTGTCCAACCGCTCCCTCGCTTCTTCCTGAGCGAGCTGTCGTACGCGCGAAACCGATACTTTGTCGCTCTTTGGCAACGCGTCTTTCTACTTATTCCACATGGTCTCGTTCCAGTCTCGCACAATGCGAGAGATGAAATTCTACCCACTTAGAATTTCTAGCTAAACTCAAAACTTCAGAGAGTCCTTACGAACGGTTGGCTCTGCATGCGCGCGTGGTGTGTATGTGCGTGCGAGTGCGAGTACCATTTTCATTAAAGCGTAACGTAAATATCGCTAGGAAGCGACGACGACGACGACGACGACGAAGAGGACAAGAGAGAGGAACAATGCCCGGATCGCGATCACCCTCCTCCAGCGACGACGAACTCGCAAGGTGACCGGTGACCGGTGATGAAACGAAGAAAGTGGAAAAGTACGAGAGATCTGCTGGACCCACCGACCGGTGGGTGGTGAGTGACGACAGAGGAAAATGGATCCAAGGCCGAAAATCGAGGTGGTGCGGGTCTCCTCGATCGAGCGTGGGAGTTTCCGGCCGCTCGACGGGGTGCAATTGCGCGCGGCTTACAGCCACGTCAGGGTAGGGACTTACTGCCCGGAACCAGAGCCGGAACCGGAACCGGAACCGGATTCGGAACCGAAACTGACGACCCTCCCCGAGACCAAAGCACCGGTCGAGCATCCGAGGAAATTTAAAAAGTAAGTGGTCCTCCCTTCAGCTTCGAGCTTTTCCACACCCCCTTACCGCGAGTACGCGGAACGACTCAAAAACCTCTGACGTGTACCGTTCTTCAGAAATCTGGGACCAGTATCAAGACTGCTGAGACGTCGTCACCAGGCGACGTGCCTTGCAACCAAATCCTGTGATAACATTTATAGCGTGAATAGAAATAGTAATTCGTTAGACTGGAGATTCGGCCAGAGCGTAACCGAGCAAGGTAGGTTGGTTGTTCTCGGCACATGGCAAGTGCAAAGAGTTCGATCCGAGTTATCGCAAAAAGAAGAAAAAAAAAAAGAGAAATAAAATAGTCGTAAATCGAGAGCGCGCTATTTCCCTCTTGTTCCTCCATTTCTCGTTTGTTATTCCAAGGACTGCCGCCGGCTCGAGAGAGCAATAGCTTAGATTGGCGCGTGGGGAGGTCGGTCACTTCCGGCTCCAATGGACTTGATTGGAAAATTGGAGAGACCCGAAGCGCCGAACAGCTTTCCAGGAGTACCCCGGTTACCTCGGAGCATCTGCAGACACCGAGCACCAAGTATGCCGCGGAGAGCGGAAAGTCGATGACGAATTTCGCTAACTCGATGGACTCTCGATTTCCACAGGTCGAAAATCGCTTCCTTTTTACGGAAACTCTCCCCGCGATTGTCCCGACCAACGAGCAAAGCGTCCCTTCGGTCATCCCCCACGACGATCTGTCCCTGGGTCCAGGTGGAATATTCCGCCGCGGCGGAGAGCAACGAAGCCGCGAGACCGCCGCCACCTCCGTCATCGTCGTCGGTGGGGTCGCAGCATCACCACCATCATCAGGAAATCGATCCGAACTTCCAGCGATCGAACGAATTGAAAAAACGAATGGCCGGAACTGCGATCGCTTCTCAGGTAATCTTTTTTTTCGGGAGTTCCTTAGAAGAGCATCCTTAGGACACGCTGAGATACTCGCTTCGCTTAGTTTCACTCGCTAGAAAGCACTCTGCTCTATTTCACGATATTACGTAAGATTAATATTATCGATTCTTTCCTCGGGGACAATGCGATCGTTTTCAAAGAGCAAATCACCGGTGAAAGAGACCGTGAGTGAAGCCGTCTAGAACGAGAGAGTACGTGGAGCAAAGGAGTGCCATTAATGGTATCCGGTTCATCCAGGCTTAGAAATGTCGTCGAATTAAATGCATCCACGTGCACGAGTCGTTAAACATAATAATTATCACGATATCTCCAGCTTCGACGGTGCATTGTTTCGAAAACAACGACGTTTTTCTTCTACCTCTGTCAATCTCTCTCTCTTTTCGCGTTATCTAGAAATTCAATTAATCCTTCATTTCTATCGTGTGATTATAGATTACGGTAAAAGTGATAGAGGACAAAGAGAAAATTCAGAGACCAAAAATCCAAATACAAGATGTGGATTCCAATGCCTTCGTAATGTAAGAGTTTACTTTTTTCTTTTTTCTCTCTCTCTCTTGTACTTTTTTCTTACTCTGTCGAAAAAGCCTGCAACCCCCCTATATCAGTAATGAACACAATTAACTTTGGAAAGCTCCGAGAGTGATCGATTTCCTAATGAATTTCTAATATTTTTACTAATGTTATCTCTATAATGAAACTACGTGAATTTGAAAAGTAATAGTCGAACCACTTTTTAAATAGGTGCACTTTTTCCATCTCTCTCTCTCTCTTTTGCATGAAATTGAAAAAGTTTTAACTACTTTCTTACCCATTCTCCTAAATTAATATGTAATTCTGTCATGTCATGTCATGTCATGTATACATCGCACCCAATAAACAAAACTGTGAATGTCTTCTGCATTGTGTGGTCTTAATTTCCACCTTAGCGTAGTGATTTCTGAAACAGTATGGGATGGGGGAAACTGGAAGAAGAAGAAGAGGGGGGGGCGATGCGATTAATAAAATTACGATTGATTTCCGTTGATAAATACTGATCACTTTATTAATACGGTTACTATTTTACATACAACATTCGCAGAACAAAAAAATATATCAACAATTCGCCAGGTACAACCCACTATACAAATTTGAATAATTCCATGGCAGATAATTTTTAGTTTAAGACACAAAAGGATCGGAAGATTGAATGAGTTCTTGAGAAATTACTCGTAGTATGTACAAATTAAATTATAAAAGTAATCGGTGCAGTAGTGGTTGATATATTTGTGAACGCGACAGGTACTTAAAGTCTTGAAGACCAAACATAAGTGATTATCCTTCGGAGGCACATGGATGAGGGCAGCATCCTGTTCGTCTGGAGCCACGTAATCAATACTATCCTCATCCGGAAGTTGATCAGTATTAAACTGAATTATGAGGTCCAAAGAACCGCATATAGGAGCATTTGGGTCCAGCTTAACAGGGCTGGGAGGCAACTTCATCTGGGGAGAACGCGGTGGGCTTGCGTCCGAATCTGAGTTGGCCTCTCGTATCGCCTTTTCTCTTTCTAATCTCTCTTGAGCGTCTGACAAATAGTCACCTATATCGGATATATCGGAATCCTCATCTGTGTCTCTGAGGTAAATTCGCTTTTCCCTAGCCTCATTCGACTGTATTCTATGTTCGCGCTTTACTTCCAAATGACGTTGGAAGGTATTGCTGATTCTCAACCTTGTTTCCAAAGAAGTTTCATCTAAATCGGAATCAACGCCTTCGCTATCTTCTTCTTCATTATCAGCATCCGCACCGATATCCTCTTTTATTTCTGGCTTTTTTATTAATGGCAACTTATCACCGGCCATGCCCGCGCCATCGCTTTTTTTCGGTTTATCCTCGGGAGAGACGTTATGTTTGCTACCCGACGGAACATCCAGTGGATCGTCGGAGGACGGTGCGGCAGGTCTTTTGGTATGACCTTTTAACATGTCAGTATTCAAGTAGGATTTGTACATATTAACATTATAGTTGAACTTATTTTGCTGTTGATGCACGTTATTTATTAAATAGTAACATCCATTCGACCATCTCTGTAATTCTATTACCATTCTGGGTTTTAACTCCGCTTCTTGATTGGGCACGAGATCTAGTTCGGTATAGGTTTTTAATAACTCGAAGAATTCAAGGGTCTTAAAAATATCGTAGAACTCTTTTAAACTCTCTGGTAATGTTTGTTCGTCCGCTACTTCGTAGTTTCTTAAATCCGCTGGGCCAACTTTACTCCATGCAATGGATTTGGACGTTACTTCTGATAAGATTTTTTCATAAATATCATTTTTAAAAAAATTTGGCAGGAATGTATAAGAGTTCTTTTCAACGTTATGTTGGATTTCCTTAATAATTTTTGTGTAAAGATAACCTTTCGTTATCCAATATTTCAAAGTGATATGCTTTCGCTGTGGCTCTATGAAAGACAATTCTAACGATGGTCTTCGTGGCTTTGGAGGCTTCTTGGTACGTCCATGAAACCATCCATTGATAGACCATCTTGATTTTATTGGAGAAATTACTTCGGCTACTTGGTGATAAGAATTATCCACTACTTCAAAGAAAATAAGAGAATTGTACTCTGGTACAAATGATCGTACAATGTCTTTTGGGTAACCATTTTCATCTGTATTAAATAAATCAAGCGTACCACCATCCTGTTCTGTCCAATCTTTCGAAAGATAGTATATAAAAGCAATTTTTCTATCACTCAAATTATCATCGTGGCAAAGCAAATAATCGGTATCAGTGTAGCAACAACTGGATATTGACATCTTTTTAGTGAGCTTGGTTTGTGTAATTTTCTGTAACCATGTAGATAGCTCAGATTGAAAAGTTAGATAGAAACGTTTTAAATGTTCGAAATCAATAGATTGTAGATCCCCCGTTTGCTCAAACTGATACAAATCGATACTATATCTTCGGCTTTTAACATCCAGCAATTCAGTTTTTATTTGATCGATGAATTTTTCATTACGAAGGAAATTGGAAATCTTGCAAAGCCTAAAAGGCTCCGATATTATTTCTACCTTATCAAGTTTCCCATTAGTTTTATTCAACCAATTATCCATAAAAAACTGCTCGGTTTCAGTGGTATAAACATGATCCGATATTAGAGAGTACCTAACTCTTTTTGGATCTGGTTCTTGAGACATTTCTTGACTTTTATTTAAATTTATTACCTTTAGTTAAAAATTCGCAAATTCTGCTTTATTGTTTTAGTCTTGTGCCTATATCAATCGCAGTATTAATCCATCTTTACAAGAGTTCATACAGAAACTATCACACTACTTTACATTTACTTCTCATACATAACATAAACTTTCATACATTCAAAATGCTATATTACCTCTATCTATTGTCCCTTATTATGCTGTGTACTATAAATTACGTATACTTTTATTTTGAATACAGTTAAATCTGAAACACCTATATTTTCTTTTCTATGGATTTAAATATTCAACCAGTTTATTCCGTGAGAGAAATGATCTTGTCAGTTTCGAAACTGCTTACCACGCGAATCAACGATCCGCTGTACTTGGCGAACGAATCGTTGCAATACTTATTGTATGGACCAAAATCGTTTCTTACTCACTTAGACATGGAATTCTGTTTGTCATGGACAATGTTAATACGTTTCTACAGGAAAATATCACAATTTAATGCTGTGCATCCATTAACGGTGCGGCACTTGTTTTTTGGAACATGCGGCCCACGTGGTCAGACAAACCACATGCGTTCTGAAAATATCAATTAATTTATCAATGAATTCCTCATTGATTTCGAGCAAACTATTAAATTCCTTATTTTTTCCTTTGATATATGAGGTACGGTTGAACTTACCGAGATGTACGAGTTTCGAATTTTAGGAATTAGATCTTTCGCCCTGTGTCACGCATCAACATTCTGACGATTCCTACCAGTAACTGAACGAGCGTATAAGATTAATCTCAAAAACGTCGGCCCGACTGTCGCGCCATTCGATACCGGCATCCGTTTACACTTGCATTATAAATTTTATTCTCCCCACCACTCTCTCTCTCTCTCTTTTCTCCGCTTTCGGCCCAATTCTCTCCCTTTCTCCCTTTCATTTTATCGAACCCTCATTCACCTCGTTTTTTTTCCAGACAATTGAATTTTTCGCAAAATTCCCTGAGTTTTCGCGCGCGATTGTTCATTTTTAACAAATGATAGAGAGGGCTGGTGGGGGGAGTAATATCGATCTCTCTCTCTCTCTCTCTCTCTCTCTCTCTCTCTCTCTCTCTCCTCTCGCTCCCAGAGTTCCATCCTCCATTGGACAATTCCTCAAAGTTCAACGAGCGAAAGCTCCGTTGCAACGATTATCATCGGTCGATCCTCCAATCGTTTCTCTCCTTGTCCATTAATTTCTCTCGCTCTTCAGTTTCTCTTTCCCTTTCGTCTTTCGTTTTTCCGTTTTTCGCGCTTTCTCTCCGAATTTCACGAGAGAAACGAGATGACGGGGGGAAGCGTCGAAACGTCGCCGATTGAAAAGCGCGCGCGCGCAGAGAACGAGCGCAATTGGAAAATACGACGGGGATGTCGCTAGTGGCGAGAAAATGGCGGTCGCATTTCACGTTTGACGGATGCCGTTGGTCGCATGGAAATTCGGGGCACACCCTGACCGCTAAATTGTACAAAGTGAGTCGTCATCGTGAGTAGGACCCCCGGTATTTGTAAAATCACATTGTGCGAAATCCAGCGACAATCCTGGAGAGCAAAACCCACCTGGCAGGAGCATACGTGAGTAAAATTTTGCACGCAACAACCGCGATTGTTCCTGGTACAACGTGACACATCAGTGTGATACAACGTGACATTTCTTTTCCTCTCATCCCCGTGGCTCCCCAATGATAATTTATCGCAGCGACCGACCAGGGTCTTCCCAAAAGAGCGACGTTCTTTTATGAGATTTTCCCTGTTCGACCGCTGCCCCGTCTCTCCCCGGTGCCAAAATCAGGGCCCAGGGTCTTCCTACGAAATTTTTCGGAGTAAACACACGAGTTACTCCGAGAGCTATTTTGTTTGTATTTCGAGCACGTTGTTGTCGTGGTGGTCGTTGTCGTTGTCATCGTTGACGTTGTCGTAACCACCGCTGGATCTTGTGTCTGTCGCCCTTCGAAACAAAAAATTCTTTATTCTCAGTGTTTTTGCATTTTCAGGGTCTAACCTTTAAATCCTACCTTGTAACTGGCTATCGTGCTAGCTATAGGCCCGTGCGTTTATGTGTGTGTGTGTGTGTGTGCGACATAGAGCACAATATCTAAAAGCAATTTGAACCTGTGCCTCTGCCGACCTTGAGCAGCATTCTACTCTTATTCCAGTATTATTCGATCGTGTGGCAACTTGGTGTAGACTCTCTCGGTCTCTTGAGATTCAAAACAGAAGGAAATTCTCAAAAAGGAAAATTCGTTTAACCGAGCGAGCAATTAAAGTCCGTATGATTCTCTCTAGGCATGTCTGTACGCTTACACGTAGCTGTAAACAATGTGGAGACGTAAACAAACGATTGTTATTATTTTATTTTTGTTGATTTTTCTTTCGCAGAGGATAATTGTGCGAGCGACGATGATAAATTTGAAGAAAATCCAAAAAAAATTAGCAAAAAGTCCCTTGAATTTCATCAGGACGGGAAGGGAGGAGGAGGAAGAGGAGGATGAGGCTAGAAGTTTGATATAAGAATTTTTGGAATTTCCCTAAAATGGATGGAATTTTTCTCGACGCGATAGGATCGCACTTGCTATTCGAGCAACACCTTAAGTCAGAAGATTTGGGTCAACGGGCATTTTTCTCACACCTTTCGCCTGAAATTCTCTTCTCTCAAGTGCATTTAATATTCCTACAAGATTTAAATGATACGCAGCTCGAAGAAGCAAAGTCCCCGCAGTCAGAGTTGTGACGTTAAAGTGCTGTTGAAGTTGAAGCACCTCGATTAGCAGCTACATAGCTGTACACGCCGATGTACAATGGACCGTTATGCATTCTTGCACCTCTGAATTAACGACGCATTGATGTCGAGAGATAAATTTATACATTTTTCATTCCTCCTGCAATCATAAATGTCATCCGTCGAGAATCAATATAACTCGATAGGATTCGCATCGTTCTTTATGATCCGTGTTGCAGCACGATTTGCGTTTCGCTACGTAGCGAGTTATCAGAATTATTAGACAACGGTCAGGTATATGCCGGGACTACTGTTCCGTTAAAAGTATGCTGCATGACTATACCGTTACGCTACAACCTTTTCGCTAGGTCGATCCCCAGTATTTGCGTCAATGTTAATTGTCTTACCATTCTTTTCTCCTTCGGTCCTTATTCAGAGGAAAGTGCACAGTTCGGTATCACCGTGTTTCTTTTACATTCCTCAGCCATGAGCGCGCAACTATCGAGGAGCGACGATGAAACAAATTTTATTTCACCTCATCCCTCCGTCTCTTATCGAACTTATCGTGCTACACGAGCCTACGGCTCAAAGTGCTACGAGTCACTTTTGTTTTATCGAAATTGTCGGGGTGCTGGGGTTACATCGAATTTTTCCTTCCTCCTTTTTTCCCTTATTCATTCCACTCGGAAAGTCGTATATAAATTACCCCGATCATGCGAGTTACGACGCATTAACTATAACTCCAGCAATAAAAGCCAGTTGGCATGGGGAACACGAGGGCAGCTGCATTCTTCTTCGGACCATTCTATTCACAACGAAGTGCTTGTAAAATTTCATTCCCGCGGAAAATTTATCATTTGCCATCGCCATTTCTTCGCGGAGCCGTTTCATAAATTTTCCTCGAGAATCGCGTCCCGAGAAATCTTCGATGTCGCTTTTAGGGAAAATCGCTGATTATCGGTAACTCGCAAGGGAACAGCGATGAGTCTAGAGCAAGCTCCAAACCCTTTGCCATTGTTCTGAATTCTTTGTGTACGCAAGTGGACACCGAGTTAGGATAGGACGATCGATGAAAAAAGAGGCACAGCTATTACTGGTGAGCCAGTGCGAGGATATAAGCCAACGCTTTCTGAAGATCGATAATTTTTTTTCAGATTGCTCAGTCTCGTAAAAGTTGGCTAATATGGTGATATGATTCACCGAGCATACAGAATTTTGTCTCTCGCACAAATATCGTAAATATAAAATATGAATGTTTAATGTCTTCGTAGAATCTTAATTGCATTATCTTCTTTTAAAGAGTCGATGAAGGAAGGGATGGTGGAAGAGGAAGAGGACGAGGAGCAGGAGAAGGGAGAGAAAGAGAGAGAAATAGAGTTGGCGGGGTGGGGGGGGGGTGCCACCAGTTGATTTTATAGGCTCTTGTCGGTCTAATATCTGAAACGTAACAGGTTCTTTTATGGTGCCCCTTCGTACACGCCTCGTCGCATATAATTTATTTAGCTGCGTAGGCGAAAATACACTCAGGCAACCTGCATCCCGCTAACTTTCCCTTTTTTGGAAATTCTCCCTCCCTTTTCCATCGCTGAAAAGAAAGGCTCTCGTGCCTTTCTTTTCTAAACAATTTTGAAAGAATGTCACGTTTATCACACGAGAGCTACAGCAATCGCAGCACGCACTCCTGCATAATTGTTACATAACAAAGAACAATCATTTTTTTCTTTTTTCGCAAGACTGTTTGGAGGAAGTTTTAACGAATCCACCGGAGAGACAGCAATGAACTATACTATCGCGTTAGCCAAATGGTCTTGCGGAAAGCTCTGTTCACAATTGTGTATATCGTTTCGCAATTTTAATTCGCATTTACTCTATCACAAGTCACGATTGTGTTGTACAAAGAAATGCACGCAGTTACGCACACTTGTTCATTACTCCACATCACGCAAGGAATTCTCGAAGGGTCCTGGTAGCACTTTAGTAAAAGCAAAGAAGGGGGAAACTCTCCCGAAAAACCGTGTATATTAGTCTTGACATCTACCCCTTGTTTATTCTCATGGAAAGAACCGGAAGTGGAAAACTTCGGTCGAAACGGAAAGGGAAATGCAAGAGAGAGAGAGAGAGAGAGAGAGAGAGAGAGAGATGGCTAATTTCAATAAACGGGGCCTCGTAAACCGCGCTTTAACGCGGAAACCCATGCACGATTTGCGCGCGCGTGTTCCTTTTGTGCAAATTTGACGCAACCCTCACCCGGGGACCTTTCACCGCTTTCCATGGAATCGGGGGAATATCGGAAAATGGAATTTTCAAGATTTTTCCCAAGAAGAGAATAATTTACGAGAGTCTCGGAGCACTTCCTAATTTAGCTGACACAATTTTTGTGAATGTCGCGACGTTCGTGGTGGTGGTGATGGTGGTGATGGTGATGGTGATGGTGCTGGTGGGGATCGATTCCCTCTGTCTTTCGCGCATCTCGACTGGAGGCTGCGAGGAGCGGGGGGAGGCAGAGGTGGAGGAGGGGCAGGCGTTACAGAGAGCACGGTTCAAATGTCACTCTGCTTTATTTTCATTTAAATATAGAAGCGGAGAGTTCAGCCGGTGTCACTTACCCCTGGCAGGGCAGGATTTTCGAAAAAGGAGCAAAACGCGCCTCTCGAGAAACTCGCGGCTAAATCTGAAAATCGCGCGAACCGTTGCCTCCTGACCTCCTCCTCGACTAATAAGTGTTCCTCACGGATAAAAATATCCGTTTATTCCCGATGTGAACGACGAGAGGTGACCCCGCTGGGGGAAGGTCAAATTGCACGCCCGGCGAGTCTCTCCCTCTCTCTCTCTTCCTCTCATCGGAGCGAGAAATCGGCGAAAAACTCTGCGGGTCACCGGAAACGATGTTGGCCACCGGAGAATTTCGCGATCCGCGATACCAGCGACGGATTAACGGCCCGTAGAACGAGGGGTGAGCGAGGGCCATTAACCCCCGTCGACTCGGGGTTTCGCCCTGAAGAACTTTACCGCTCGCGAGAACGTGAAATTGAAAGCACGCGTCGCGCTCGCTCATGCTCCACCTCGATTTTTCTCCGAGGATTTTCCGCGGTCGGCGACGAACCTACCGGCCAGGAGATATCGTCACGGGGGGAGGAAACCCCGCGGTGAAAGCTGGCTATCTCGCGCGAGTACTCGATTTGGAGACTCCGGTCTCTCTTCGGCGCGTCGTTAACACCAACGGAAATGGGAAAGTCGCGTTTTTCTCCGCTCCACGTGCTGTCGCCTTCAATTACCAGCCTCGTAAATCAAGTGGAGCGAGGGAGAGAACAAGGAGGAGGAGGAGGAGTATGAGGGTCCCGTCCTATATTTGGCTATCAATTTCCGACGACCCATTCGAATTTGCCTCGAGAGGAATTTCCCCATCCCGAGAAATTCCTCGGAGTTTACTGGAGGAGTCGCGCGCGTGTTTGCGTTACGTCGTTAACGCGTTGGAAAAGGGCGAGGGGGAGGGTCCGGACGAGCATCCTGGACTTCCTATTCCTCGAAGATACGTCGTCGCGTGGCAGGCGCGTGCTCCACGATCCAAAAGGCACGCGGCGCCCGAGACATCGCGAGTTTTCAAGCCAGAGTCTCGCCACGCGTAATGTCGCCTCGTGTCGTGTCGTGTCGTGTCGTACCGTGATTTTTTCGAGTGTCCCGAAATACTTGCTCACCCTCGAGGCGGAGGAGAGCCAAGAGGCGAAGAAAAATAGAGCGATAGGCAAGGGGAGGGGGGTGGGGGTAGTAGCGGAGGCAACTCGATGAGATTGCCAGTCTTCGGCTACTCACCCTGCGAGTCTCTTCGCCGCATGTTTCCATGAAAATTCCCGACGCGACACTCTAACGGATACCACCAACCGGAAGTTCCGCGAAGTGGCTTCCTTCCGGTGCACTCTCTCGAGCGTTCTCGAGGAACGGCTTATCGAATCAAGTGAATAAATCAATAAGTAAGTAAATAGAGAGGGAGAGGAGAGGAGAGGAAGATAGAGAGAAACGAGGAAATAAGTAGTCGAGGTGCTCGCGTTTCCGGTCGATCGGCAACTCGACCACAGGTCCATGTGATACTCGAATTGCCGTGAAAGCACGTGTCGGAAAATGCCATTGAAAATCGAGAGCGGCACTTACACGGTGAATCCGGTGGCGAAGAAGAATGCTTCTTCCAAGTTTCGACTGTTCAAGCACTGGCGACGCAGGTACGGATCAAAAGCACGATTGCAAGCAAATCTGCAAGAAACGGCAATAACCAGAATAACAGTGAGAAATTAACGAATCGGAGAAATTTCAGGGTCTGGCGATGGGCGGGGGGTTGCAGGGTGGATGGTCCACACCCCTCCCGCAACAGTCGAGACTACTTTTCATTAACACTCTGCTTTCTGTGTATATACATACATACATACATGCATATATGTACTCCCTCTTCCTGTACTCGTGTAACGCGTTCGATAAAAGGTTACGCGACCACCGCATTAACCGTTTCACGATGCTTCCACGGGAATCCATGAAACTTGCCCGTTCTTTCATCATCGCACCACCATGAGTCTCTGTTATGATGTAGCATGACTGTTGTTACTGTTAGACTAGCACAGTTTCGATCTCTGCACGATGCCCACTAATCACTCTTGCACATTGTTTTACAACGAACAAATAAACTATTAAACAAACAAACCCACGAAAAAGAGAACAAGCGAAACGTCTGCAAACCCGAAACTCTTAAGATTCTCGAGCGAGAGTGGTCGTCCCGCCGTTTTTTTTTGCCAATCGCGGAAAAAGAGGAGCAAACGGGAAAACTGTTGACGAGTTAACTCGCGACGGGAATCCTTTGGATCGGTAGCCGATTTATTGACGCAACTGTAAAATCGCGTATGTGCGCTAACCGGAGGTAACCGAGAGTCGCGGTTACCCGAGTCGCTCAGGTTCTTTTATCTCGATGCCTCGTGTGTAAGGGGAGTGGAAACGGGAGGCAGTGGACTCGCGCTACCCGCGAGAATTGTATTTCGAGATGAAAGAAATTCCTTAAAGTCGACAGGGAGAGAATCGTGGCTTTCGCATGGAAATCGGAAAGAGGGGGGAGGGGCGGAATAAGAAAAGTCGCGAGAAAAAAAGAAAAAAATTAAAATGAAGCGTCTCGAGGAATCCCGTCGTCGTTGACCTTGCTGGTAATACACGGGGCTTGTTTCCCGCGAGGCTTAAGGCGATCCGCGAGTTGGAACAATCTTAAGGGTTCGGGCTTCAGGGTTTAACCGCGCTGAAAGAATCTGAGAGAGAGAAATGGAGATCAGACAAATTGGCAGTGTGCACGAGGAGAGCAGCTTGGAGGAGCGTCGCCGAGAATTTGGTAGAGGAAGAGGAGAGTCCAGTTCGCCTGGAGGAGGAGGAGGAGGAGGAGGAGGAGGCGGAGGCGGCGGGGGCGGAGGCAGAGGAGGGGAGGTTGCGGGTCTGGAGGAAGGCGTAGATTTCATAGACAGCTCGGCGACGGTTCCTGGAGCAAGGTCGCACCGTCGTACGAGACCTCTCTCCTTAGCTGTGCAGCCGCTCAATTATCATCGCCTCGATCCGGACCCAAAACCCCCCGCCATCAACCCCACCAGGATACGACTGAGCAACATGACCAGCCAGGAAAGCATCGGCAGCTGCAGTCTGGACGTCGACAGATCTGCTTCCGACCGATCAGGTTGGCATCATCATCATCATCATCATCATCGTCATCTTCTTCACGTTCATCATCGCATTCACTAAATTCTTCCTCAATTTTTTCTTAGCGACCCAATGACCAAAAAAAATACCTCCTTTTCAATGACGAATTCGTAAAAGAGAGCAAAAAAAAAGAGTAGAGTTCAAGGCCTTTCGAAGGTCTTACGGTATCCTTTCCGCAGAGCCAGTGATTATAGATGCTGAAAGTTCGAGGAGCTTTTCGAAGAGCGAGCCAAGAAAGTGCGGCGTCGCGGCACTCTTCTTAACCACCCCCGGAGTCTCTAGGAGTTTTCCTATGCGTCGCGCGTGATTCCATTCGATTCTAGTGCACGGGAAATTTATTCATTACATCGATCTTTACGGGGGGGAGAGAGCCGCTCGAAAGACGGAAGTTTCTATCAGCAAAGGTAAAAGCTACGGTAGTAGTAGTAGTAGTAGAAGAACGCGTCTTCATCGTCGCAGATCAAGTCGCAACATACGAGTTCTTAAGCTCGCACTGGCCTAGAAACGAACCCCCCCACCAATGCTGGTCGAAAATCTGCTCGTTGATTTGGTGGTGGGCGGGGGACATTGCAAAATTGAGAGTGTGCGTGAACTGCGTTGTCCGAGCGATCACAGTAGGAAGCATTTGTTTGAAAAACGATCGCGGAAAGTTGAGGATTCTGGGAGAATTTACTAACTTACGACGATGATGATTTTTGCAGAGAACACGATAGACTCGGTGTCGGAAAAAACCCTTCACAGCCTAAATCTGTCCTGCAACGGCGAGCAACCTGTGCCTTCCACGGAGAAATTAGCGAGCAGCTCGAACCAGAATCCGGAAAAAGATGGCAACGAGGCTACTCCAGAAATCGAGCAGTTGACGGCTAAGAAACCGAGTTACTTGGGCCTGGCTTGTAGTATCAGCGGGTACTCGGGTATCACGAGGTACGACAGTAAGCTGAGAGAGGGATTTCGTTCGAGGGATAGCAGTCCTGGAACCAGATTGATCACGAGGGATACGAGTCCTGCGGGTTTTAGGTAAGAAACTGCGAATGTAAGCTGCGTAGAGCGAGAAGTCATGATTGAATCTAACGGTTTGTTTTACCGTTTCCACCAGGTCCAACGAAAATCTCAACATACCTTCCCATCATTATCCAATAAAGAGTCAGTCCATTTCACCGCTAGCCATGGATCGTCAAAACGGATTTACGAATGGCATGAAAGAGGAGTGTAAAGTTGAAACATACATGGAGAGTAGGAATTCCATGAGCATATGTCAAGGCTACTCCGAAGTCGATAAGGGCGTATCGTTGCAAGCAGCGTTTCCTGACATTAGTCCAATTCGAGCGAATGCATCCAGCAAGAGGAACTCGAGCGTAACCCAAATGATGTCTTGCAGTCAACAGAATAAGTCGATTTCAAGTTTCAGCGGGTCTTCGCCGAAAACTCCAAACGTTAGTTGTAAGTGTGTCTCGTCGTGAATATAAGTAGTAGTTTTAATTAAAGAGGGCATGTGTGGTGGGAACGAAAAGAGGAATGAAAAGATTCCGGTACATCGTGAATTTTTTTTTATGAAATATTTTAGATTCGAATACGTCTTTTAATGAGAGCATTTTAAATGGATCATCGTTCGAGGCGGAATGTCGAATCTATACTGCTTCCAATGAAAAATCATTTATTCAACAACGGGTGGAACGTCTCTATGGGCCAGGAGCGCTCGCACAGGGCTTCTTTAATAAACGTAGTTCGGCTAAAGCTAATGCTAGCGATAGTAGTTTGAATAAATCGAGTAGTAATAAGGATATTTCTATGGACATTGCGAATACAGAACAATCGTTGAAAAATTTACCAGTTCTAAGACATTTGACACCTGAATTTCGAGCTCAGCTACCTGTAGTTAGTCCTAGAAGACCCACGGATGGATCTGAACAAATAATTAAGCCGTTGCAAAGGTTAACGCCAAGAAAAAATGAACAGAAACCAAAAACACCAACAACCTCAAGTGAAACTAGAAGTAGAGAAACTTTAGATACAACGCCCAAACGTAATGCAAGTATTACAAGTATTCCTGATCAGCAACCAGCTGCACCAAAAGTTGTTTTACCTGTGATCGAACCTAGTGCTAGTTCAACGTCGATAGCAAAGCAAGCTTCGGAAGCGGAAAAAGAAACTGAGGAAAAGAATGGACATTATTTTATAAAGGTAAGAGAACAACCTTAATTCAGTTGATCGAAAAATACAATTGGTAAGTTTAATGATTTAATCTTAATGATGTTCTTTGCAGTTATTAAAACAAGAGACTGATAGACTTTTGGTATTGGCCGCATCAGCAGAGGCAGAATTAGAGAATGGAGATTCCGTTGCACTTCCGGAAGAAGCTGCTGGAAAGCTAAGGTCAGCAGCTGGAAAAGCAAGACTGCTGGCTTCGCAAAAAATGCAACAATTTGAGGGTCTATGTCAGAAAAACATTGTAAGTTTCTTTTCTCTTTAGTCATTCTACTCTCATTTATGTTACCCTCGAGTGTCTTGTGCACTTCTCTTATTCTATTTCATAGAATCAGGTACCAGGCGAAGAATTTCCAACGACCAATGAGGACTTGGCTGGATTCTGGGATATGGTCATGCTTCAAGTAGTTCAAGTTAATGATCTTTTTGATCAAATTCAAAAACTTCGAAATTCACAGTGGCAAGAGGTATGTTTTGAAATTAATATTGATAAACCTCATTCCAACCAAAATCGTCATAAACGAAGATTTCCCATCCCAGCCTTGAAGAATCCCATCAGAAACAATCCTGTAATAAATGTGAAACAAAAAAATACCAATCCTTCGAAATCTCAGAGTCCTAGCAAAATCAATAGTTCAGAAAATTCGACAAATTATAATTATAATGTAGCATCAAATAATAATACGTCCAATTTACCCAGTTCTACATTAACTTTCCCGCATGCGGAAAAAGAAATATTTAAAAAGGATGATATTTCTGGTCGTAAAATCGAGAATTCTGAGATTATTAATAGGAACAAATCATCGATAAGATCAAGGGCAAGGTCGTATAGTCCCTCCATTAAAGTTAAAAAAGAATCTAACAAAACAACGTGCGTTAAAAGTAATGATTCTTCTCGTCCTAATAATTTAAATAAACAAAATTTTAAAAAGAATCATTACAACGTTACATTTTCTGATTACATAAAAGTAGGAGAAATTAAAGGATTTCACGTAGATAAATTAGCTAAACCCGAAATAAAGAAGAAAAAAGTTATACGATTGAAAAGAAAAGAATCGAAACATAATTTACAAAATAATAATGTAGTTAACGCGGAGGAAAAATATTTAAAAAGATTCTGTAATTCGGGTAATAGCGCTCCACGTAAAACTATTTTACCGAAATTAACAACCATAACATCGACACTTGAAACCAATAAATTGGGCAAAACAATAGGTAATAAGAAATTAATTAAAAATGAGCTAGAGGAAAATTTAACGAGTTTGTCAAAGAAGAAGAATGACGAACTGATAAAAGATAAAGTAGAAAATCGTGAATCTAATGATTCGTTGAGATATGTCGAAGCTAACAATAGTTTCAAAACTGTTCCGTCCTATCGAAGTAACGCTCATTCCAATTTCCTTTCAACTAATGCTCGTTGTAATTTAAGTTCTAGTTGCAACAGTTATTCATTAAAGCAAAACTCCAGCTCTCCCGTTTTAAAGAAATCTTTAGTAAAGAGCGATAAAGTATTGCCGCCAAAAGGATATAGAGTAAAGAAAGTAAAATCACCGAGTAATATCGTATGGGTTCAAAGTGACTCGCAACCTTTTATACCATTATCGAAAGAAACATTGAAGCAATTAGAAATAAATGTTCCCCTTATGAGCGTGGTTTCAAATTTAGGTAGATCTAGCGTTTCGGAAAGAATCAGAAAATATGATAATAGGAGAAAAAGACTTTTGAAAGCTCATAAACCAATTGAGTCTAATTTTAATTTTCACAGAAAGATCACAAAGCCTAAGTTAAAATTTTCTGCGCACAAAATAAATAGCGAACTTTCGATCATTAAACCGTATAATAAGAGTCATACCGAAGATTCTTCTTACCAATTTAGTCGATCTGTTTCTTCAAATTTAATTAGTGACGAAAATATTAACGAATACGCGAATGCAGATTTTATGGAAAAATTAGTTGATAAGGGCGAAGAATTACAAAATTTGATATCCAGAGTTATTTCGATTTTAGACACTAAAGTTTTATCAAAATTATGCAATTTCAGTGAAGACATTCTCGCGGGAAATTTAAGCAAAAATACAAAAGATATTGCTGTCAGTAGTATAAGCAATAGCATTGCTATTTACGACCATACAATAAATATTAAGAAAACTGTAAGCACTAAATCTTTTCTTAAAATGTCGAGTGAACGTTCTTGTCGGAGCATTGAAATAATGAAGAAATTTAAGATGCCCAATTTAATATTTTCTGATACCAAGATTCAAAAATCAATAAGAAAAAAGTCATGCGAAAAGATCTCGAGTCTTATCCTAGATAAATACTTTTTCACAAAGAAACTAAATTACAGTATCTATCGTTTAAGAAATATAAAATGCTTTTCTGAGAATAAAATATTCGGATTAAATGTACCTGCTATAGATTATATTTTTCCTTATAACTTAAAAGACTTTTGCATATTTTTAATATCCAATAGAACTCTTTGTCAACTATTTCTCTACTTGTATCTATACGGTATGATAAGTCTTGTTTTAATAATTTCTAAATTTCGTGCGAATAACTATTGTTTTCTGAATACTAGGACTTGGTATAATTTATAATAAATGGTTTACAAAGGAAAATTTGCCTTGATATCTATTATTTTTTATAACCAAATGTACGAAGAACTATATAGATAAATAAAAATAAATAAAGTATTTGAAGTATGTTAACATACTCGTAAAATAATGATAATTTTTATCTATCAATGTTTATTTGTATTTCTCGTATCGATATAGGTTGTACCAGATAAAAAACCAACTTCGTCCACTCCACAGAATGGAAATACAAAACGTCGTGTTACCTCAGTTCATAAAGTAAAATCAACAGCTAATAGCGAAGCGAATAAAAAAGCTAGAGAAGCAAGGGAACAGGCGCGTCGACAAATGTTGGAAGAGCGAAGAAGAGCAATGCGTTCCAATGTCCAAAATTCAGATGATTCAGTGAAAATATTTGCTCCAGAAACGTAACAATAATTAATTAAACCTCTCAAGATTAAACTATCAGGAACTCTATAATACTATAGTCGTATTAGACCTGGAAACAGGATTTACGATTTTTAAAAAAAATTTTTTTAAACCTTGCTAGATGTTTAAAACATATGCAAGTAAAATAGTATTACATATTGAAGTAAACCTCTGTTTTCTTTATTTTCATTAATCCAATGTACTAATTCAATCAAATGTATGTATAAAATGCATAACAATTTTCATGAAATATCAAAGAGGTTCTATGACAAATTATATATTTTAAATAAATTTTAATAAATTCTTGCTTTCTCATTTCAAGCTACAACGTGACATATTGTTATAAACTAGTACAAGCTCAATATATTTAATAGAGCTTTTACAATCACACTACTTTTACTAGTTTTTTTCTTCTTATTTTTATTATTCAATAGCTGTTACACTTTATAATGATTTGTATATTCACATGAATTCTATATTTATAAAATCAGTCACAGTCAGTTTCTACCAAAAAGATTTCATAGTTTCTCTAGGGGAGTTTCTCTCCCCTAACATATATAATATTTAATTATAAAATTCCTTTAACTTGAATTATAGGCAAATAGAGATTACGATAAAAAATTATTTAAATAAAAAATTTAATCTGCGTAAATATTTTCTTAATCTAAGCAAGACCGAAATGGAATATATGTATATATATATATATATATATACGTATATATATATGTATGTATACCAATTTTATAAAATTTGAGTTTTAATTAACATAGATTCACACAACTTCTTTATAATTGCAAGTAAATACTCTTTTAACTATATTCTCTATTATCGATTAAATAATAGTAACCTCCTACTATGAATTATCTTTAATATAATTGTCAATTTTCTTATATTCTAAGTTTTTATTGCTCACGCGAAACTTTAGTTTATATATTAATTTTGTCATTTCTTTACTATGTAGTTTTATAAAATTCTTAATGTATTTTTATGAAAAACTATGCAACTTTCGTATGTATATATATATATATTTATATATATATTTCCATTTTTTAAGAAAGTTAGCCGATAATAAATAATACGTGCAACTGTGTGTGAATAGTGCAGGATCTGATGAAATTTTTACGCAAGATACTTATTTATACTTCTTGACTGATGAAACATTCCTGTGAAAATAAATGTATAGTTTATTTTAGCCCTTTCGCAAGTTAATGTTATACCGTTAAATTTAAATAAATTTGATCAATTCAATAAAGCAATTTAATCCGAAAGAGCTAAAATTGACTGCACTTTCGTAAAAGCACAATTTAATGAATTTTAAATAAGTTTCAACCAAATAACATACCTAATTAATACTCACAGCATTAAGTTTTATACATTAGCGATATAAGGAGGATTGCAATCTTTATTCAAAACATTTTTTATCTAAGTTTAAATAAATTACTTAACCTGCTGGCTCACAGTCATAATTTTGTAAAATTCTTTATTATATATTGTTAATTCCTTCGGTGCCTTCATTGTTTATATGCTTGTATACAATTTACAATTCAATAATGACTGTAATTAATCATTTTAATTCAAGAAGTCTGATCGGAGACATATTGGTAAATAAGAATGTGTTTCTTGAATATTCTTAGCGATTGACTTGAAATTAATTTATAAATCAACTAAAATGAGATTTATACAAATCTTGAAAAATTAATTTATATCTTTCTTAGTTACCTCTTTTGCCTGGTCGACTTTTTTCAGCCAAGATTGTGATCTTCTAGTTTGAAACAATTATTTTCCTAGTAATAAAAAAAAAAGTTTTTTAGATGTATAATTATTAACAATGGCGTTCAGTACTTTTGTATTTTGACGGCATAGACGTTCAGCGAATCATGTGACATTTGTATATAACAGAATGAGTGAAAAAAAAATGCAACTTTCTGGATGTGCGAGTGATTATTAAAAAATTCATAAAGCTTTTCAAGATTTACATGTATATGTATATTGGCTATTATGAATCGATTTCTTTTTTCATATTTTTCTTTTTATTATTATAGCGTGCTCCATATTTTATTTCATCGTCAATAATCGTATACGAATTTTCTCTTTATATTGAATTTAATCTGATTCACTCTTTAAATGTTTTTATACACCATATTACAATGATATTTATTAAAAGTAAATGAATTCTGTGATGCATTAAATGTTTATTATGCACATTTTATTATAATAATGAAGTGTAAAATTAGCTAGGAATTAACTGGTACTAATTACGATAGAACAAATAGACCATTAATTATAATCTATTAAGATGATTATTTATTATTCAAATAATGGAGCACGGCTTAAAATGTTAATACATAAGTAAAATCTATTTGTGTTATTTATACATTTTATATGCTGATAAACATTCATAATTATTTATTTATTAAGCTGCCCATTCATCTGTCTCCAACGAATGAATAAAAAACTTGATGAAAAAATAAAATGAATGAAAAAAGTTTTATTCGTATTACAATACATGGCTGTATAATATACAAAATGTATTATGTTTCGTTACACGAGTAAAATGTAACATAGACACAATTATTATTACACGTATAGACGGTACGCAGAGAATCTTATATATATATATATATATTTAATTACACATTAATTCTCTCGTCTTAAGTAATATTTATGTTTGTTTATACATACAAACATTATTTATTCCGATAACTGTAATCGAAGAATTTTCGAGTGGTCCCACTTTTAAAAATCATCCGACGAAGTACTTTTTTTACGCGAGGCATATCAGAGTTTTTCCCTCGTTCATTTTATCTTGAACTTTATCACTGGCAGTGGATTTTTCTGCTTGGCCACTTAAAATGGCACAACCAAAGGTAAGACCAACTCCGATCAGTGCACTGTAGAAAGCCCAACCTACGAGAAGAGGAGATTGATAAGATGTGAATATAATTATAATAATAACGAGAATAATGTAAAGTGTCAGATATACCGTTGACGAGACGATTTTAAAGTGAATTAATTCGAATTAATATCGAGACCTACCAAGAGTACAGTCGGCAAGATAAAAAGCGTCAGCTTCGGGTCCACAAATTCTTTGAACCCTTTCGGCGCCCCAACCCGCAGGATAGAGGATCATGCCAAGTAGATACAAAATACCTGAAAAGGAAAGGATCTCTCACGTATAAAGGGGAAGACCTTAAGAAGTTGCGCATCAATTATTCCAGACACAATCTCCCTTAACAAAGAAGGTTGCGCCATTCGTGCATATCCATCCAGGAACGTATACGGAATAACCAGCCTAGAATGGGGGCCGTTCATTGACCTTGAAACTACACTTACCAGAGAGAGGATGGTTCGCGTTGAATGTGCGATAACTAAATTACCCGCTTGCCCCTTAATGGGAGCGAATAGCTTGAATTTAAAGCGCGAGGATAGAATTTTAAGATTTGCTTCCATTTCGATCTCGATCTCGACCTTGATCGCAAAGAAAGAAAAATTACCAGCGACCGCTTGCGCGACTCCGGCCAGATTGAAGATGCTTTTCTTGCCGATACTTTGCACGCAGCATCCCAGCAGAGCAGCGAAAATCGTCATGGACATCACCGCCAAACCCAGAGACAGAAAGAAGAGCGAGGCCTTCCAGCATGCGGGAAAAACGGAGGACGCGGTGGAGAAACCTTCCACGTTAAAGTTCGCGCAGTTCATCTTCCCGTGCAATCGGATGCAGCGATTGAAAATCCCAACTGTAGGAATGTAGAGTTCCGTGCCATTGTCTGAAACGCGATGAAATTTCTCAGTCACGCGGCGTCGTCTCGAGTGTCTCCGAAACAATGGGCAACACCGGACTCTTACTGGAGTCTTTGATGGTCGGAGGTCCAACCAACCATCTGGGAGTTATAAGGGCGGATAGCACAGCCATTAACGCCACTAAGGACAATAGCGTCCAAAGTAGACTTCGCCCAGTGACTATCACATAGCACATGCTGCTAACTCGATTTGCCACCTTATGCTCTCATCCTTCCTTCCATCCGTCCGCCCGTCCGAGTTTCCCCTGAAACTGAAAGTCAAAAGATTTCGTGACCGATCGCGATAATCGAGGAGAGGGATGTTTTTTTCTCTTTTTCTTTTATTTCGCGTTTATCCGATTCTCGCAGCTTGCGCCTCTCGCAGCACGGCCCTCGCGGAGCGGGAAAGGGACGAAAGCGCATTTCCTTGAAATACGCGGAGGAGGTCCATTTATTCTCGCGGTGGAAACTTTGGCTCGTGGCACACGCGGAATCGCTGAGGTCGAGTTTCGCGAATCGGCTGGTGCAACAAAAGAGCCCGTGTGTTGCACGAGACTTCTCCAATGAAATACTCGACACGCCGCATAGGCAACGAGAGTGTCTCTCGATGAAAAGATGCCACTGGACACCGAAGTTTCTTTCGCAAAACTCTTCAGCGTTTCTCCCGCGCTATCGTTCAACCTTGAAATAGGTTTTGTCGCTCGATTACCCCGTGCCCATGGTAATTAGCTCGGGGGAAGGCAACTTCTCGAAGGAGGAATTAACGGGTTACAGAGAGAGGAAGAGAGAGAGAGAGATCCAGATCCATCCAGGATGGTCGTGGGCGGGGTCATTTCTATTTCTGCCAGTTCAACCTTCGAGGCGATGGCGATCGTTTAAGACGCGGGTGCGCGCGCGCCCGCGCCGCATTAAAAAATCTTTTGGGTTTTCGTCAGGGGGAATATCAAGGCCGCGTGGATGGAGGCTGGCGAGTCAATCGTTGCCAGAGCTTGAGAATAAAATGCCCTTTCATCTCACCGCGAAATGTCTCGTCTCGAAGGCTTTTTTCTCACTCTTATCGCATCCCGTCGCTCCTGATCGAACCGGAAGCGAACACCGTCCAAAATGATCGAGCGCACCCCGCGTGGATCCTCCCACGCGGATACCACGAGCGGTATCTCCGATCGAGGCGATGATCGCCTTCCCCGAGAGTTGAGAAACTTGCCAGGAACAACCTCCCCGGGGAACCGAATTTATTTCTTTGCCGGTGCGCTGCAGTCCGCGCAAATATAAACAGGGATTAGGGTGTGATCCTAAGTAAACAAAGAAGCTGGTCGAGTGGCAGCAGCGCGCGGCCCGCTTCCTCGGGGAAAGTGGAAAAGACGAGGGAAAAATGGGGAAATCCGGCAAGAATCGTGCGCCATTTATCGGACTCGATTGATCGTGCGAGTCCCTCGTCAAAGTCATCGTCGTCGTCGTCGCGGTCGACTTGACGAGAGACGATCGAATGTCTCGCTCGTGGGAATTAGGGGAGTGTCCGTAAAAAAGCGAGAGAACAGCGGGCCTCAAAGTCAAAGTTGGTAAGTCGAGCCGAGGACGCGACTTGCTCGTTTTATCCATGTGTGTTCTCTAGAGGCGCGCGCGCGCGCGCGCGTTTATGTATAACACAGGCTTTCTGTCTTTTCGAGCGGAGAGTGCGAGTCTCTTCGACCATTAGTCATCCTGCAATGGGTTGTCTGTCCGCTAAACTCGCGCCCGAGGCATCTTTCGCTAGCTCCTACTCTACTCGTAAATTCGAATCACGCACTTCCGCCGAGCGGCCATCGCTCGTCAGATTTTTGCAGAGGTGGAACGCGCAGCTCGCGATCTCTAGCATCCCGGGAATCCCCTGGTGGACGAGTATCGCGCGAAAGTCGACTCAAGCTCGTCCATCAATTGACATTGGAATTGCCTCGTGGGTTTCTATCCGCCCTCCTCCCCTCCGGCGATACTCCGAGCTTTTTTACAGGATGGGACGACAACGACCTTAGGAGTAACGGTGATTTCCAGTATCGGTGGAGGCTGCAATTAAGATAAACGTCGTCGTCCCTCGTCCTCGTCGGCGCTCGATCGGTCGGTCGATCGATCGATCGATAGATCGACCGAGCGAGCGGTTCCACACGCGAATTTTCTCGCCAATTTGCCTCTCGTTATTTCGTTGGGACACGGTGCAATCCGTTTCTGGATTGCGGGAGAAGGAAACCAGGAGGATTTTCTCGGGACGGCGGACGGGAAGATGGAAAATCGAGAGGGGAGTCCGGAGGAGAGAGAATTTCTGTTCGTGATGTATCGAGGTCCGATGACACAGCGACTGGCAATGCGTTCGAGGAGGAGGCTGCGGCTTTGCTCCGCGCCGCGAACGAGCGAAAAGGAAAGTCTTCGAGAGCTGGAGGACTTTTGGTGGAAAGGGGCGACAGGCCGCCGAGGGGGACACCCACGGAATGCTAAGTCGTTTCTGTCTCGACGCCTCTTTGTGGATCAATTCCACTTCCGTTTTATTTCTTCGTCGTCGTCGTCGTCGTCGTCGTCCGAACACGTAGCCACGCTCGCTGGTTCATTCCTCGAGGTTTTTCCCCAGGAGCAGAATTTTCCTACAAAAAACCTACTCGAGATGTACTCGCGGCACTTCCCAGTTCAGGAAAATTCGATCGATAATGCAACCCCGAGGAGGAGGGGGAGGAGGAGAAAGGGCTTTCACCAACGGGGAAGGGCCTGATGCGGGAGGTTACACGCGGTGCGTGCAATCAAGGCCGGACAATCCTTTTCTGGCGATTCGTAAAGGAACGGCGTAAAGTAAAATGGCTGAGGTAAAAGCTCGCGGGTAAAACTCCGATGGAAAGAACGATCGAGTTATGCGGTTGAAATCACATTTGGTTGTACAGCGACGGTGGTGGCGGCTGCTGCGGCTGCTGCTGCTCGAATCACGCGCATACGAGAACAAAAGGAGAGAAGGTGATTTTAATGGGATAAGAAGGAGAGAGGAATCGTGGAAAATGCTGGATAGGAGGGAGAAGGGAACACCTGTCCAACAGCTGCCCTACAGATGGTGTTTGTACTCGATTTCAAATTACGTAACGAGAATGTGTCATGCTCTAAATGTTATTTCCATAAAAAATAGGGGGGTGGAGGTCCATGCAAGAGCAGCGAGTTTTCCTCGGTGATTCTTCTCTCTTTGACGCTCGATCTCGTTTCCTCCGAAAACTTATACGAGAGCGCGATAATAAAAGTAATAATGGTGGAGTGGAGCAAGGGAGCAAAGGGTATTCTCGCGCGAGAAGAAATGGTTTATGCACACACACGTAGAAGCTCCTTATCTGGCGAGTTTAATGGCTAGACTCAGGGCACGCATCGAGAATGTACTTTACGCACGTCCATATTTGTAAATCGATTCGGGATCGCGAGGCAAAGGATGGCCCCGTGAAAGCTCGTAAAGTTCTCTCGTGCGCCCGGAAAATCGTAAAGTATTTTTTTTTTTTTTTTTCATCCGACGCGTGGACCTTGACTCGATATGCATTAAAGCATTCTCTAGCTGGAAAATAGTGAATTCCTTTATCAAATTTCATGGGAAAGATCGAGGGGGGAGATCTTAAGTTTGATGGAAGGATAGGCAGAAGGAACGAAAGAGAGAGAGAGAGAGGGAGAGACAGAGAAAATAGGTAGATCGGTGGAATAAATAATAATGTGGAGAAAAAAAGGAAAAATAAAGTGTAGCGAGAATTTATAGAGGATCTAGCAGAAACAATATTACGACTGCGTTGGCTTGTAAATTCCCCTATTCTTTTTGGGGTTGACGCTTTTTCTGTTTTTTCTCTTTTCTCCTCCTCCTTCTTCTTTTATCTTTTTTCCTATACCGACTAAAGGAATGCAGGCGACTTGTGTTTGGTGAATGTTTCGAGCAAAAGGTAACTGTAAAATTTATAGTTCGATCTTCGAGCGAATTGTAATCGAGTGAAAAATTAGAAGTCTCTTTCGAGTCGACTTTTAATGATCTATTGAGAAATAAAATGGTTCCATTGAATCGTGCCACATGGAAACTTAACCGATTCGAGAAATTGCATTGACACATGAAATATTCTGATGCACCTGCTATCTTATTTCACTGACAGAAGAAAACAAGAATCTAGTTGCATTCCAAGCAGCTGTTAGTCAATCTATATGTTAATTTCACTGGTTTTTTAACTCTATTGCTTTCATTAACAATAATCGTGAAATTGTTGCATGTACTTCATTTATTTCGTAAAGCAACGTAATTCACATGATTAATACAATCTGTATATTATAATTCATTGAGAAAATAAGTTGTTTGCGTGTATTATGGTATTAAAGAAAGGTAGAAAGAAAGAGAGAGAGAGAGAGAGAGAGAATCTGGAGAAATAAAATAGAAATGCACGCGCATATATAAATACATGTAGTCCGTAGTTTTATTTGTGAAATGTGTTTGTTCGCGATAACTAATCGGACATTTGTCGTCTTTCTAATTTCCTTCAATTTAGTTCGTGCCACCTAAAATGAATATTAACGGCACGGAATCTTCGCTCTTCTTGCAATTAGACTAAACTGGCCACAAAAAATTCTACAAAATAATTTTATCAGCTGCAGTGTCATTTTATAGACGAATAGTGGGCGCTCTTTCTTTGGAATTGATTCTATCGAGAGATCAAGTCTTTTTTTTTTTCTTTAAGAAAGAAGAGAAAAAACTTCTCAGTAATTAGTAAATTGATTAGGAATTAAAGAAGATAATAAAAGTACGACATAGACACGCATACCTGCAAACTTACTCCGTGAGAAATCAATTAGAGTTCGGTAGAGCACATTTTTATTTACACTCAGTGTGACATTAAGAACTTACTGGGAGGAGATACTTGATAGTCGGAGAAATCTGTAAATTTTTCGTAGCAGAAGCTGCCCCAGGCATCACGAAGCTACGCGGTCGAAGAACCGAACTAAACTGAGGAGGAGAAGCCGAAGACCGGCATATTAAAGCAGCGCAAGCAAAACGCTAACGCGCTCGCAAGAACCCTCGACAAACCTTTCGATTCCTCATTTTTAAAAGAAACTTTTCCTTCCCTCGCACATAATTCTTATTTCACCCCAATCCATTGGTATGCAGAAGAAATCTAAAGCAATTCCTAAGGTATGTATTCACGTGTCGATACAATTGCATTTCAAATTACTCGCAAAGAGGGAGAAACAATTACACATTAATATTAATGCTGTACTTTCTACTCGTTCCTCTTTTAACGTACGAAGAATAACAGAGAGAGCGCGGGTGACACCACTAAAATTGAGAGGAAGAAAATATTGGGAAAGTCTGAAATCCATCCGAAGTAAAAGATCATTAGGCCTGGCAGCTGTCTGTCACTCATTCAAGATGCGATAAGATTCTTAAGTGTTTTGTAAATTGCTTGGGTTTTGATTTCAGAATAAATGAGAGGAAGCTCAGTCGAGAAAAAAGCGAAGAACCATATTTTCCTTATTTAAGATTTAAGGAATCGAAGGAAGGGAATTACGTGAAAAAGATTGAGTGCAGAGGTTTATAATATTCAACTTTATTCATCAACGTCGCACATACATATTTTCTTCTGAATGTTTTCTTTTATAGCATTTTCGGTGCCGGTTGATTTATTGGATAGCTTCAAGACAGCAATAAAGACATACAAAACCATTACTGTGCTCGAGTAAATTGAACTTAATCAATTCTACCAGCACCAACGATTAATGATTATTAACAAAATCACTTTTGCGTAGATTAAGAAATTGTAAGATAAACGCTGATGGAATTTTGCGTATAGTTCACCTGTTGAAAATTGGCTCTCTGAGAGATTTAAACTTAGACATGAATCCAAATCCAGAGGAAAATTATGATTTACTTTGTCAATCCAGTTACAAGTACGCTAAATGAACAAATTCGTACTATTACTGGGATAGAGGGGAATTTTAATATTTCCGGTTTTTTT
Organism: Sclerodermus sp. 'alternatusi'; assembly: GCA_037305995.1. Lineage (NCBI taxonomy): Eukaryota > Metazoa > Arthropoda > Insecta > Hymenoptera > Bethylidae > Sclerodermus > Sclerodermus sp. 'alternatusi'. The sequence continues at coordinate 5,255,579 of CM074546.1, read as the reverse complement.
TCTCAACAGTTTGTTGTATTTGTCTCTGAAATTTTGCAAAATATCCGATAGCGGAATAAGGAAAATAGCAGATAAACTAAAGTACAAGGACCCTTTTAATATACCAAAATTAATCGTTTTAAATGTATCTTTTAATTTCATTACGAAAGTTGGTTGCAGACATTTAAGTAAGATGCTTCGAATGAACAGGTAAGAGATTCTGATCGAGTTGATTAGCAATATAAAATTCTTCGGCCTCTTTTTTGCTCGAGTTCACATATATTTGTGATATTGTTATAATTGCATTGCAAAGATCACTTCGTAGTCTGGTATTAAGCGGAAACAGGATATGCGATGACGGTGCAATCATGATAATTCAAGAACTGTCAATGTAGGTTTTCACACTATTATTAAATTGATTTCAAGGAAAATATATTATTAAACCTTCTTTGTATATTTATTAAAAATTCAATTACTTCTTATGATTCAGGCATTCCCTCTCGCACCTAGAAATTATTGATCTCCGGCGCCATCGATTTTTAACGTTGCAGAAAAAAAGTTATCATGAAAGTTCAGACGATAGTGTTACGAGTGAAAATTCTGATAAAGTAATTCACACGCGACATCCTTTGGATAAGGAAGTTATTCAAACAAAAGGAGCTATTTATACAAATGGAAATGTTCATTTGCAGCATTTAAGTTTAAATTGTATATTCAAATTGTATTTAATTTACGCATAGAAGTACTTATGCAATGCATCTTCCTACATATTCAGTTTCTAATTTCAGTCAATCGTCTAACTAACTTAACGTTAAAAAAGTTGATTGATTGCCTGCATTATCAAAATCACATTCTATTGCAAGATAGAAGCAGAGGACTGTTGCATGTATTTTTAGAGGTAATCAATGAGAAATTGTTGTTTTCATTTCAACTCAGATCTTTACTATTCAATATTTTACAGGGAAATCATTTTCAATCAAAAAATATAAATGACTACTGGATTGAATTTCGGGATCTTATGCGCGTTAGGTGTCAAAGCAGTGACTTGTCTCAAAAAATTAATAATTTTGATAATTCGATTCCCATTGAATCAAGATCCTTCGAAATATTAACTAATAAAAATTAATAAACAAGATTCAATTTTAATTTATTATTTAATTAAGTTGTGGATGATAAGGTGGTCGTCACGTCAGCCTTTTGAATTTATTTTATAATGCTTACCGACCTAATGTTACTAGAAAAAGTTAATTCATGATAGTTACATTAGTGGCGCTTCGATCATCTTCGATAGTCTCAGTTATTGTGGCGCCTTGAATATAATCTATGGTTGATATACAGAAGTGTCAAGAAAACTTAAATATATGCTGCTTTTACGTCTTTGTTTACTCCTAATTGTACCATCGACAGTTCGATTAAAAACTAGTTATGATATTCTGTAAAGACGTTAAGAAAATTATTTAAGAATGGTTGCTAGTACAGGAACTGATATGGTTAAGCCAATTTATCATGAGCGACAGGTAATTTATCAATTAAAAAAAAAGTTAAATTATTTAAATCTATTTCTCTTTATTCCGTAATGTGAATTATACTCGATTAGGTGAAAGAACTTTGTGCCCTTCACGCATTGAATAATTTGTTTCAAGAGAAAGGATTTAGCAAACAAGAATTAGATCAAATATGTTACAGTCTAAGTCCTGATGTATGGATTAATCCTCACAAATCTTTATTAGGAATTGGTAATTATGATATTAATGTTATTATGGCAGCATTACAACGAAAGGGACGTGAAGCAGTTTGGTTTGATAAACGAAGGTATAAAGAATTCATAAAATTCAATTGTATTAGATGTATATATTGTCACAAGATAATCAATGCTTTATATACTTTCAGAGATCCTACGTGTCTCTGTTTAGATAATATTGAAGGATTTATATTAAATGTTCCAATGGAATACAGAATAGGTTTTGTCTTGTTGCCTTTAAGAAGGAGACATTGGATAGCTCTAAAAAAGATTCATGATACATTTTATAATTTGGATTCTAAATTACCATCTCCACAACTTATAGGAAAGGTTAGTTTTTGTATACTGATAATTTCTTAAATATTTTAATTGGTTAATTGTTTCTTATAATCCGAATAGGAGACTGATTTACTACAGTACCTAAAAAATCAAATGGATAATAAAGAAAAAGAATTGTTTCTCGTTGTATCTAAGGAAGTTGATATTAGTCAGGGATGGTTAAATGATTCGTGTGAAAAAAAGGATAATAATCCTGAAAAAGATTCAATTAAATATATTGAAGATGGTTATCAACCAGAAATAACTGATGTAATAAAAATGAACGAGGAAGAAAACTCGAATGAAAATGATGATATGAAAATAGATTTAGTAAATAATAAAAACACAAGATAATTGAAGAAGCTGTGATGAAGTTAAAGGTATTGTGCCTATTTGTTGTGTTGATTGAAACTCTGGTCATGTTCTGAAGGGACAATAGGCTATATATAATATAATTTTATGTGTTAAGAAAAGATTAAAATTAAGAATAATAAATGTTTAAATAATTGCAACAAAATAAGTATATATAATTATTAAGTTTTTTATATTAAAAGAAATCAGTTCGATATATTATACGAGGTATTTCTAAATTGTTATATTCTTTTTTTTGGAAAAACAAACTTTAAATTATAAAGTATTAATTTTATTCTTGACACATTCTTAAATATCTTCTGTTGACTCCATTACAAATACTGCCATTTTGGTACTGTTCGAATATTGCAGTCTAATCGTCAATTTAGAAAAACCTTGTATGTACAAAAATTTATCTAAACGTTTTATTCTAATAAATTAATATATACATTTTTTATTATGCACTTTTTTATAAATATGTACATATTTATTTTAGTGATTATACTAAAACTAAATGACTGAATTAGTGATTAAAAAATTATTTTAATTTATTTTTATCGTTCTCTGTTTCATTCCATAATTTATACACAATTAAGTCACTTTATAGAGACATAAGATCGGGTTATTACAGTGATTGTAACGTCTTAAAAGTACTATACTTATTCGTACGTAAAAATAAATATATTCTATGATTTAATAATATTATTTATATATTACATTGTAATTATAAATAAAATAAACAAAATAACAAAAACAATTACCATTTTATTGCTAAAGCAGTATTCATCTTTTCTATTTCATGATATTTGGTGTGAAGAAATGCCGCTGATTTATCCGTATGCTCTCCTCCAAGCCAAGTTTTATACAAATCTTCCATTACTTGATTGTTTTCCGGATCAATTTCTGGCAAACTGTGCATTGTTGCTTCTAATTTTGTTGATAATTCTCGAGGCTTATCTTGAGAATGAGTAGAATTTTCTGATGGTCTAATTTGAGCACCCCCATTCATACAACCACAAGGGCACGCCATAATTTCCACATAGTCGTAAGGACATTTATCTCTTTTTAATTTCTGAACAATATTTTGTATATTTCTAAATCCATTAACAATAGCAAATCTTAATAAAATTTTGCCATCTTTTTCTAATGTTGTTTCTTGAAAGTCAGGATTTCTAAGATTCTTGAAAGTCACTGAATTAATATTTTCTTGAAAAATATTTTTTGCTGCATAACGAAATATAAAATTTGCATATCCACCACTTCCTGAACCGCTATGGCCCCACAAATGATTATCATTTGTATTGCTATATGAGCCAAAAGGTTTCTTTAATTCTGCTTCGTTGATTTCACTCAACATTAAATTGTTCTCATTTAACATTTGTTCAATTTCAACTGACAATTGGAGATTAGAGTATTAAAAATAGAACTATTTCATACAAATAATATAAAATCAAAATTACCTGTTGTGATGACACAATCAACGTCTTTGGCATTTCTGTCTTTATTGTAAAAATCTTCTCTAGATGCTTCTAATTTTTTATCATAGCAAGGCATTAAAGTGACATGATAAACCTGTTCTGGAGGTAAGCCTTTAGTTTCAGCTAAATGATATTTTACTAATGATCCCATAATCTGCTGAGCAGACTTTGTGATACTTATATAAGGTAGTATAAAATTTCCATGGGTTTTTTCTGCATAGCATATAAATCCTGTAAAAAAAAAATAAAGCTTGAAAACAGAAGCTTATGTTTTGTAAAAGCTTGTAAAAACAGAATTTTAGTCTAAGTTAAGTATGTTGTACCTGGGCAGGATGAAGACAACATAGGTAGTTTTCTTTTAGTTCCTTCTTCTCTTGCTTTATAACGTTCAACAAATTCTTTTGCAGACTCCAATAAAGAAAAATCATCAGCTGCTGTCATATCTAGAACATAATCTGCTCCTAAATGATAAAAGTAACCTGCAAGTTTCTTTAAACATTGCTCAGGTTCTAGTTTATAATGTTCAGCTAATGATAATACTGGTTGAACAGCTAGACTAACAACAATAAATTTAACATCACAAGATTCATCACTCTGTAATAAAATGTAACAATTAAATAATTGTTAAATCGTTTTATTTTTATTTCACAGTACCTGTTGTTGCTGAACTTTTTCGTGAAAGACACGAAGTAATTCTTCTTGACTCTGTTGAGAAATTAAAACACTTTCCGCAGAAGTTATACAACCACTACAAGCTAAACAATCTGCTAATGTTATTTCAACTTTCTTTAATTTCTCTAAAGATTGATTCTATAAAAAGAACGTTGAAAAATTAGACTTACAGAATAGAAATATAAAAAGAATAATTATATCATAGTTGTGGATGTTACTTCTACTTCCATATAGGCTCCATCTTCTTCAATTTTGATTTTTGCTCCAGTTTTTGTCTTTTTTGATTTCTCAATTTCTATGGGTTTTATACATTCCTGTAGTTACAATTTATTGGTTATGAAAAACTGAAGAAATTTATTAAATAAATATTTTACAATTCACCTGAGAAGGAGTGATAAAATCATCTAAATTTGTAATTTGTAAAATTCCACTGAATCGCGCAGACATCTTTATAAATATAAATTTATTTTATATTTTAACTTTAAATGCTGACGCATCTCACAAAGTTTACTCAATGATAAAATGAATGAAGTTTGAAATATCAATGGGCATGTGCTTTATTTTTTGAGTGGGGGTATTTTACTACGAAAATACAATATGGATACGTTCCGCTTTTTCCGAGTGCACTGTGCGTATTTTGCTATTGAAGTTTACTGTCTATAGTGTTCCATTTAAACTTTTGTTCCCACAAGTATATACTGTTTCAGCAATATTCGATTATTGTGTGTTAGTGATTTTATCTAGATTGAAATATGAGATGTTATGAAAAAGACTTAAATATTTACAAAGTGTTTGTAATTATAAACCATTTTTTTAATATAAAAATGTCAGTTTTAATAAAGATAATATAAAAATTGTCAAGTGTTTTCTCTTCATTAGCCTAAAACCAATTAGCATACAAATGTCTGCCATAAATATTAGACTGCTTTGAAGAATATAACTTATATAAGTTATTACATGAAGTAATAATTAATATTTTAAGAAATAAGATAATAAAATTTGTGTAAAAAATTTATTTAAAGATAAACTAAATTTTTGAAGAAATATGTTTTAAATTTGTAAATTTTTTTGAAGGATTTTAGTTCGCGAAAGTGGCGCCATCTAATTCGAGCACTTTTGGTGTCAGGAAATGTATCAGGATCACATGAGATACTAAGAATATGCGATCAGAGGTGACATTATTAGTTTCAGTTGCTCTTTACAGTTAGCGCCACTATTCCTAAATTTTAAAGGCGTGGCTTAATTACAATTCTTAGTATTATCCTTAGAATAAATTAGAATTAATTCCTCTGTATGCTTTTTTATACATTGAATACTGTATATATGCAAAGTTCCAAGCGATTTAATTTCTCATCGATTTTCCCAAAAATCCAAAGGGCTACTACTTACGGAATTAGTCATTTACAAGAATGTCGAAACCTATACGCGAGCGGTGAATTTTCGACAGGAGTGTCGAAATCTATACGCGAACTGTAAGTGCTTTTAACAAGAACATCGAAATCTATACGCGAACTATGAATTTTCAATAAAAGGGTAAAAACCTATACACGACCAATTAGTTCTTTACAAAAGCGTCGAAACCTATACGCAAGCCATGAATTTTCAGCAAGAGCATCGAAACCTATACGCGAACCATAAATCTTTAACAAGAGTGCCGAAACCTATACGCGAGCCATGAATTTTTATCAAGAGGTTCGAAAATTATACGCAAAAGCTGAGATTTTGCAATTATCTGGAAATTTGCAAACTTTCCAATTGATTTGTAATGAAGATGTAAATATAAAATGTTAGGAAAAAACAATTTCTGCCGCTCGAAAACTCAGAAAAGTATGGAAAAAGCGTAAAAAGTATTTTGTTACGCCATAAAGTAAAATGTAGTCTAGGGAAATTTTTCGCTGTCATGCTTGCCAATGCGCGCATTGAGTGAAATAGAACACACCTCATATCTTGGGTATCTTATTGAATAAGAAGATTGAAAATTGGACTGATTTTTAAGGTTTCTATTCTTCTACGAAACATTTCATGAGTGATTATAATTTGCTTTTGGCGCGAAGTTATTATATTCTTCTATTCACTCTAGAAGGAAAAAGTGTTATTTCAACACGTTTACATATTTGTAATGTACAATACTTTGCAGGTAAATAACAGAGTATTATTATAATAAATAGGAAAATTAACAATGTTTAGTAACTGTAATAGTTACACATGTGTACATTTGTGCTATAAGAGATTAGATTTTGATTAAATCATTTTGAAATGAAACGACTAAACTCCTAATAAAACTTTAAAATTAATTTGTTTATCTTTAAACTGTATTGAAATACTTTCTAATGATTAAATAGTATGTCTATTGTTAATATTGTATTGTATTGTCTTATATATACATATATATATAGCAATCATTTTTGTTGTAACCTTAAAACAATTCATGAACAATCAATTTTTAATGACACTTTTCATAGTATATTTTTATTTTAGTAAAATGGAAGATCCATTCACTGCTCGCTTAAAAAATTTTGTAGTCAACAGCAATGACGCATTAGAATTTAAATTAATTCGAAGCATAGATGATCTTGAAAATGATAGAACTACGTTTAAGCCAGAAATGTCTCATCAAGTATTTGGAGACAGGTTTGTACTAATTTATCATAAGTAGTTAAAATTTAAGACACTTATTTATATATTTCTGTTTTAGTGAAACGATATTTGGTTATCAAGATCTTAAAATTAAAATATATTATTTAGCTGGCTGTTTAGAAACTTATGTAGGAATATCATATGCTGAAAAAATCAATAATATAACTTATGATGGAGTCGAAGCTGATGAAATCATACCAAAACTTATATATATACTTGCACCAAAATTTTATGAAAGTATAGACTTTTTCACTGAATCGCTTAAAAAAGATGAAACTTTCAAACCCCATGGAGAATTATTATATGCAGTTACAATAGATGGTACAAATTTGCATTTTTTTATAAGCTTATATTATAATTTTTTAAATGATTCAATTGTTTCAGATAATGGTAATAAAAGGCATTTTGAAGTTTACAAAGCTGATATGTCTTATAAAGGATTTAAGGAATATCATGAACATCTTAGAACATTCGTATTGTGGTATATAGATGCTGCAAGTTTTGTTGATATAGATGATGATCAGTGGCATTATTTTACCATGTATGATCATTATTTTATTTATTCAGACTCTAATTATGAAGTTATGCAATGTTTTACTTATTTTTCATTAATAGGTTTGAGAAGTATAATGGAAGAAATGGAAATCCTCAATATGCAACTGTTGGTTTTGCCACGGTTTACCAGTATTATGCATATCCTCGTCATACGAGACCCAGAATTGCACAAGTTTTGATCTTACCTCTTTTCCAAAATTTGGGCTTAGGTGCCCACTTACTTAGAGCTATATATCAGGAATATGTAGGTAGGGACGAAGTTAAAGATATTACAGGTAATTTCTATTTTTTATTTGATCAATTTAATTTGATTAAGTTAAAATGTTTAATTAATATAAAACCTTTAGTGGAAGATCCTTCTGTTAATTTTCAACGTGTAAGAGATTATGTAGATGCATTAAACTGTATCAATTTATCCAGTTTTTCAAAAGAAAATTTATTAATGGGTTTCAATAAAAATATGGCTGACGAAGCTAGAGAAAAATTTAAAATTAATAAGGTAAATTTTACACTTTATTCTTTACTTGTAATTGTAGCTTAATTAATTAAAATGTAAAATAACTTTCAATGGTTTTTAATCTCAGAAACAAGCACGAAGAGTATATGAAATTTTAAGATTGAAAGTAACTAATATTTCTAATGAATCCGAATATCGTGAATATAGATTAAATGTTAAAAAAAGACTGAATATTCCATATAAGCGTGAAAAACAAGATTTTAAGAGATTACAAACAGCTTTAAAAAGTTTGGATAAACGTCAAGCAAACATCGCACTGGCTCCAGCAGAACAAAGATACGAAGTACTTGAGAAAGAATACAAATATTTAGAAGAAGAATATAAAAAGGTTTTAAAACGTTTACAAGATGCCGAACTTTAATTAATTTATGAATTATACAAAACTGTTGAACAAATTATCTCAACTAAAAAATACATGTATGTAAAAAAACAAAATTGTGATAAATTCTGAACATCAACGTATAAACGTCGTGCTTATTATATTATATTCATATTATTTATCCTAATCTGATATAAAGATATTTATGATCTGTACATTTTCTAAAACAATAGAATGGTTTTAATTTATCAAATGTGTTTTGAAACGTATAACATTAAATAAGTTTTTTAGATGTTTTAGTTTTTAAGAGTCCTATTTTCCAATAAATAGATACGAAGAATGAATAATTATTGTCTTTATTTTTATACCTATCTAACTACTTCTCTTATTATTCGTGAAATTTACATTTGCATCATGTGCATTGAGTAAAACTAATTTTAAGATCTTTATATCCAGTTCTTTCATAATGTTCATCAAGCGTACATTTAATATTTCATAAAAGTATCAATGAAAATTAATTTTTTTTGCGGTTAAAATATTTGGCTGTAGAAGTTTCTTCGAGGTTTTCGAGATCAAAACATGCGGTAGAATTTTTCAGAAGAATTGAGATACTTTTGTGGTCGGTAGCCATTCAGAATGACTTAGGGGGGAAAGATGAGCGATTTGCGGGGCACCTCATTCATCGGCATTTCTGAGATATTTTGCTGGATCCTTCCTGGTCAGAAAGAGATGGAAAACGCGTGGAGAGACGCCAGCCTCTTTAAGTTTGGCTACCGACAGCCTTGTCAGACGGTCCGCAGCCTCCAGGCTATTCATTTCGGACTACAACTACAAAAACAGAAGGTACTGATACCCTAATTTTCTATTTCTTTATCCCATCTTAAGCTTAAGAATTTCACCAAAGCTTCTCCAAGTACCCAAGGGTCTTGATCTTATATATAAGTAAAACAAAGTATTTAAAAAATATTTATACCACCTGCTAACTCTGTATATGCACAAATGAACATGTTCTCCTTCACTTTCTTCTTTTATAATCAATTAAAATCAAAGAAAGTGAGTTTGTTATACAGTAGTATCTACTTTTAGAATTCAAAGAAATACCTGGATATATGTTGGATATATGTTAAGAGTTGATTTTATTCATGTACATGTTATTGATAGAAATGTACAAGTAAGGATATACTTGTTTAATTACAGAGAGAAGAAAGGGGCAGCAAGAAGCTGCCAAAATGTTGCGGTGGCTACTGGTGATTTTTCTAGCCAGTGTTTCCGTGAAAAATGTTTTTGCGGAAATTTTAACACCTCCTTATTTTAACTTGGCTGAAGGCAAGGAAATCACTGCTTCGGCTACATGTGGTGTAGACACTGACGGACCGGAATTGTATTGTAAATTAGTCGGTGCCAATGCTGATCAAGATGAAGATATCAACTTAATTCAAGGACAGGTATTATATTACTTTAATATCAACTAAATATAAATGTATATAGTTGATAGTTTAATTTATTTTCATCCAAGAGTCTCTTCCTTAAACGTTTCGAAAATTTAATTACATCGAATCAGTCGTTGTAAGAGAATTTTATTTATAATCGAACAATGATGATTCCTTCAAAAGAATTCAGTGGGAGGAAAAGCTTTTCATTATATAATTGAATAAGTCTAAGAGACAACGCTTAGAAAGACAGAAAATAATATCTTCCTATCTCCATACCACACGCGTGCATCGAACTCTTAAGAGTGAAAGATAAGAGGAGGATGCTAATCGCTTCTGCGGCGTGTCAATGGAAGCCTATGAGAAGAGTCTCCGCCGGGTAAAACGCGCTGATATAATTAAGAAGAAAGTAATTATCGCTAATTGCATAAACTACACTCTTGCGATACTAAATTACTTCAATGAAATTTTATAGCACTTAATCGAATTTTGGGATAATAATTAGTTCTGAATAAAGAAACCTCCTGTTTCATTTTCAAAAGATGTAAGACAAGAAATATTCGTTTGAGTGAATTTTCTATTCCGAAACTTGATCTGTTGGAACATTGAAGTACCCTTGTGGTCTCTTTAAAATTAAACTGGGACAAAGCTCCCTTTTCTTCCCTCTTTCTATGTTCTCTCTCATTTTCAAGAGAGAAATTGAATGAATTCGAAAAACTATAAAGAATTCGGAAATATTCAAAAACTTGACGACCTTCGCTTTAGCTTTATTTCTAGATATTTTAATCTATACAAAATTTCTAAGAAGAAATCGTGATCCCGTTTAAACTAGAAGGGAGAAAACAGATAAGCGCAAACAGAAGATAAAGTTGACCTCTTGATAACTTCTTCTGCTTCGTCTTCTTCTTCTTCATCTTCATCTTACTAAAATGACCTATATATTAATTTCTCAAGATATGTGTTGAAGAATTATTTTAAATGCCAATTATGTAAAGGGAGTTATTTATAACTAATAAAGCGATGACTAATAAGATAGAAACAAGTAATACAAGAAAGGAAGTATATAAATAATCTGAACTATATAAACTAATAAATATTGAAGCATGATAAGTGCAAAATAAAGAATAAAAATTGATTTTATTTATTTTAGGTGTGCGATTATTGTGACCCAGAGAATCCAGAAAAAAGACATCCCCCAGAATATGCGGTGGATGGAATGGAAACTTGGTGGCAATCACCTCCACTTTCCAGGCACATGAAATATAATGAAGTTAATTTAACAATTAATTTAGGCCAGGTAAGTTTTTCACATATAAAATAATTGTAGAATGTTGCGGTAAAATTCATCAGTAGAAAATAATTCATTGACTTTAAAGCCTGTTATCTGTTGGAGAAAACGATTACACACTGTAGGCGTTTTCCTGCACTGAAGAAATAATCTTCGGTTACATCCGGAGGACAATTTGATAACATTTTGAAAGAGATACTCTAAAGCAAAAAAGTATATGTCGAAACTATGTAGAATAAATAAAATCAGACAAATTAATTTTATATATTTTAAAGAAAAATTATGAATTTTCTTGCTAAATATTACAATAATACAGCGTAAGAAAGAATATATATTAGAGGCAGTCTGGTAGAATGACCAAAAATATCTTCTGGTTAATAGAGTAAGGTTTAATGTGGGATAGGATTTAGAAAGGGAGGGGTCTACTTATGGGGATACCATCACGTGCATGATGGCTTTAGTCAAACATGTGTCATGCATGTGTGTCCTTCTCAGAAAACATAATATTTTCCACAAAAGTTCTCAATTAGGAAAATGATAAATAATAATTAGGTTTCTTCAATATTTCATGTAAAATATATATTCTTTATGATTTGCAATAAACAAATCATTGTAAAAAATATTTTGTATCTCCATCAAAATGACTATTATGAAATTTTTAGGATGAAGCCCCCATAAAGATGTTTTTTTCTTTTTTAAGGAATTTCACGTAGCATATGTATTTATTCGAATGGGCAATTCTCCACGTCCAGGCTTATGGGCTCTGGAAAAATCAAAAGATTATGGAAAAACCTGGCAGCCTTGGCAATATTTCTCAGATTCTGCCAGTGATTGCTTGACATTTTTTGGCGTAGATGCCCAAGCGACCATCACGAGAGATGACAGTGTCATTTGTACAACAGAATACTCCAAAATTGTGCCATTGGAGGGTGGGGAAATCCCAATTTCGATTTTAAATAACAGACCATCGGCTAAACATTACTTCAACTCGACTTTACTACAAGAATGGACCAGAGCCACTAACGTACGCTTCAGATTCTTAAGGACCAAGAACTTGCTAGGGCACTTGATGTCCGTTGCTCGTCAGGACCCCACTGTTACTAGACGAGTACGTGGATTTTCTTTTAACTCATTTATCGAACTAAGAAGCAATAAATTGAAAAAAATATAATTAATAAACCAATTCGTAAAATTCCAGTACTTCTATTCAATCAAAGATATCAGTATTGGTGGAAGATGCATGTGCAATGGTCATGCTGATACTTGTGATGTCCAAGATCCAAAGATGCCGAAGAAACTTGTTTGCAGATGTCAACATAATACTTGTGGACCTCAATGTGCAACTTGTTGTAAAGGATTTGAACAGAAAAAGTGGCGACAGTCCACAGCATTTAAGAAATTCACGTGTGAACGTAAGTACCAAGAAGAGTTTCACTGTTATCATCAATATTGTCTTTGAAATAATGCTTATCTTTACAGCATGTAATTGTTTTGGCCATTCTGATGAGTGTAAGTATGATCCTGAAGTGGACGAGAAACATTTGTCACTGGATATCTATGGAAATTACGAAGGTGGTGGCTTCTGTATGAATTGCAAACACAATACTAGAGGAATCAATTGTAATCAATGTCAACCTAAGTTTTATAGACCCAAGGGAAAAGAACTTAATGCTACTGATGTGTGCCAACGTGAGTCTTAATCACAGCAATTTAAGATATTTATTATTTATAATTAAATAGAAGAGAGGAATTTTTAATGATGTATGCTCATTAATTCCTTGCAGCTTGTAATTGTGATTACTTCTATTCAACCGGAAATTGCAGTGACATAACTGGAGCTTGCGAATGTCGCAAAGAGTTTACTCCACCAAACTGTGATTCATGTAATTATGGTTATTTTGGCTATCCAAATTGTCGTCCTTGCAAATGTAATATCAAAGGTACCAATGGATATCATTGCGAAGCTAAGGAAGGCTATTGCCCTTGCAAACCAAATTTTGCTGGACATTATTGTGATCATTGCACTGAAGGGTTTTATAAAATCGACGAATGCTTGCGTGAGTTACGATACAAACGTCACTTTTACTGTCATAAATAAAAGAGGAAATTATGCGAATTTGTATTTCTTCAGCGTGTGAATGTAATCCTCTGGGAGCACTCAGCAATGTCTGTGACGTGATATCAGGAAATTGTACATGTAAAAATAACTATGGTGGAAGATCCTGTGATATCTGTGAAGATGGATATTTCAATTATCCTGTATGCCAATGTAAGTCCCAACCATGAAATTAAGTGAAGTTATTAAAAAGGAATTAATATAATTAATGTGCTTTCAGTTTGTGACTGTGATACTCAGGGTACAGAGTCTGAAATTTGTAATAAAGCCGATGGTACATGCTTATGTAAGCCTGGATATGGTGGTCCTAGGTGTGATCAGTGCATCAGCGGATATTATGGATATCCCAACTGCAAACCTTGCAACTGTAGCACAGTTGGATCTTCATCCATCAGCTGTGACGCCAGAGGAAAATGCTCTTGCCTTGCTAACTTTGCTGGCAAAACTTGCGATCAATGCAGTGCTGGAAATTACTTATATCCTAAGTGTATTGGTACGTAGAATCAATGTAAATGAAATGTGTGGTACATTGATAGATTGATGAATTAATAGATTTAAATTGAATTCTTAGCTTGTAACTGTGACAGCCACGGGTCAATTGGTGTTTCCTGTGATTCCGAAGGAATGTGCAAATGTAAAGAAAATTTTGATGGACAAAGATGTGAGAAATGTAAAGAAGGATTCTACAACTTCCCGACCTGCGAAGGCTGCAATTGTGATCCAGCAGGTATCGTTGAAACTTTCCAAGGATGCGGAACTCTCCCCGCTAACGAACTCTGCCAGTGCAAAGACAGAGTCGAAGGAAGGATTTGCGATCAATGCAAACCTTTATATTGGAATTTGCAACCATACAACCCAGATGGTTGCGAAGAGTGTCATTGCAATATTCCTGGAGTTATCGGAGGTATTGGTGAATGCAGTAGCGAAACTGGCCAGTGTAACTGCAAACCCGGTGTGACCGATAGAGATTGCTCAAAATGTATAGACGGAACTTTCAATCTGCAGGAGAACAATCTGTTTGGTTGTTCCGACTGTCTATGTGACATTGGTGGATCTGTCAATCCAGTTTGTGACAAGATTACAGGCCAATGTCAGTGTCAGCCACGCATCACTGGTTTAACTTGTAAGAAACCACTGAAAGCGCATTATTTTCCAACATTACATCAATTCCGATATGAAGCGGAGAACGGTATAACACCTAGTGGTAGTCCAGTTAGCTATGGAATCAGCGAAGATCTATTCCCTGATTACAGTTGGAAGGGATATGCCTTATTTAACATATTACAGGATGAGGTCGTTTTACCTGTTAACATTTATAAATCCTCTTTGTACCGAATGGTACTGTACTATGTAAATCCTAACAATGAATCCACTCTTGGTACCATCAAGATTACTCCAGATAATCCAGCGGATGTCGAACAAACTTTCCAAGTTCACTTCAAACCTTCACGAAGGCCTTCTTTTGTAACAGTTGCTGGTGCTGATGGAGTTCACCCTTCACCAATGGTGATGAATCCTGGATATTGGACTGTCAGCATTTCAAATAAGAAAAACTTATTCATCGATTACTTTGTTTTGCTACCAGCTGAGTATTACGAAGCTACTATTTTAACTCAGGAAGTTAATATTCCTTGCGAAGTTGGCTATAAGGGTCTTTGTAGGCAATACGGTTATCCTAATTTAACAAAATACGATTCTGTTCGTGGTGCGGGTGGTTTCTTAAATGAGAACAATGTAAGGATTCCACTGACTGAGTACTTCATTGATAGAGAAACTCTTGAGGAAATTGGAGAAGACGAAGTGCCTCTCATCAATGATAAACAAGAAGAGATTCATTTTGAGTTAAGAATATCCAAACCAGGACCACACGTACTGATTATTACTTACGTTACTGCTAAAAATGAGGATGTCACTTCTGTACTATTGATAGAAGCTAATACCGTTGGCAAAGGAAAAGCTATTCTTTACCCCTGTAGATACACCAATATTTGCAGACAAGTCGTCACAGATGTTTATGGCAAAATTGCCGTAATGAATTTCCCATCGAACTATGTTACTTTGGTATTGACTGGTGAAACAACATCTAACGTTGCCATTAATTCAGTTGTTGCAATTCCTCTTCAAGACTGGTCCTTGGACTACATCAAGCCAAAATCAGTCTGTGTTAGGAAAAATGGGAAATGTGTACAAGGACTTTTCCCTGGAGCTGCGGATGCAAAGAAAATCGAATTTGAATTGAATAATGAAAACTCTGATCATTTGCCTCCGGAAATTTTTGATAATACTACCAAGTTGATTTATTTGAACGAAAAGAATCCAATGGTAGATGTCCATGCCAAAGTTTTCCAACCGGGAGAATACATTTTTATTGTACAGTATTATCAGCCTGACCATCCTAAGTATGATTTGGACGTTTTGGTACAAAATGGTAAATTTTATGAAGCTAAAGTTACAGTAGACCATTGTCCAAGTAACAGTGGTTGTCGAAGTATAGTAAAACAAGTGGACAACAATGTTAGATTTCAGATAACAGAGAATTTTGTTATCAGCTTTAAAGAAAATGAAGATAATGGAATTTGGTTGGATTACATCCTTGTTATTCCAGCTGATCATTACAATGAAAAAATTTTAAAGAAAATACAATTTGACCAAACCAAAGAGTTTATCAAGAGATGCGGTAATAATCACTTCCACATCAATGTTACCGATGAAGGATTCTGTAAGGATTCAGTATTTTCACTGACTGCAAATTACAATAATGGAGCATTATCTTGTCTTTGTGATAGGGAAGGTTCGACTAGTTTTGAATGTGATAAATTTGGTGGTCAATGCCCATGCAAACCTAACATCATTGGTAGACGTTGTGAAGTTTGTAAAAATAACTTTTATGGATTTCCCAATTGCAAACCTTGTAGCTGTCCTAAAGGAGCTCTGTGTGATCCCTATAAAGGTACTTGCACTTGTCCTAACAAAGTCACAGGAAAATTGTGTGACCAATGTGTAACTGGCACTTATGGCTATGATCCACTTGGTGGATGCAGAGATTGTAACTGCTCACCCTTGGGTGTTATCAATGGAGATATGCAATGTGACTTATACAGTGGAAAGTGCAAATGTAAAGAAAACGTTGTTGATCGTCAATGTAATAAGTGTAAAGCAGGATATTCTCAATTTCCTTATTGTGAGAAGTGTGATTGTGATATAAGAGGTACCACAGCTGATATTTGTGATCAATACACTGCTGAATGTTACTGTAAGAACAATGTACAAGGATCTGCTTGTGATGTTTGTAAGGAAGGAACCTTCAATCTTCAAGAAAACAATGATATAGGATGTACCAAATGCTTCTGTTTTGGTAAAACCACTAGATGTGCATCAGCTAATCTTTATTGGACTCATATGATGGATATGGTAGATTGGGAACATGCTTTAATAGATGAAAAACATGGGAACATTACTTTATTGCCTCTGACTCTCCAAGGAATTAACTCTACTAGCTTTGTTGTAGACCTTCTCAATAGTGAAGATGTTGTTTACCTGAGTGCACCAGAAAGCTATCTTGGCAAAAAATTAACTTCTTATGGTGGATACCTTAACTATACCATTCATTATACAACTGGACCATTTGGCAAAGCTCTCAGTAAACCAGATGTGATTCTATATGGAGCCAATACTGTTTTATTCTATTATGGAGATGAGCAGCCGCCTTCTTTTACGAATTTCAGAGGATCGGTACAACTGGTTGAGACTAATTTTATAACCGTGGGTCGTCTTAGCGCAACCAGAGAGCAGATTATGGTAGTTCTAGAAGACCTTCAAGGACTATATATTCGTGCAACATATTGGAATCCAAGTATTACTGCAACTCTGTCTTTCGTTAGTTTGGATATTACCACAGAACATTATACACCCAAATATAGCGTTCTAGCAAGCAGCGTTGAACAATGTCAATGTCCATCAAATTACCAGGGAACGTCCTGTGAAGAATGTGCGCCTGGTTATTATCGCGTTGAGTCTGGACCCCATGGAGGATATTGCGTTCGTTGTCAATGTAATGGTCATTCCGATACTTGCGACGTTAATACTGGAATATGTACCGATTGTAAAAATGGTACTACTGGTGATCATTGTGAATTCTGTGAGCAAGGATACTATGGCAATGCCACCATTGGAACACCTTCTGATTGCTTAATTTGCGTTTGTCCATTACCTGTTCCATCCAATAACTTTGCCACTGGTTGCGAAGTTAACGAGGAAGGTGACAAAATTAGCTGCCAATGTTTACCTGGCTATTATGGTGCTCGTTGTGAAGTTTGTTCTGCAGGATATTATGGAAACCCAGAGTCTTATGGTGATTACTGCAAACCTTGTGAATGCTCAGGCAATATTGACACGAATCAGTTTGGATCTTGTGACTCCATCACTGGAGAATGTCTTCAATGTTTAAATAATACTTATGGAAAAGCTTGTAACTTATGCGCACCCGGTTATTTTGGTGATGCAGTACAAAAGAAAGATTGTCAAAGCTGCTTGTGTGACAAGTGTGGTATGGAGCATTGCGATCATAATAATGGTCAATGCCATTGTAAAGAAAACGTTATTGGAGAGAAATGTGATAGTTGTGCAATTAATCATTATGGATTCAACACTTGTCAAGGATGCAGGCCATGTGATTGTGGACCAGCATCAGAAAGTAGTCAATGTGATGATGAGACAGGCCAGTG
Organism: Sclerodermus sp. 'alternatusi'; assembly: GCA_037305995.1. Classification (NCBI taxonomy): domain Eukaryota; kingdom Metazoa; phylum Arthropoda; class Insecta; order Hymenoptera; family Bethylidae; genus Sclerodermus; species Sclerodermus sp. 'alternatusi'. The sequence goes on along the minus strand of CM074546.1, from coordinate 5,237,454 downwards.
TAGATGCAAACCTGGAGTAACTGGTAAGAAATGTGACCAGTGCATTGCTGGATACTGGAATTATGGATCGGATGGATGCACTTCTTGCAAATGCAATACTGGCTATTCTGTTGGGGTATCCTGTAATGTTACAACTGGGCAATGTACGTGCCTTCCAGGAGTCATTGGAGAAAAATGTGATCACTGCCCTTATAGGCATGTATTAATCGAAGGTCAAGGATGCTTCAGTTGTGGTTCCTGTACCGATGACTTGTTAGATGTTACTGATGAATTATCAGGTTTATTAGATCCAATGTTTTATGAATTTAATCAAGTGGCTGATAGCTACTTTACTCATCAAAGACTGAGATTCATTAATGATACGGTTAATAATTTATATCCTGAAGTCAAATTACTCGATCCAAGTCGCGTGAATCTCTTGCCATTACAAGAAAAAGTATCATATTTGGAACAGGAGGCATCCAGTCAAAAACGAAAAGTAGAATATACAACTGAAGATAGTTTAAGATGGAAACAAGGAGCACAAAATACATTAAAAGATATGAATGATTTGGAACAAGATGTTGTTCGTGAAATAAGATTAGTGAATCTTGTGATATCAGAAGTGCAAACTTTAGCTCAGAACATAGAACTGGGCACTACAGCAAAGGTGGAGAGTGCTTTGAAGGAAGCCCAAGATATTCTAAAGAAGATTCAGGAAGTTTCTTTTATCACTTTCCGAGACAAAGCAACTGATCAAACCGATCAAGCAAATATCTTAGTATCAGAAATGGTTATCTACAATTTCCCTGTTAGTAACTTGAGCTCTTCTGCTTCTGAACTTAGCGATAAAATTAAGAATGTGACACTAAAGTTGGATGAGTTGGTGAAACTCACTGAAAAAGCTCAAGAACTAGCTCAAGACGTAGAGAAGCTTAATCAAGAAAATAGGATAGCTGCAGGAACTGGAAATCTGAATACAGTTAAGGACTTTACAACTGAGGCTCAGGAAGATTTGGAAATTGGAACTATCCTAAATAAAAATGCTAGTCAATTCTTAGAAGAAGCAACAACCAACATGGAGATTTTAGCATCAAATGCTTTGGATAATACTATGAATGACTTAAATACAACAATTCATAAAAATGACCAAATGCTATTAGATGTCTTAGGTTTAGTTCAAGACGCTAAAGACCATTCGGTTTACTTACATAAGCATTCTATGGACTTGGACAATCTTTTAGCCGATACTAGGAATACAGATGCAGTTAAAGCAGTATCTGCTTATAGAGACATAGAAAAGGCTATTCAAATAGCCCGTGATAATGCTGCAGATGCTATGGAAGCAGCAAATAATGCAACAACTTTATTGACAGGATTTGAAGCAAAGATGATTGATTCTAAAAATAATTCGACAATCTTATTGGCCGAAGCTGAAGATGCTTTGTGGAAGAGACAAGGAATTTCTAAAGAAGATTTGAAAAAAGCTCAAAACAGTGCATCAATTATTGACAAACAAAACATACGTAATAAGGATCTTTTAGATCATATAGATAAAGCTTTAGCCAATATTCCTTCCGAATCCTCTTCAGAAGCTCAGGAAGCCAAAAAGCAAGCCACTAATGTTGAAGCTAGAATCCAACAAGAGATCGATAATATTAATGATATTGTTAATAAAATTCCAAATGACTTAAAAGAATCCAAACAACTATCAAAAGATACGTCAGAATCTATCAGAGACATCTCTCAAGCAAAGAAACAATTGGACATTGTTGATAAAGTGAGTCCAGACATCAATAGACTCATGAATAGTTTAAACGATAGTCAGATAAAAATAGAAACGACTGGTAATGATCTCAGAAGTAAAATTGAAGCTTTGAGAAACAAAATCGCCAATGCTAGAGAATTGGCTGATAGATTCAATGTTGGTCTGACCTTCTACAGAAATACTACATTAGAATTGAAAAATCCCGAAAGTTTACCACTTCTTGCCACTTCCACCAAAGTTTCAGTTTACTTTAGAACCAATAAAACGAATGGATTCTTACTTTACCTTGGTAATGAAGAAAAGAAATCACCCCGCACCAAGACTCACGACTTTATGGCACTCCTAATTGAGAGTGGATATCCGGTATTAATCATGGATTTGGGTTCTGGACCAGAGAAAATCATCAGCAACAAATTTGTTGCGGATGACATTTGGAGGCAAATAATTGTGGATAGGACTGGAAAGAATGTGAAATTAATTATTCGTGAAGATATCGGAGAAGGAAAGGACAAATTATTTGTTAAAGAGCATGTACTACCAGGAACATATTCTATCTTTAATCTTGATCAAGATCAATCCAAGCTATTTGTTGGAGGCTATCCATCATCCTTCCAAATTCAAAATGAAGTGACTGCTTCGTCCTTCGAAGGACAAATGGAAGAATTAGTCATTGGTGATATACCAGTTTCCTTTTGGAACTTCTTGGATGGTGAAAATAATAGACAAGTGGCAACAGAAAGAGATAAACTGGTTAATTTACAACCAAGCACAGGCTTCAGATTTGATAGAAGTGGCTATGCGATAATCAGCAGAAAGAATTTACAAATCCCAATGGATAGTAAGAAATTTGGTATCAAACTTAACTTTAAAACATTCACAGACGATGGTTTAATATATTTAATGGGTAACAGTAAACATTTCTTATCCTTGGAGATGAGAAATGGCAAAGTTTTGTATCAATATGATCTAGGTGAAGGAGAGATAACTCTGTCTTCTGAAAAAAAATACAACGATGGCCAATGGCACTCTTTGGAAGCTCGTAGATTAGGTAAAATTGGTGTATTAACAATTGACGGAGTCATGGTCAGCCGTGGAGAAGTTCAAGGGGAAGCTAAGAGCTTAGTGGCTCCAGATCATATTTATTTCGGTGGCTATCCACCAAATGTAAACCATCCGTACAAACCAGTCACAAATGTTGGTTTCGACGGTTGCATAGATGATGTAGTCATTTTAGAAACCTCAGTAGATCTAAGCAGAAACATTCAGGCATTTGGAGTGATGCCTGGTTGCCCGGTTAGATTTGCCAGTATTGTTTCCTTCGAAGAAAACACACCTGGTTACGTTAGATGGAGGAATGTTTCAACAACGAATACCTTACAAGTTAATTTGAAATTTAAAACAATGGCGAAGAATGGTTTAATTTTCTATATAACAGATGGCAATCAACAACCTGCTTGTTACTTGACTTTATCGGATGGTACTTTAATATTTAATAGCCAAGATCAAACGTTGAGGGCCACATCCAATGGAATCAAGTTCAATGATAATGAGTGGCATGTAGTCACCGCAACTCACACAGCGAATGCCTTAACGTTGGACATTGATGACACAAAGAATTACAGCTCAGGCTCTCCTCCGGCTGCTCTCAATCTCCAGTATGGAGACTTGTATATTGGAGGATTACCAAATTATGTTAGAGCTTTCCAACCGGAAGTTAAAAATCCATTCGTTGGTTGTATAGGAGATACGACAGTAAATGGAGTTATCGTTAACTTTGCAAATACAACAGAAAAACCTTATGCGTATCTAGGCAAATGTAAAGGAATTCAGTCACCATTACCGCCAGTATTTCAACCAGAAAACAACTGGCCAGTTTTGTTGCCCACAGAAATAACTAGAGAACCGATTGACCAAACAACTCAAATTAATATAGTTGATGTAGATGTGGATAAGGGTGACAGCGAAGAATCACCATTTATTGAAGGTAGACATGGAAAGGAGTACGAAACTACAACCGAAGAAATTTATACCACACCACATCCACTTTTACCCGAAACAGTGGATGGATGTAATCTTCCTTATTATCCTGCAGCTGATCCTGAGCCTGAAAATGCTTGGAGATTTGGCACTGTTAGAAACAGTAGATTGGAATACAGGTCTATCACAGGAAGATATAAAAATAATTATGATTTCCAAATCGATATCAAGACACTCGCGGAGGAGGGGATCATTTTCTACAGTACTGATCTGAGCAAACAGGATTTAATTGCCGTTTATGTGTTGGACGGCAAGGTTCATTATAAATTTGATTGTGGCAGTGGACCTGCTTTATTGATTAGCCAGAAGAAGATCAATGATAATCAATGGCACAATGTCATATTCAAACGGGAAGACAACTATGGGGAATTATTTATCGATGAAGAACAACCTGTCACTGGCTATTCTCAAGGCCACACTATGGCCATCAACGTTAATCCACCTTTCTACGTCGGTGGAGTTCTTCCCGAATTGGGCAGTATCACACTATCGACCATTGTAAGTACTTGTAATGAAAGAAGTATAGCGAAGACGTCCCGTCAGAGATTTACAAAGTTTCTTATAAATAACTTTGAATTAACTTTCAGGGTGTCAATAAGACATTTAGTGGATGCCTAGGCAACTTTATGCTGAATGGTCAATCAGTTGGAGAAGCAACAGAAAAAATAGGAGTGATTCCTTGTTCCAAGCGAGTCGAGCTTGGATTATTCTTCTATCCTGGGAATGGCAGTAATCTTTTTAAAGCCAGTACGTACTGTGTTCAATGTTTTAGATATTATTTTAAAGAAAGAACAGATTTTTAACACGAGTAAGATTGAAGCAAACTGTACATCTTTCCAGTTGACAAGTTCAATGTTGGTAAGGAAATTGACATCCAAATGGAAATAAAACCACGATCCACATCTGGTCACTTGCTGTCCGTCCATGGTAGGCGAGACCACATAATACTGGAAATGGTAAATGGCACGGTGAAGTTCCTTTTGAAAACTTTCAAAGGTTCCATCAACACCACTTTTGTACCAGCCGTGCCCAATTCTTTGTGCGATGGAAACTGGCATCATATTCGAGGTAAGGCAACTTTATTTAATGTAAATAAATTGCGTCTTCCATAGAAGGAATCGATGATTTATTTGACAAAATCTGATTCTGCAGCTACCAAACAAAAGAACGCGGTTTTATTATCAGTGGATCATAAATCAGCTACTCCAGGAATTGGAGATAAGAACGAGAAGGTTCTGTCGAGGCATCCAATGTTCATTGGTGGACATCCAATGCTTGGTAAATTGCGTGGTAGCACGTCACAAGCTCAATACGTTGGATGCATAAGAAACATATTAATAAACTCAAAACCCATCAGCATAGAAGCTGATCGTACCTATGGACAGGTCTTGGCCAACGTTTGTCCAACAATATAAACGATTGTCAATTGAAAGAAATATTAATGATGTGATCGCAAACGCGATAAAAACAAATATCAAATGTCTGTCATATTTTCATGTCATGTGTGAAATACAAGATTAAACTCTATAACAACTCTGAGTGCTATTCTTTAAGACTTATATCTAATTCCAATTCCATGAAGCGTTCCATGAACGTTCGAACTTTATTCTGAAAGAGATGGATGAAGGCATGGGAATGATGTGCTTTTTTTGTTAAAGATACTCTTATTATCTGGCATATATATATTATATACTGCAAGAGGATTTGTTTTTCGAACACGAATATGTAAAACTGAAGGGATGATCGCTTTATTGAACTGTGTTATCGCGCCGGAAAATGATTTTCAAGGACATCTGGTTATCAATGATAGTAATGGTTATTAATAATATCAATAAGTGGAGGTACAAAAATCTGAAGAAGCAAAATCACTCGTACAGTGTTGTAATACATCGCAATTGCTATACAATAAATTGGCAGTAGAACAATATAGAAGTCGAAAAAATGAAAATGAGGTGCTCGGTTGAATTGATATTATCACATCGTTGAACGTTGATAAAGAAATGGTCGTATATACCGTCGGTATTACCGTCGAATCGGAATGACAAGTCAATTATAATTGAATTCATGAGTGTCCATGATCAATTACACAGCCAAATAATTCAATCCTTATATCAATTATAATAATTGAACCACGGCATTGTACGCTCGTGGCGTGCTCACAGTATGGACAGTGAAAAAATCGAGAGGATACCATAACTGAAGTTTAATAGACATTATAATCATACCTTTCACGTTTATGATTATAATGATCCTAGAGCTCATCGATAATTCTCATATCACTCAACCTTGATTGCGAAAAACAATGTTTATTATCTCACAAGAATATGCTATTTTTAAATATTCTCAAACATTAATTAAACGAAGGCACAAATATATCTCTCTTCTCGGTATATATTTAATTATATATTATATAATATCTCTTAGAACATTATATGTATTTGTGTCAACTCTCTCAATATGTTTCTGCACTGCTATGAAAAGTATAATTTATCATATAGTTCTATTCACTTTCAATTTGAAAAGGATACTCGCGAGCAGGCACTGAATAGGCATATTTTTATACACAATTCTCTGGTTAGTTAATGAAAAAATTCCTTTCTTCCTTTCTTTCTTCCCTCTTTTTTTTATACTTTTGTTAGTCTAAGTTAATGAATAATTTAATTGACTAATTATATCAAATAATCTAACTTTTCTAGCTCCCTTATGAAAAGAATTCTAATATATTTTCTGATAGTACATAGGTGAGTTTTGAGGTAGTGTACAAGATTGTCGAACAATATTATAATTGTAAATATACACGTTATAATATATCTAAAATATTCTCTACCAAGGTTCAAACCTAACTAATTGCAACTTCATTTAATTTCACTCGTTTACTGCAGCAGCAACAAAGGTGAGGATTGTTCATAAACGATATTGTGAGTGTAATTTATAATAATCAATAAATTTATTAATCACCAAAGTCGAAAGATAGTACTCCAAAAATTGATAAAGTGCTGTTAAGAACGATGAAGTTTCCTCTAGTAAATATACGAGGTCAGAAAATTCTTAAAATTTTTAAAGAAGATGATGGTATACAGATTTACTTCCGCTTAAATTGTAAATTTATTAAACAGTCAAGCACATACTCAAAGCATATTTTAGAAATTTAAATTTAATCGACCTTTCACTCACGCGTCTCCATAGTTCCCCGCCCCTCCCCTGGATTTCCCAACAATTCCAATACTGGAATTCCAAGTTTCCTCTCGATAAAGGAAAATCCGACTAAAGCCAGAGAAGAAATAAAAAGAGAATAAAATGATATAGAAAGAGAGAGAGAGAGAGAGAAACAGAGCAAATAAAATTATCAAAGATAAAACGAAGGATGAAGAGAAAAAGGAGAGAAAAAGAACAGATTCTAGAATTGACACGAGAACGAGCACACGGGGGTGGAGAACCCCAAAGAATCCCAAGGTCACGCGTCGGAGAGCCACGTGGTGGGAGGCAAGGTTGACCGGGGTGAAAGGTCATCGCGATAATTGAGGATGTGCCAGAGTAGAATTTCCAGAGATACGTTTAAACGGAGGGAGGAAGGGAGGGAGGGACACGTAATTAGCCAGGACTAATTAGCCATTCCAAAACGACGGTATTACGTACAGCGTGCGCTTCACGTGCCGACGGGGGTGGTGACTCCAACGTGCTCGTTGGGTTTTGGATTTTACCTAGCCTAACATTATACATTGAAAAAGGAAGGAAAGGTCAAGCCGAGTGAGCGGAGGATTTCTGGCTTGGCCCTTCGCTCTTCTTTAACACACAAGTGTTTCCCTCGCGGATTCTGTCCTTCGGTCCAGGCCCTACTTTGGACCGTAATTGACATCTGGAGGGAACGTTACATTTTATACCAAAATATTATCTACCATCTGATAAAAGAGACTCTGTCCGTCGATATGTGATCGTCCGACTCCGGACCTCGGGCAAGTTTCCTCGGGGCGGCGAAGTCCTCGGAGGGGGTGAGTCACCCCGATTCCCCCGGAGGCCATCCGAGATCGTTCCCTCGGGATGGGGGGTCGTCGTCCAAGTGGAGGACGGTCTCGATTCACGAAGACCCATCGGATCGGGGAGGTAGCGTCCGCCCTCCGCCTCTGACTCCGGTTGGCCTCGAGGAGAATTTGCCTAAAGCCCAGAGTCCCTCTTATACATGCTCGATTCGCTTATCTTGAGTAAGTTAGTTGCTTAATAAGCTGATATGTTTGTAGATAGATATATATATGTGTATATATATATATATACTTTCATCTTTATGGAACTTTCGCAGGATTCTCTCCACCCTCCCCCCGCGCCCCCTAATCGCCGAGTAAACTCGGTGCCATTTTGTCTTTTGCTCCCCCTCCCCCTTCACCGGTCCGGAGGAGATCTCCCGTCGATCGTCCGGTTCAGCGAAGCTCCCCCGACGAACCCTCGGGATCTTCCAAATCCAGTACCTCCATCCCCCCTCCCCCCTGTCGTCCCTCGCCCTCTTGAACCGGAACTCCCGATCCGAGGATCTCCCCGAGCGATTCGTCAGGACTTCGCCGAGACAACGGTCTCGACGCGCCCTTCGTGCATTGATAACAGCAGTGGGGCGCGGAATGGGGCGCGGGGGGTGTGGAGTCCTCCCCAAGAAAATCCGACACCCTCGCCTCGAGCAAGAGCGCCTTAGGTTTGAATTAAATTTACTGATATGTATGTTTAAGTGATATGTACGCGTTACCGTAATGAAAATATCATTAAAGCATTATCTCTCTCTGTCTGTGTCTGTCCTTCGTCCCTAAGTAAACTCGCTAATAAGTCATACCCTGAAGGAAGAACGGTACGATGCTTGATTTGTACCCAGCCTCCTGCCCGCCGCTTTCCTGCCGCCGCCTCCTTCTAAGCTTTTACGACAATTACTCGCATATAGATATATTTGTTTATACGCCCAAACAAATATAATCCTGCTAAGCTGATATAATTAATTCTAGTATATGCTTTAGATCGGATAGGTGTCGCTTGAGGCTTCCGGCCGGGACCGGAAGTCTATGGTACGTCCATATGGTTCGTATGGAGTTCATATGGAGGTCTCCGTTTCCGGCTGAGGTCGACCCCTCGACCACGACCCTAAGCGAATCCTGGATACCTGCACGCTGCGAGCCGCGCGCCGACCCTTTCGTTGACCTTAACCACTTAATCTATATCCTTGTCGAAGATATCGACGCTGGTCTCGCCCGGGGAATTCCCCGGGGGGCGGAAAACTGTCGTGTGGTGCGCGGCAAATTGAATTCGCGCGGCGACGACCGAACGGACGAGGGGGTTTCTCAGGGATTGTTTTTCTTTCTCTCTCTTTCTCTCTTGCTCACTCTCACTCTCTCTTTCGTTCGCTCTCTCGCTCTCTCTCTCTCTTTCTTTCTTTCACAAACAACGGAACATCCTTGTACTTCAAAACTCTCGAGTGGCTCCTAGAAAAAAAAACCGGAAGTGGAGCTGCGGAAACTGAGAAACGGGAGGGGGGACGGGGTGGCTGAGTGAAGCAAAGAAAAGAGGAGAAACTAAAAGCGCGGTGTTGTTGCCTTGAACTACGAAAATGAACTCGATCGGGTTAGGAGTGGGGTGAGAGGATGAGATTGTTCGGGGGACGGGGGAGTGGGAGAGGGCAAACTTTTCCCGAGATACTCCCTGGAAACGGGAGAGACTCCTCTCCCGAATGATGAGTGATTGTCAAATTCACATTTGGCAGCCCCGCGAATTTGCTTGATTTTCACCGTAAACTCTTGGACGACCCTCCTCCACCTGTCCGCTGCCGGAAGAAGAGCCGGGGGTGCTCGAAATCTCGAGCACCGGAAAAACTTACCCTCTCCAGTCGATTTCCGGTTGGATGTCGGAGTACGTCTCCTCGAATCGTTTTTCATTCCTCCTTGCTTAAAGAGTGGCGCTGGTCTGGGAGAGGGGAGGATCGACCGAAGAAGATGGAGGTGCGGGTGAGGGTGAGGATGAGAATGGGAGAGGAACTCGAACGCCGGGACTAACGCCACTTCCGAGGACGAGGTGCTGGACCGGCGAGAATTAGAGTGCGCGAAAAGGGGGTGGAGGGGAAAAAGAGGACACTAATTAAACCCGTCGCGAGGAACGGGAAAACCGAGGCAAACAACTTTTTGGACGAGAACAAAATGGTTTCGCCGTTTCCGCTTCCGCCGAAGGTTCAATCGAGGAATCCGGTTTTCACGAGCTTCTCCAGGAAGAACTTCACGTCGCCCAGCTCGGAATCCTTGATGCCAAGGGACTTCAGCATGCCAAGGTCACCGTTCTCCACGGCCATGAACACTGAGCGCAAGTGTTCAAGGTCAGTGCGCACCAGGTGGAGGGCCGCCCCGAAATCTTCGATCGTCTGGGACTCTGAAGGAATTTCCAGGAAATTTCAGAGAGTCGACGCAACGATAAAGGGAAAAGAGAAAGAGAAAGAGAAGATAAGAAATGAAATAGAATATTTGAGCGTCCAAGAGGGGGGGGGGGAGGGGTGGTCTCACCGGAAAGTGCAATGGCCACCTTGTCCACGCCACCCAGGTGCTCCAGCGTGTCGCGTGCTTTGCTGCCAAAAAGCTTTTCCAAGTAATTGGGTCCGTGACTTGCCAGTAAGGAGTGTAGGAAACTAGCGGTTTCCTCCACAGGTGGTCGCTTAGCTGAAAGAAGTAAAGAACATTGACCAGGGTAATCGTGGTGGAACTCTCTAGTGGCTACATTTAGAGTTGGGGTGGTGGTGGTGGTGTAAAAACTTCCGATTCAAGCGGAAATTGCTGCCATTTGCACCCTGACGTAACTTCATCGGGTTAATTTCCGGGAGGATCAACGCTCCGGGACCTCCACCTCCCCGTCTCCTTTATTTTCCCTCTTTCTACTTTTCCTTGCTCCTTGCTGGAAACTCACCCGCTGTGCAGAGCCGAGAATCCTCGTCGTAACCGTCAGGACAGTCCGGTGCTCCGTCGCACAAATATTGTATCGAGATGCAAAGCAATTGATCGCCAGGACACTTAAAGGGTTCGTAGGGATGGCAGGCGCTTCCTGTGAAAAAGAAACATCGTGCAAGGAAATGTTCTTTCTCTAGGGATTCCCCGAAATTTCATGGAATCACTTGGGAATATCGCGAGAAATTCGATATGCGTAACCCTCTCTCGCCTACTCTCAAATTGGACAGGCAAAAACTACCCTCCGTACCCCACCCCGCGAAAGCTTTTCCCTACAATCAATTTCTGATCCAACGGTAGAAATTTGCTTTTAACTTGATTAAACGTCAAACGTAAAGTGAGTAATTAGTAACGAGGATAATTAAATTCGTGTTATGGGATAAAATCAAGAGAGAAAAAAAAACAGAAGAGCCACTCGTGTAATTGTACGTCGGGGGAACGTCGATTGAAAAGAGCGACGCTTGAAAATCAGGAAATTTCTCGGAAGGATAGCGCGCGCGCGCGCGCGAATACTCTGCGAAATTAGATATTAATTTTCGCGTGCACGCATCGTCCGCGAGTGCGCGAGTGTGAAAGTGTGAAAATATGGGAAATATGGAGAACGAGGAAAAAAAAATAGACGAGTGAGGACACCGCGATGGTTTTTACCAAAATGTTTTTCCTATCGATTTGCTGGAAGAGAAAGCAATGCCTTTGTATCGTTGATTTTACATATTTTACTCCCGTGGCAATAATAACGAGTAAAAATTACACACGGTGCGCAGCGTTTTCCTCGACAGTCGTAAAGTAACAAACTATCGAGTGCCTTTATCCGTTTATCAACTCTCGCAGAGGGGGAAGAGGAGGAGGGTTGAAATTTGCAAGAACCATTCGTGCCAGTTTACGGTAGCGGGCGGTAAAATGGTTTCTCGATCAATGCGGTTTCGAGAGATCGGAGTCGAGAAGAGTTTTTCAGGTAGGGAAGGAGGAGCCGAGATCGTCGGACATCTTGGATTTGCGGAAGACTCGCGATAATCGGGAGAGAAAAGCCCGGGGAATCGAATCCCATTGGAATATGGGTCACAGACGTGAGATTCGTAGAAACGATAGAGCAGCCCCGTATTGTCTGGAAATACAATAGCGTTGTTTCTCCTTCGAGAGAGTTTATCAATTTCAGGGACGAGCTACGATTCCCTCGAGAAACGAACTCGCGTTATCGTCCGATGATTTATTATTCAACGGCCGACGGTCCCAGCTCTAGCCAATTACTCGTCAATTTTTTAGTCTCGTCCCCTGATGCTCCTCGTTCGCGATAAGCAATCCCCAACTCTGAAACGTTTCTTCGGCCTCGGAGGAACGCAAAGTGCAAAGTGCAAATTAGCGCAGAAACGATATGTGATCGAGAAACGTACGAGAAGAATATCGGTGAGTACGGTAGTAAGTGTTGATCAGAGGGAATAAAAGAGGATTTTCTATGTGTACGTGTGTGTGTGTTGGTTCATCAGCAGCAGCAACGGCAAAAGCGTCGCCTCGAATTTCGCGTGAATTCTATTGGAATTCAGCGCTCGCTCCAACGGGGTGTAAAACTTTCAATTTAGCCGAGGCAATAAAAAGATTTATGAACGCTATTTGTACCCGCGTATGAAATTTCCAATAATCTTATCGGTGGTCCAATATCGAATTGATAAGGAATCACCGCCCCTCTTTCCCCCTACTCGCGAGGGAACAGCTGGCTAAAACCGAGGGTTGTGTCAAGGTTGAGCTTGATTCAGTGATCAAGCTCAATCATATCGAGGGCGGGCCGATTAATGGTGCGATTAAACGAGAGCCTAGTTCCGGGGCTGAACTCCACTGGAACTCATCGAGCTTTTATAACCGTGAAACGATCCATTTCACCCCCATTGCCCTCCGTGGATTAATAACAGGGTTTCACCCTGCTCGTCGAGAGGGTGGAAAAATTCCTCGCCAGGTTACTCGAGTTTTACCGCGTCCCGCGGGCCTTCCTCCCTCGGATCCCCAGGGACTCCGCGAGCAAAACTAATTTCCCTGAAACACGAAATCCCGAGTATCTCCGGGCACTTCCGGTCCCCCGCTACCACCGAGACTCGTCAGTATCTTCGGGGGATCCGCGTGAGCAAACGACCGAGCAAAAACGCAATTTCAGGGACCACGAGAAGCATCGAAAAGAAAAAAGGAAAAAAAAAAGAAACTCTTGCGTTCTCAAGAAAAAGGGGGTTGAAGCAGTTGACATTGAGAAAGGGGGTTGATCGTATGAAATCTTTCGATAACGTTTGTTCCTCCGATTGTCGCGAGTAATAGCAGCAGTGGTGGTGGTGGTGGTGGTGGTGGTGGCGGTGGCGACGGCGGTGGTGGTGGTGGTGGCGACAGTGGTGGTGGTGGTGGTGGTGGTTGTGGCAATAGAGGTGGTAGCGGCAGTGGTGGGGTGGTGCATGGTCTAGGAAGTTGGCGCAAGATGGGCTTCGGGGAAAAGGGTGGCGATCGTAGAATAAATCAAATGAAAGTGACATTCGTCCGGAGGGTCGATCGCGCTGGGAAAAAAGCGTTAGGGGTTGGCAATTCCCACGGTCCGGGTTCGCCAAAGTTACCTGCACGTTTCGCAAAGTGGCCGTAGAATCGGCTGAGGTCCATCGCCATGACGGGGCTGGGGAAGGCGGCGCAGTAGGTGAGGGCGAGGCCGAGGCCGAGGCCGAGCGCGAGGACGCTGCTGCGGAGGCCCCGGAACATCCTCTCTGCTCTGTTCTGCTCTGCTCCGAAGGAAGGCCGACTCGAATGCCCTGGATGGCCCTCTGGGGTGGCCTTGGATGGCTGCAGCTGAGCGGGCCGTCGGCGAGTGTCCGAAAGCGAAACTTCCTGTGCGGGGCAATGCTCGAGGGCTGCTGGCTGCTGGCGCTCACCAGGATGCCGCGTTGCACTCGGCACTGGCCGCCAGGGCACTCTGCGATCTTCCACCAGCTCGGCCTCGCTCGGCCCACATCGGCCACCTTCGGACTCACCCCCTCGGAACCCCGCGGTACCTCCTCTCTTCGCCGGAGACCGGAAACGCTCGGCTACGCTCGCGGTTCACCCCCGCGGCTGCTACCACCAACCCCTAAACAACCGGATATACCCGAGAACGCTCGGAGGAACTCGGTGAAACCCGAACCTCACCCTCGCCCTCCCCGCACCCTGCCCTCCCCGCCGCAAAACATGGAAATCGTTGCTTTCGCAACTACCCCCAGCCAACTCGCGCCCACGGCCATCCCTTCCAGGCGCTCACGACGATTTATGTATTCCACCACCACCACCACCACCGCCATCCCTCGCTCCCTTCGATCCCCGAGCCACCCTGAGAGCCCAGACGATTCCCTTTCCGATACGATCTTATCCTTAAAGGGATCGGACGTCCACGAGGCTTCTCCGGAGCGTGCAACAAGATGCCCGTAGGCACTACCCTACTACCCCTTTGCCAAACCCGAAGAGCCAATCGTGTCTGGATACCACCAATACTCCAACGAGTATTATTATCGGAGTATCAGGACACCCACGCACGCGTTCGCCCAACATCGATTTCGCACCTTCTCTACTACACGAGTACCCCTTTGCTGCGTGCTTCTTCTTCTTCTTCTTCTCGCTCACCCCCTACGAGATCCTCCGCGATCCTGTGCGAAAACATTCTTCACTCGAGATAAGATTCATTCTTGACCTTTCACCGTTCTCGAGGAAATTCCTCGCGAATCGAAAATCAAATTATCCGCAACCCTCTTCAACCCCTTTCCTTTTCACGCGTGTGGCGCACGCCAAGTCTGACGCGTGCCACGCGTGAAAAGATTTGCTATGGTTCTCGTCTCTCGAAATGAATATTACCTCACGCGCAGTTCTAATTAATAGTTTTCATCCCCCTTTTACATCTCTCCCTCTCCCTCTCTCGTTGTCTCTCCCTCTCTCAATTTTCTTTTTTAGCCATTGATCGAGTCAACCTGTTCTTTCGCAGAAAATTCTCGCCTTCTCATGATGAAAACGAGGTGGGAATTATACGTATGGCGTGCAGCAATATTTCTTGATTGATGTTGACTTTAGCTACACCCACATCCACCCACGTTTAAGGAACTTCCATTTAAAGCTCAGTTTTCTACCTTCTCCAGTGAAATATAAAGAACGCAATGTAATCCGAGAATCAATGAAACTTTTACCACCACCTCCCCATCCCCTCTCCTACCTTCCTTATGATCTTTAACGCTCTTTCAATGATCAAAGTCGCTCCATTTTTACGCTTGTACCACTTACGTACGATATATGGCTGACTTTAACTATCATTTACTACTGAGTCTTTTTTCTACTTGCTCGGTCTCTTTTAGTTTATGGTTTTCCACAAATTTTCCACGACACGGATTCTACCAATTGAAGCATCATTGATCTATCTCAAGTTTGCTTTAAGTAAAATCATTCAAAAATAATGAAAAATAATATGTTGGTAATTGCGAGACCCTTGTTTATCCGCCAATGGAAAATTAATTCAGTTCGTCCTTCTTATTCTTTGACGGCAACAGGTGTCGCTGCGATCGGTGCAAATAAAAATCCTCTTGTGAGCATGCTCTCTTCTTATCTACGATATCTCAGTTTTAACGATTATTGAGGTAGACTTTGTCGAGGGTAGAGTGTTTTAAACGTTTTTTAAAGATATTCTAAACAAGAACAACAAAGGGCTTGGTAAGGTAAATCTGCGTTCTTGTAATATTTGCTAGTCTCCTGACATCTACATTGTGCTAATCTTTTTTCATGGAGATCCCATGGAAAATATTTGTTCGCGAATCCGAATGTATAGATAATGAAGTGATAAAGCAAAATAAACACGTACTTAATTTCCAAGGAAACGAGGCTAAAGCTGCATACGAGGAAATTGTTAAACAAGAATATTCGTCGAATTCTACTGAAAAAAGAAAGCAAAATGTAATATCGAATGCCTGCTTTAGAAACAATACCACTTCAAGTGTTCTCTTAACAAATAAACAATCAAAAAAGCATCAGTCTCAAATGACCAATGGACAGACTGTTACTGCAAATGCAATATTAAAGGCAGTAGAACAGTGCGACCTCAAATTTCTTCAAACCTATGTAAAATCAGAAAATGTTAATCTGTCGGATGATTTTGGTTGGACACCTCTAATGTCAGCTGCTTATTGCGGACATATAGAAATTGTTAAATATTTATTGTCTTTAGGAGCCAATATTATAGCAAAAGAGAAATCTGGTTTAACTGCAGCACGTTTAGCTTTAAAGAAAAATCATTTCAATATAGTTGCTTTATTAAAAAGTAAGCATGTATCTTGTATCAAACCAATTCCAAATAAATCAGAAATGAATTCTCAAAACTTAACAAGTCCACAAGAACAACAATTGGAGGCATCAAAAAATAAAGCACCTCAAGATAATGAAACTTCCTTGAGCGAGCAAAATAAAAGCTCTGAATTTTACTGTGAAATTTGCAAGACTACTTTTTATGAAACAAAATTAAAAGCACACGAATCCTCTACTTTACACATTTTTAATTCAAAGCCAAAGTTAAAAAGTGTCATTTATATGATATCAAAGCAAAATAAAGGATATCAGATGCTTCTCAATACTGGCTGGGATGAAGAAACAGGTCTAGGACCTTCTGGTAAAGGAATGAAATATCCGATAAAGGCTACTATGAAAATTGATCGAAAAGGCATTGGTCATCCAATAGAGAAAGATGCTAAATTAACAAATTCCAATAGTGGAAATATAAATTCTACAAATAAACAGAAACCATTAAGAAAGAAAGATAGAGAAAAATTATTAGCCTTTGAAGCAAAGAAAGATAGAACAATAAGAATAGCTTTATCATAAGATTTTCTATATTCAATTAAAATTAAGACTCGTGTGAAAGATTTTGTATATGAATTTTAAAAACTATTTAGTATACTTAGAAATTTTGTTATATCCGTAAGTGTAACATATTTATTATACTCTCTATGCAGATTATTTTCTACTACATAAAATACATTATTTTTTGTTACAGATAATGGATTCTTATCTGCAGAAAACCTTGAAACATTTAGAACAAGTAGAGGAAAAAGCTCATGAAATTTTAACTGACAGACAAGAAATTATTGCAATTGACAAGAAAAGAAATGATGGAAGAATGGGCATGAGAGCTTTGCAAAAACAGAAATCTGATAAAACTTGGTTAGCAATTGGTCCCATACTAATTAAGATGCCAACTAAGAAAGCTGAGAAATTACTTATACAAGGTAGTGTTATATTAAATATAATAAAACCATATAATAGAATATTAATATAAATAATTTCTTAATTGCAGATCAGAAGGAGTGTGATATTGAAATAAATAAAATACGAAGTAATTTAAAAATTAAAGTAAATGAGCTGCGTGATTTAGAACTTGTTAAACCTGTACCTGGATTAATGCTTCAACCTCTGACTCAGAATGAACTATTTGCAATAAAAAGGACATGAAATAAAATCTATAAATATATGTTAATTGAAAATTAAGTTTTTATTTATAAATATCCCTTGACTCCTTTACTCTTTGAGTATACCTATTTCATAAGAATCTTGAGTTATCATTCATAACTTTTTTAATTTATGTTAATAGCTATAGTTGCTAATATAGTTGTTGTAGTTGTCAATAATTTCAATATCCATCAAATAAGGTTTGCTCGATCGCTTTTCAAGTTTCTTGTTGCAAAATACTTTTATATTGGTTTTGATTTTGATATATTGTAAATAGGAAGGTAGGAATAAATATCGGAAAGGGAAAAATTCAGATCGTTATATGCATGCGCGAAAACTAGTCTATTTTTGTTTGACGTTACATATATTTAAACCTGTCATAAAGCACGTGAGGTATACCAACATATCAGAAACTGAGAAAGCATAAGATCTTTACATACTGTAGATTCTTACGTCTTCAACTTTAAAAAAAAATCGTGTCTCATGATGAATTAATAGTATGTGAGCACTTTCTAATAAACCTAGAAAAATTGAATATTTTAAAAAATAGAATCATGAACCGAGAAATATTAACTATTCAACTGGGCCATTATTCTAATTTTATTGGGACACATTGGTGGAATATTCAGGTAAGGTTATAAACTAACCAATAAGCAAAATTTTAAATAAAATATGAAAAAGTTTTCATTAATAAATAAGTTTCTTTATTTCTAGGAAACTAATTTTTCTTATGATCCAGCAAATCCATCAGAAATTAATCATGATGTATTATATAGAGAAGGAAATACTCCAGATGTATAAGCGATTTTTTTAAATTGAAGAGTTTATAGTCTATACACTTTAATGAAGTAAAATTAATATAATAAAAATATTATTTTTAGAAAGAAGTAACATATACTCCAAGGTTATTAATTGTCGATTTAAAAGAATCAACAGGATATTTAAATCAAGAAGGATCATTATACAATATTAACAATGAAGAGAAATCATTGGCATTGTGGGAAGATGAAAATCTTGAAGTTACCACTGAACCTCTTGTCCCTAAGCCAGAATTTATTAAAAGTTTGGATAAACCTTTGGAAAGCAAAAGTGAATGTTATTATGACTTAGATAGTTCTGTAAAAATATGGTCAGATTTCTTGGTGCCAAGATTTCATCCAAGAACTTTGAATCTTGTAAAGAAATACAAACATGAATGTGCAAATCAACCATTTAATTTGTTTACTTATGGTAGAATTCTATGGAACGAGCCACAATTTATTGATGAATTTACAAATAAAATAAGACTCTATGTAGAAGAATGTGATCATTTGCAAGGCTTTCAGGTTTGAACATATAAATTTTAAATCGTTATTATAAAATTTTTTATATACTATGATTCTATTTATGTGAAAATAGGTGCTCTTAGATTCCATAGACGGGTTTGGTGGATTAGGATCTTCTTGCATTGAACATTTGCGCGATGAGTACGGAAAAAGTGTGATATGTTTTCCTTCTATCAACTATGAGAACACTAGATCTGCAAATGATATGATAAAAGTTATAAATACTGCATTGTCTTGGCAATATATCTCAGACACCTCTTCTTTGTTCAGTCCACTCTGCATTGGAGAAAGTGGTTGGCCACAGTGTGGAGACTCGAGGAAATTCCAAAATTTGACTTATAATCCAGCACTAAAATATCATAGCAGTGCTATTCTTGCGACAGCATTGGATACAGTAACTCTAAGATATAGACATCATAAATACCCTAATGTTACTCTATCAGATTTATGTGCAGATTTGAGTGTACATAATAGGAAAGCAGCGGCTACCAGTTTAACGCTTCCATTCCCTATGGCAGAAAAGAAAGACTTGATCGATGTTTTAGATGACCTCCTAGAGAATGACAAAACTCTATGGACTAGTCTAACACCATCTTGTAACATAAATTATAATAGAAATATACAGAGCATTAGTTTACGTGGAATTCGTGAAGAAAGACTGAAAAGGCCTTTAGCTCAAGCCAAAAATCAAATAAATAAAGCTGCTTACAAATGTTCATCGATTCATGAGATGATGACTCTATTCTTGTCCTGTGCATGCCACGCTACAGCCTCTTATTTATCCACCATTGAGTCTGGATTAAAAGTTAAACAACCCTATCCAAGAATTTTTAATATTAACGTAACCGACATCGGAGATATTGCAGGCTGGCCTGTAGGACAGGGTACGATTAATTTGTTTGAATGATTTATCGGAGTAAACTAATCCAACGAAGAAAATGTAAATAATAATTTTCTCTTTCTCATTGCAGATGTTAAATCTGTGCCAGCAATGGCAGGAATTCACAATGGACCTGACGTGGGACTGATGTTCGAATCACTGCACAAGGAAATGAAAAAAGTGAGAAGTATCAAAAAATATCACGCGTTCGTAGATTCTGGTTTGGAAGAAGATGAATTTAAGGAATGCCTCGACTATTTACTCGATAGTAAAGAATTGTATGAAGATTGTTACATTTAAATTTTTCGTATAGTGTTATGTACAGTACTTATCCGCTTTTGTTTTTTAATAAATCATTTAAACAATTGATCTTTGTTACTTTCATATAGAGTAATTTTTGAATTAATCTTAATATCAATCTTTTCGTACGCATAAACATTCGAGAGATTCGTAAATATTCATCAACGAGAAGTTTCTGAAAGTGGGTGCGGCAGGACACACCCTGCTTATTAGATGCACGATTTCGTATTGAACTTCGGGGGTGCGAAGCGTAACTAGTTACCCTCTAGCTTCGAGAGAGAAAAGGTTTTTCCTAGACAATTCGAAGGTCAATAATTTAAACAACGGCCGGTTCTCCATGCGAGAACGTGTTCCAAGAGCATTGCAAACACTATTTTTAATTGATCGAGCCTGAGAAAATATTAAGGTCAGATGGGAAACAAAGTCGCTACTTTTTCCGAGGAGCAGCTCGAGGATTACCAAGATTGCACGTTCTTCACGCGTAAAGAAATCTTGAGGTAAGCATTCAGCAACTTGATTCTTGATTCGAGCAATCCATCAAGATAACGATTATTGTTACACGCTAGAATATTTAAACGCTTTCGTGAGATGGGGGATCCTGGAATGATACCAAGAGCTATGACCCCACAAGATGCATCCACGCTTAGACTTCCAGTATCTTATTTGGCTCGAATCCCAGAATTGAAGGTACGTCAATGAAACAAAATTCTATCTCTCTCTCGTTTTTTTCCAACAGCTAAGTCTCTTTCGATTAAAGACACTGAACGATATTTCCTCAGGAGAATCCATTTAGGCAACGCATCTCGGAGGTTTTCACGAAGGGTCAGGAATCCACAGGGCAGCCATCCAGTATCGAGGGCATTTGCTTCGAGGAGTTCCTCGAGATGATGTCAGTCTTTTCCGAGCATGCACCTCGGGACTTGAAGGTCTTCTACGCGTTTAGGATATACGGTACCAAAACTTTTCGGTATTCCTTAAAAAGGAAAGAAAATATCAGTGACCCGTTCTCCAAGTATCTTTATCGAAATTTGGTCGCGGTTGCCGGAGAGACTCGAGCAATTCTCGAGAGACGGCTGTATCCGAGAGAATCAAAGAGACAAGTGTGATAATGTATTGTTTGTAATGCTTTCATGAGTAGACTTCGACGAGGATGGCGTATTGGGCTTGAGCGACTTGGAGCGTACTTGTCGCCAGTTGGTACAAGGGGGCTTGAGCACCGAGGAAGTGGACACCGTGTGTCGAAAAATCCTCGAGGAGAGTGACATCGATTGTGATGGAGCACTATCTTATCTGGAGTTCGAGCATGTCGTTACCAGAGCCTCGGATTTCATGGCGACTTTTCACATAAGGATTTAATTGATTGGTGAAAATAATATGATCTGTAGCAGTAAGAGTACCCAATGTAATCACATTGTTTCGAGGATCTCAACTCTGTTCAATAAAAGTAAGGAACGAATATGTAAATCAGCGTTATTGAACGATGCCCTTAAGTGTTAACATATGCAAAATACTCAGTTCACCTAAGTAGTTTCTCTTAGGCAATACTGCAAGGTGATGGTAGGCGACTAGCCGGACCATTCATTCTTGTTCCGGACGCCAATTTCTTCCCCAGAAGAAATAGTAAAAGCGATAGAAATGTATAAGTAGTAAGAAACGTGGATGAAAAGGTAGGGGAAAGAGAAAAAGGAGTAAAAGGCAGTGGAAGGTACATGGAGGGTAGTAGTGAGAGTAGAAGTATTAGTAAATAGCAGTAGTAGTAGTAATAGTAGTGGTGGTAGTAGTAGTAGTAGTAGTACTAGTAGTAGTAGTGGTAGTAGTAGCAGTAGCAGCAGTAGTAGTAGTGATAGTAGTAGAAGAAGAAGAAGAAGTGGATATACAAGGGTTGGGAGAAGCGAGAGTTCGGCAAGTGGCTTAAAAAGCGGTCGAAATCGGAGATACCGCCCTATGGCACAGAACGCAAGTCAGTTATAGTCGGCTGGTAACTAACCAAGTCTCGAAACCAAGGCCATCCGGTCAGTTCTCCCCCTTCCCGCCATCTTTGTTCCCCGGGCCCCTCCTTCGCTGTCCTTTCGCCGTGTGAGACCCTCGGGGTCCGAAGAGGGTCCGCTCTCGAGGTTCTCCCCCTCCACTCGAAACCGACACGGTCCCAGACAACCACCTTTTGCACTGGCGTAGAAACTCGACTTATTTTTTAGGCCTCGATCTCCGGGTTAACGAGACCGGGGGCCGGCATAGAAAGAACGAGTCGCCGTTCTCACCGCAAAATGGCTGGCGACCTCCTCCCGCCCTCCCCTCCCTCTTGTCTGACACGGTTTTAGATAATAAGGTTTCGCAATAGCGTAGGCATCCGGGGGGTTCTAGCCATCATCGACCCTAAATCACTCGAGGAGGTTCCCTCTGAAAAAAGGGACGCGCCAACGCCATATTCACAAAATGGCTGGCACTGCCGGACCGAAAAACGATCACTTCGACTTTTCATTTGCACGAGAAACTCGTAAAACCAAGAGGAGCCGGCAATCAGCGATGCCGGCACCCTCGGAAAAGTGGCAAGAAACGAAATCTGGTTGTAGCATAAACGTCCAGTTATTTACTTAAATTTGGGAGCGTAGATCAAAGATTGCAAGCGGGGGCCAGCTCGTTCCAGCATTCTTCGGCCTGGAAGCGTTCTCGACGCGGCTCCGTGAAGTCCTTCCAGCTTTGGAGAGAAGGAGGAGGCTGGGTGTAGGGTAGCGAGGCCAGGGAAAGGGGAATGAGAAGGCAGGAGATCGCGGGTGGACGCCGCGCGGAGGAGGCCCTTGCGCGAGATTTGAAGCTAACTCTCCCGGGGAGCTCTCGGCGTGGGCGAGCTCAATCCAGAATCTTCTCGACTTCTCTGCCGTGAGATGGACCGTAGGCCGATGGCAATTGCTAAAAATTTGGAAACTTCTATGCATTGGAATGCTTTTTCTTGTTCTTCCTCTCCTTCTTCCCTCTCTAAAAATTCTACGAACCCTTTGCGTTTATTTTGAAGAAAACTCTCGGTCCTTTCTTCGTTTTTCCATTTTGTCAAACGAGGGACTTCCTTCCCTTAGCGATCTAAGAGTCTACGATGGTGAAAATTGGTCACACACCTTAAAGGTGGTGCGAGTGGAAAAAATCAAGCTGAAAGAATGGAAAAATTCTAACATTAATAAGTATGACGTAAGAGGAGAAGAATAGTGGCGAGAAGGAGCGATTATTCGCAAATTTTCAAGGCGCGCTCGAGGATCTTGAACCTCCCGAAACCGGACTCGATCTGTTATCTCCCTCTCTCCTGGCCGGCGCGGCTCGCGCAAGTTAGACCTCGTATTTGGCTCTCCAAGGAAAGGTTGGACTTAAATCTACATTCGCAATCCCGTGGTGTTACATTAAAGCTTTCTATTGATGTTTTAACTTGCCTCCAGCAAAGAGTAACCTCCACACGGTCGAAAATGAAGAAACAGTCATAAAGAAGCGGAGGTAACAGGGGAAGACAGAGATAGAGATGAGAGAGAGAGAGAGAGAGAGAGAGGCTGAGGGGAAGGGGGAAAAGAAGAGGGGGAGGAATGAAAGAAAGGCGAGACAATTGTATGAAAATAACGAAGTAGAATATCAGGAGCCATCTTTTTGGACCCCTGGAGACCGAAGGGGGAGGCAAGGGGTCGAAATAATATTTTTGGAATTAGCGCGTGTGAGTCTGCGAAGGTGTGAGAAAATTATGGGGAAGTTTGACAAGGCTGCTTGACGGAAAGTTGAAATGGTCGAAATAATATTGGCGGGCACATATCGTGACGGTTCATAAGAGGTTCTCGCGTCTACCTCAGAAGAGGGGGAGGAAGGGTTCGAAGGAGTCGGTTGGCCAACGGAATGTGGCTTGACCGGCCAACCATCCCCCGCCTCCTCTGTCAAGACTCGGTCCAGCAACTGAATCCGAGAGTAACCGAGATGCAAGACTGGCCCAACTGCCTTCGCCTCCTAATGGCTTCCATTGGGGTGCTCGAAATATTCTTTCGCTATCTACGACATCTCCTCGACTCCTAATCAGCCTCTTTTTTCACTGAAAATTTCTCCTTGGACTTCTACACGCGCACCCTTTTCCTCTCACCTTCTTTCTTTCCTTTCTTCTTCTTTGCTCCTCCGTCTCTTCCCGTTCTTTCTCATTTTTCTAGCATCTTCCGCTCGATTCCAGAAAATATCACGTTCTCCATTCGACCATCTTTTTTTCTTTGTTTGTCAGCCGTTTTGGTCTTCCTCCATTCATCTTCCCAATCCACCTAAAATCATTTCCACCGTTATTACAGCCTGAATCCAGAGGTCTTTCTCAGGAAAAATCGGGTGTGCACTCGTGAAATTGAGAGAGAGCGAGCAAGCATCGATTTGTCGAGCGTCCTAACGGTGAAAACGCAAGAGCGAAGGCGTCCAGTCAAATGGTTTCACGTCGTAGGAGTAAAACTAGTTTAGCCTAGTTGCGAGAAGTCAGCGACCTTCGAAATTTGCGCGGGAAAAGGAGCGCGAGTCTAAAATATTCGCGCTCGTGGAACAAGAGAGACAGAATGATAATCCGAGAAACGAGAACTAGCTGAAATTAGGTTCGTTTATCGCAGAATTACAGTGATCATGCGGAAGAACGCGAGAACCGGAGGTTCAGCCCGCAGCTTCCGATTTTTAAGTCCGCCGGGCACCCACAAGCTGGAATTTTCCACACTGGAATTTCTTCGTCTCGTTTCCTCAATTACACGCATGCACCGCTGTTACTCAGGAAGGTTTTGCAGAAAAGTTTCGTGCTTGACCCGAGAATTGCTCGGCCGGTCAGTTAGAGACGGTCGATCAATCAGGAATCCCAGAATTTCTTTTTCCGTAGACTATCCGCTTTTTGGGAATCCCCTTTTTGCCTCCTATCGTCTCTGTCCACGTCTTTCCGAGATTTCAGCGGAGTTTCACCGATGTCCTCGTGTTTGTTCCGCATGTATTTGTTTCTTCTCGATGGGCAAGAGTGCGGCGAGAGTGCGGCGAGAGAGAAGAGATCGAGTGCGGACCTTGTATATTTGCCGTTCAGTAAAACGTGTGTTGTTGTGTAAACAATTGGCACGCCTGTCTCAGTTTGTCACGGCTACTCAAGAAGCAAGATTCGAATCGTTTCAGCCGAAGGGTCCCATTACCAGATTCTACCAGAAAGCTTTAAGACGCCGAGGTTCCGCCTTCCTCTCTTCCATTTCTGAAAATTATGAAAAATTGTAATGCGATCGAGAAAAAGTGGATCGAACGTTAAGATTCTTTGTTTTTCTCTCCTTCTACCAATTTTTTCTTTCTTACTCCCTTGCTTTTCTGTTTCCTCTTCTTATTTCACAATAGTCTTCCGTTAGTCCAGCTCCCGAGTTTCGCTAAATCCTTCTGTGTGAAACTTCGAAAATCACCTAATATTCCTCGGAGAACTTGCCCTTCAAATGCATGGGACGTTTGCGGAATAAATTTCACTGGTACTCGAGCAGAAAGCTGATCCACTGGCTACGGCGACCAGTTGCAAAACCTCTTTTCAGGAACTCATTTCAGGGACCTATTTCGGTGAACGTTTTGGCCTTACCAGCGAGCGCGGGCAAGGAAGCTGAGGAGGAACTGATGGAACGAAGAAATTCAAAGGAAGGATTTGGAGATTGGGGCGATAAGTAAATTGCAGGATGGACGGAGGAAGAAATCGATCGAAGTGATAGAAAATCAAAACGGATCAATGAAAAAGAAGTAAAGGAGATAAAGAAGAAGAAGAAGAAGGCGAAGTAGACGAAGAAGAGGGTTCGCAATGCTGCTAAGAGTCTGGAAACACGCCCCTTCTCAAGGAACAGGGCCCAGCGGCTTAAACGATTATTAATTTTTCGCCCTTGGTCGTTACTTTTTATCGGCCAGAAGAGTAACTGCTTTATCTCCGGAGAATTCTCCTCGCGTTCATCACATCTTCAAGAGAAAAGCATTCTGGCGGCCAGATTAGTTGGTTGATCGCTATAAATTACACTTAAAAACCGGTAGTTGTAATCATCGTCGTCATCATCATCATTATCTTCATCGTCATCCTCATCGTTGTCGTCGTCGTTGTCGTCATCATCATCATCATCATCATCATCATCATCATCATCAGTAGCGTTGCAACTTTTAAATCCAACCAATCGGAAATTAGGTCCTCGCAATTTTTCATCTCCCAAACAGATTTTGTCTACTCCAATGTGAATAGAGGAAACCCGCCAGAGATCGATGAATCCTCTTCTTCTCCTCGTTCCTTTCTTTTTCATTCTCCTCAAGGACCTAGAAATATGTTGAGAAAAGTCAAATGAATACCTTGATTTTTCCTGGTCCGCGAAAATCGGTGGATCCGGTGAACGAGATGGAGAAAAAGAGTTTTCTGACAAACAGCGGGGAGAAGAGAAGAGAAGAGAGAAGATGGAGAGCGAGCCTGGTTGAGCAGGCTCCATCTGCATAACCGGTATGGAGGCAGATCAGGCAAGCAGGCAAAGGCAGCGGAGTGCCACCGAGGCACGCTGGAACCTCGTGTCCTCGGTACGTTATATTGCTTGCACGCGGCGCAAAGTGTGGATCGCCCAGGACGAGACGGCGAATCATCGGGGGGAGAGGGGCACGAAGACGGAACTCGAAGGCTCAGTGGGGGAGCGAGAAGGATCCAGCTGGAGCGAAGGGGGCCTTACTGGAGAAACAAGGAGAGTCTGCGAGAAGGACCGAGAGATTCTCTCCTGTTCGAGAAAGATAGATAGATAGAGAGAGAGAGAGAGAGAGAGAGACTCGGCAAAAGAACGAAGATGAACTCGGCAGAAAAACGGAGAAGAATTCAAGCGAGCGAGCAGTGGGAGCAGAAGGAGGATAAGCTAGAGGGAAAAACGAAGAAACCCAATGGATTAAGAAAGACTCGCCAGAAGAATGGAGGATTTAGAAAAGCAAGTAGAATCCTCGGAGAAAGAACGAATACTTAGTGAACGAGGAAGAGCGCAAAGAAGTTTTATCAGAGGAAAGAAGATATCCATCGAATAAGAGGGAATGGAAGGTAAAGGGTGGAGGGGGTAAGTGAAGGGCCCAGAGTTTCTGGCTGTAAGAGAGAGAGAGAGAGAGGAGAAGAAGGGTCGAAGGGGGATTAACCATAAAAACTGAAGAGTTCGAGGACCGTCCGAGGAATCAAAGGAAACGAGATATCGCGTTCTTCGAAAAGTCGCGCGAGGAAAAGCGTAGGCGCGAGTACCCACGACGATGACATCATCGACACTCTCCCAGGCTGCCAAGTCATTCTCCGGTATTGCGGGTTGCCGCGACGGCGGCGAACCTGACGCGGCACGCACGCCACCCAGTGGATTTTCTCAAGAGAAACCACGAGGAATCGCAGAGACTTTCCGCTTCTCGAGAAACTCCTTCTGCTTTCTTCGTACGTCGATGAGTTTCCCGCTCGATTCTTATCCAGAGCACGGTCAATGGTACCCGGTTGGCTACCGATTTGGAAACTGGTTATTTGCGAAAATCGCGCAAAAGTCATTTTCTAAGTCTTCTCTTTGGGGACATTCAGTCTTGCAGAGTCGATTGCCCCTGACCCTGCGTCTTCTGGACTGTCCCGGTCCAGCTATTCAATCCAGTCGCTCCATTATCCAGTGGCTGCGCGGAGACTTCAACGGCCGTCTCGACGCCTCAGCGACGCCGGCCTACCCTTGAACGGGCGCAACTCGACGCTTCCTCCACCCCAAATCATTCGCTCCACTTCCTGGCTTCTCAGTAGCGACTTCCGCCAAGGTTTGCGCAAAGCTCCTCCTCAATATCACTGGGGATCCTTGTTAGACCAAGCCGCAATCTCGTCGATTCTTCGTCGGAAAACCTCAACGTAAATCCCCTCCATAAGTGGAGGTACTGGGGGAAAAGAATCTACCTGCTCCCCTGTTCCTTCGTTCGTTGCGAGATCAAACCAGAAACACGAAGAAAATAACGCCCTTCTCGAAAACCTTGGGAATTTTCGGTCAGAAGGGAGGAAAGATTTTCTTCAGAAATTCGAACGTGGTGGCTCTCATTTATCTGGAAAATGGCGTTTGTATTAATTAAGGTATATCAACGTGTATATTTCCTTCCCTTACCTCTTCATATTTTTCTCTTTTTCCTTTGATATTTCCTCTCTTATTTTTCTTCTCTTTGTTTCTCACCCGTCTCTCGCGTCCTGGGGACAGTGAAAAAAGTTTCGACGAACTTTTTCTAAACGATCCGGCCGGAGACAGTTAGGGCAGGTAGCCCGACGGCATGAAAACGTTAAATTCGGCAGGATCCGCTTTCGGCGGTTGCAGAGGCGGCCGTCGTTCATTCCCGGGGTACCGACTATAGAAATCGCTTCGCACCTGCCTGCAAGGTAAAAAGGAAAACCCAAACCCCCGTGAGCCCATGGACCGAAGTTTATAGTTATGCCGCATCGCCCCTTTAGCTGCCTCTGCGTATTTTCCTATGGGGTTAAACAGCATCTCGCACGTTCCTTTTCACGCGGCTTCTACCCCCTCCACTTCTTTGCCCGCTCTCCACGGCGAATTCCTCCGGGCATATTCAATAGAGCAGGCACGTCCGTTACCCCTGGTCCCGCATCATCTTCAAAAACTCCACACGCAACTTCCGAGAGGAAATCACCGATGCGGATCCCTTTTGGGGGTGGCACGCACCACCGCCCTTGTTGCGTCCGGAAGCCCTCGATTTCTAGCGAAGCGAAGGAGGTTCCTCTGGCTTTTGCCCGCAGCAGAAATAGCGGCAATTATGTACATTTAGCTTTTCTTGCCTTTTTACTGATGGTGGTAGTGGTGGTCAATTGTTATTGGCCACATTACCCGGTTAAAGAGCCATCTCAACTGAAGAACGATCCATTAGAGTCCCTTTTGAAATCAGGCTTGAAGCGTAAGAAAAACTTTCTCGACTTCTCCGTGTTCTTTTTGCATCGATTATTACTCCCGCGATGGCAAGGGAACTCCTCGCGCGAAAACAAGCGAAATCTCGCGATTCCTAACGAACCGTGGGACCAGTGGATGGGCGCCATGCTCCTCGATGCTATTCGAATCATTCCCTTTTGGCTACGCGCCTGCAATACGTACGATTCTTCCGCATGAAAGCGAGGAATCCTAATGAGGCCCTCGCTGGGCTCACCGCTGACGGAGAAGTGGGGGAATGAAGACCGAGCTTCTGGAACTATAACGATGAATTATTACGCTTGCGTTTGGCTCCTGCGCGGATTTCCACGCGCGACCAACTCTTTTTGCTAGTTACTTTTTAGCGGATGACCTTGAAGTGCGTCCGGCAGCCTCCAGTTTCCCCTGCGCCTCAGCGAGGGGGCGCGAGCTCAGGAAGCTTCTACTCGCCTCTTGTTTGCTTTCTTTGGAAGAAAAAGTCAGGTGCGCCACTGGAAAACGGGAGAGACGACGGAGCAAGGACGACCCACGTCCGCCGGAAGTCGAAGGGCATCGGCTCGTGACGCCAACGCCTGCGTGCCTGTCGGGGCCATGAATTAGTCTTATACCTGGATTCTCCTTGAAGAGAGCAAGAGGAAGGAAGACAGAAAGAAGAGAGCTGAGAAACTCTAAACCAAAGAGCCACAAGCCCTCCAGAACCTTAATAGCAGGATTAGTCCAGGCGCGATTAGTTTCTCCGATCCTGGCGCTTCCACCGCGCACACAAGGTAAGTCCCGAAATCAACTTGTAATTCACCTCCAGAATTCCTGGTAACTGCGTCTTTTCCTCGTTGACCTTCCTCATTGGGACTTTCACGCTTTTATTCCCGGATTCACCGGGAACACGCCACCTGGAAACATTCGGATAATTAGCTGGTGCACGCTCACTCGCTTCTAAGGGTTACTCGCAGAGGATTTCCGGGACTTCTGTCCACGTTACTCGACTTGGCTCGTGCTTCCGGGGAAGCCAAGTTCGCGGATCCTCCACCTAATTCGGAGGGAAGAGGGGAAGTGCGCGATCGGCAAAAGTGGTCCCTGCCGCGCGCTGCTTGGGTCGGTGACGGGGTAGAGCGGGAGACACGTGGAGCCGTGCAAAGCGTTCGCAGAAGGTTCACCCGGCAGGCGGGCGCTCGAGAAGGACAAAGTTGGAGATCGGTAGAGGGGTCATTGGTTGTTCTGCGCTGAACGTATGGGAATCGTTATGGACCGAGCATAGTCGTTGGAATGCATCCTTTTTTTCCTTTTTGTGTCTCCCCGTCTACCTGACGGGCTGCCGCCACCGCCACCGCCGCTCTCCTCGACGCAGCGTCCGCCACGACCGGTAGAGCCTGCAAGAAGGGGCCGCCACGTAAGTAAAAGGACGGCTATTCCTCGGCGCGTCCAACGGACAAAGACAAGCATTTGGAAACGGGCCGCCAGGAGGGGGCGGTAGTTCGATCCGGCCACCGAAGCCGAAGATGCTGGGACCTCGAGGATCTTCCAAGGAGGGGGAGGAGGAGGAGGAGGAGAGATTCGATTTTACCATGAGAAGAGAAATGGATTTATAAATGGACTCAGGGAAAGTTCAGGTGGCTTCCGGTGAAAACGAGGACCTGGAAAGAAGCTGCGGACGCTACAACAAAGAAGGTGGACCGAGGAGGATTTCGGAGAATGTTATCCTCCACAGGTAGATTCACGAGTTCAGACAATTTTCACGCAGGTTGTTGGACAGAACTTTTCCTTCTCTCTCTCTTTTTCCCTCTCTTTGCACTCCTCGCAAAGTTCTCACGAAGACCCCAAGGAGCACGATCCGTGTTCCGGCCTTTCGAATTTCGGTGCGTTTTTTCTGTGGAAATCGGAGAGCTGGCCAACTTGTTCGAGAGAGGGGGAGGGGGACAAAGACACACCAGAGAGAAGAGGAGAGAGAGAGAGAGAGAGAGAGGAGGATAAAGAGAAGAGAAGGACGATCCCTGGCACAGACAGCAAACGCACCAAGAGCACGAATAGGTAGGAGGCCAGGTACGAGCCGGGCTTGAGGAACTCGAAGGAGAAGAGAGGAGAGGAGCGGAGGATTCCGGAGAGAGCAAGGGGAGGCGGATCAACGACTCTCACAGACGTCGTACGTTCGCATCGGTGACGTCATCCAGTCGATTTGAACGCACCAATCGCAACACTGGCTCCTAGAGGAAGGTAGTGGTGGATACCGAGCGTGAAGAAGGGGCCAAGAAAGGTGCGTGCGGTACGGACGTGGGGCGCGGGGCCAGTTGATCAGTGAGTGCGGTAGTGATCTCATCTCAAGCTCGTCCAGGTGTAATTTCTTTTCACATCCTCTCTTTCTTCTTTCTTTCTCTTTCCTTTTCCTCCTCTACCTATCTTATCCTTTCCCTGACTTTTCTTTATTTAAATTTCCACGCGGCTGTCTAATGTGCGTGGTTCCACTTGATATTTCGGACTTTTATTTTCTTCGACTTGCCCAACAGGTATGGCTTTTGCTTAATTTCTTTCGATGTACTATTTGCATCCACAAGAAAATCGGCATAGTGCCTTGCTCCTTATCCTTACGTGATTCTACGCTTGAAAAATAAAATAGATATTAGAAATGCTCACTCCGAACTTTACGCGAGGCGCAGTTTAAAGTAGTAAGGACCTTGACTTAGCGTTTAAATAAGATTGTGCCGCGAGTGGTGGTAATAGCCGCTCTGCGTGGCCTTCTTCTTGCAGCCCTTCTTCGACCTTTTCCAAGTTTTACGCTCGGCGGTGAAGCAGTTCCTCTATATATCGACCGAGTTCGCCGATCGAAATCCTTGATTTTCCCGCGCTTTGACGTGGTTTCGCACCGCTCGCGTGTGCGAATTTCCCCAGGTCTCTTAGCAACAGGTTATCCAGCCGTTTCTTCAGCGAGAACTACTGCGCTTCTCCACGTTTCCTCATCAATTCAACCGACCGATTAATAATTACCTGCTTTTTCTCGTGGCTTTTCCAAGCTCCGCTGGTAACCGAAACCAATTCAGAAATTCTTCTCGCACTGCGCTCTTTTTTTTTTTAAACGCTTAACTGATGAAAATGCATGATGCCTGAAGTCTCCAGGTGTGAAACGGACGAGAACGCTCGGTCCCTTTCGCCTAATCTTCGAGCAAGCGTGTAATCGCACGGGCTCCTCAAGTCGTTTCTTGGAAAGAAATAGAGAAAATTAGTATTCATCGAGGAGTTTGCTGTACGCGTGGATTTTTTTATTCGATGCATTAGTATAATGCGTCATTTACCTGGCTGACGTATCCTCGTCAGACTTTGAATAACGTGCGTATTATGTATGAATTTGCACGCAAATCAGCAACACACCGTTTTCTTGTCCGCTATTTGCATTCCTAGCATCTAAAAGCCCAACGGAGCATTGAGAAATATGTATGAGAGAGCCAGAGGAATTTTCGGGGGGTCCTGGAAAGAAAAAGCGGAAGCCAACAGTCAGGAGAGGAGAAAAAATGGCCGAAAGCCGCCGCGGTATATAAAAGTCGATAAAACCGTTAACGTTTGCCTACGTGTGTCCCCACCGGACCATTATTTCAGCTGAAATTCCTTACACGAGCATGTAACTTAGACACGCGCTCCTACTGCTCGTACTGTAATGCGAAATTAGATTACTTCGGGTTCAAGGTCATTCCTCTTTGGCGAGATCGCGTTTGCCACAGTGCGTTTGCGTATGCACCGCGCAAAATCAACAGTTTTCAAGCAGAATTTTATTCGCGGTTCGAAATTTC
The DNA here is from genome assembly GCA_037305995.1 of Sclerodermus sp. 'alternatusi'. Classification (NCBI taxonomy): domain Eukaryota; kingdom Metazoa; phylum Arthropoda; class Insecta; order Hymenoptera; family Bethylidae; genus Sclerodermus; species Sclerodermus sp. 'alternatusi'. The sequence goes on along the minus strand of CM074546.1, from coordinate 5,205,059 downwards.
AGGTAACTAATTTAAAAAAAGAAACAGATAATTTTCCAAGAATTTTGTTTCGAGATGAGACAGGGGGGAAAACTCGCTCGTGGAAAACTTGCGCGAATTACGCGTAAATTTAACGCTCTATCTCATTCTTAGCGCGAGTCTTTGGTAAGAAAATTAAATCCACCTCGATAAGTACTCAAAGTGATAATGGTTATACATGAGCAGAGATATTAACCGGCGCGACTATCTCAGCCACTCGCGCAGTTGTGTTTGCTCAAAAGATTTTACGGAAAAGTGGACTCATCAGGGGACGAAATTATCAGCACTTCGCTTAACTCATGTCCAGAGTCGGCATCGAGAACTTGGTGGTCGGCTAAGAGTCTCTCTCCTTTCAAAGGGAAATTCTTGGCGCAAAATTTCAGCGGCTCCAGTGATGATGAGAAGTGACTTGTGAGAATTGGATGACGAAACGAAATGGCTACGCGATAGAGACCCGTAGTCGTTTCATAACTAAACAGTTTTTTAATAAAGCCTATCGTCCAAAGACCTTACGAGGCAGAAATTTTATATATGTGCAATTGTTATTTTCAAGGACGCACGTTCAATGCAAAGATACTCGTGCTTCTTTTTTAGGGCAAGCCACTCCGAGTTTTGCTTTCTATTTTCTTGAAATTCTGGTAACGGCGATGACGACAACGACACAACGACAACGACGACGATGATGATAGTGATGACTATGCTTACCTGAAAAATAAAAGAATCGAAGGCTGGCTTATCTTGAGGGAAAGAAAGAGATAGGTACTACTGCTATTACCACTGTTACTATATACTCTACCGTTACCAATACTAATACCAATACCAATACTACCTGCACACGTATGGTTACTTCTGCTAGTACGCAGTAGATAATTTGCAATTTGGGCAAACTGCATACGAATTTTTCCTATAAATACCTCGACAGTCATTCGAGAAGCGATCCAACTTTTATGGAATGTACGAGCCTTGTTTGATTCTTCACATAATACAGCGAGATAAGGCAATACTTATTACTTTCTCCGAGAATCTTACGAAACCTTAACGACGTCCAGAAAAAAACGAATGCTTGTCCCTGTAGTGGTGGTGGTAGATGTGGTAGTGATGGTGATAGTATCGATAATTAACGTTATATTATTTTTTGAGATCTAGTTGCAATTTTATCAATGTTCCTTTTAAAAGACTCGTGAACTTATCATTGATCTGTTTATTGATTCAGTTTAATAATTAATTATTTTTATGCGTGACCTTGTTAATAAAAATAAATTATAAAGAAAGAAACTAATTAGAGATACTTATGTGTGTGGGACTCTTACAATTGTCTTTCTTTATAGCTTTTCAAGAGAGGGACTCTTCTGCTGTGTGTTGCGCGTGTTCGCGCGCGCACTCGTATGTTCCTATATACAGTAGAAGGAAGAGTTCTTCTAGCCACTGTTCCTTCATAATGTAGGCCCCTGCTACAAGCCACTTTCACTCTGAAATGTCAATGCTTGTATTTCACTTTTCAGTCCTCCTGCGATAAGCATATCAATCAGTCCGCATATGTTAAGCGACTTCTACTCTTTCTTGATTTCTCAAAAATTTGATTCCAGGCTCGAAGAGACTAACGACGCCGAGCGCTTCTTCGAAGAATGGCGATTTCTCCTATGAAGAATTTTTAAAAGACTTTTTTGATTTAGCGCAAATTCGAAGAGGATCTTGGCGCGGACATTTTCTTTGGTTATCTAGCTGTATGAGTTTTATACTACATCATAAAGCTAGGTTACCGGAGTTAAGTTCCTCGCCATATCAACTTCAACGATCTTCCCCTTATGTTCTTCCACGCTTCAGTGAAAATAAAGTACTCGCATTGTGATCTTACGTGCCTGTTAAGATGGACATCGTTTAATTTGTAACTCGCAATTATATATTCTCTTTTGGGCGCTTAATTAAATAACAAATATAATATTCGATCCTCGAAAACTGCCTTGTAAGGCAACTATTATTCTATTCCCTATGATTTGTTGCATTGTTATTGTCGTTAATATTTTTATTTATTTGTTTGAACTCTATGAATTTTAAAGAAATTAATCTTTTTACCAATGTTTAAATACATATAATTGAAAGCATTGAGTTTGTATGACAGAACTTGATTAATAATAATGACCTTGATATGTAACATTACGATGTTGGAGAACTTGTACTTCTTATAAATGTTAAATTTGTAGAAAAAAACGTAACTTACTTATGTACAGATAGCATACGATATCAGAAACGTATTTGAGAGCCTATGTATTTCTTTAAACACAATTTTTCCTGTAAGCAATAAAAATGGTATGTTTGAATAAAGAATTGAGGAGAGGATTGGGCTTATCGGAAGAGTGTTTTTACGCGTGCACTTGTGGAGGAAATTTTCTTTTTAGGTACCGACACACTTCGTGGCGACGGTTGTTCCCACAGTTGAAGAGCTTGGCTATGTTTACCAACTATACACATGTACAATAAAAATTACCTTGAGGGGCGGATGTTTCGCTTCAGGTACTTGGAAGGACATCGATACTGAATATTTGGATGGAGTACGAGAGATTTTGCTTAGTTCTATAAGATACTTGGTGCATACCAAACATTTGTGTAATCAGTATGCTCTTAATGATTCAATAAATTCTTATATATACTGATTTCTTCGTTTTTCTTAATCAACAAATACACTTTCCATCCTCCAATAAGAATTCGAAACAATTTAGTATGGACTCCTTTCAATTCGATTAGACTTTATATTCAGTAAAAGAACTTACTTTGGATGAAATCTGCGTTTTCTACATTAAATTACTTCATGGAAGCCTTATTCTTTTCCTCTACGTTTAAAGTAACATCAGAACATTGATATGAATAGAAATTTAATTTACTTTGATAGAAAATTATCTCTCGTAACGGATTTATCACGATGAGTGTTACAAATAAAAAATTCTACTTCGTCGATAACACAGTTCCAGTAGAGGTCCCCACTTGTTTATGGTACTGATGTTTTACCAACTGATGCTATCTATCGATAAAGCAATTTTATACACTTTTTTATCATTTAAACAAAGCGAAAATAATAAAATCAATAACTGTAACTCCACGTAAGGGAAGCAGATGTACGTGAATTTCTATGCTTCATTAATATGCTATAAAACTTATGCACAGTCAAGATACATCAAGAAAAGACACAGTCTCATTATTAAAAATATAAAAATACACTTTAATTAAAGTAAGTTTATTTTAAAAAAGACATAAAATAAATATCTCAATTCATTGGAAATGAAATGGAATTAAATTAATGAGTGAAAAGATTCATCGATTGATATTATCTAGATGGCAATTTTGCAAAGGCTTCGTTCTCCCTTACATTATTAAATAAAATAAATTCATAAGTTTCTAGAAACGACCACTTTCGGGAAAATGCACATTCTGCAGATTAGTAATAGATCTAGAACAAACGATTCCATCCATAACAAAAGTCGGAAGTACTACGTTCACAAACACAAAATCATATTATTTTTAAGTTCCATATACCAAAGCAATTAATATTAATTTTTAGGAATTCATGAGTCTCGTAATTAATACTGTGATCCCAATGATGTGTGGTTGTAAAATTAAATTTCATCTTTAAAATTTGACAGTTTTGGGAGTCAATTTCATCGGAAGTGGGTAGTATTTGATTTCAGATATCTTCCAGAATCTTCTAGAATGTTCTAGAAATTATGCCGGTATATAAACCGCGGAACTTGCCGCCACACTACTTTTCTCTCTGAGCAGCGAGGTGCGTCGTTGTATTTCAAGCGTTTCTTAGCGACAAATTACACTTTAAGGTAACAATTTTATTACGTCTTTCTCTTCTTCAAATATCATTTTATATATTGCACGATTAAATAATTAAGCGTCAATTACTCGTTTCTTAACAAAATGATTAAAATATAAGTGTTTTTCGCGGTCAAATTTTTTTTCGTATTTACACGTGTTGTAATATATATTTCTATTTTTATGCATGTCTAACTTCATCTAATTTTTCTAAAGTAATTGTAAATAATTATTTTTGAATTGATTGAAGTACTTTTGTTTAAAATATTTTTTGATAGCTCTTGAAACGTCCTGTCGATTCATTCGGTACTTAATGTTTTAACTAAGAAGTTTGTTGCGCGATTTATTTAATTATAATAAAGTTATTCTAACGTTTTTTTTAAATTTTAGATGCCGGAGCAAATGGAGACTAGTGGGGAGGTGGAGACCTTTGCCTTCCAAGCTGAGATTGCTCAGCTTATGTCATTGATCATCAATACCTTTTATTCAAATAAGGAAATTTTCTTAAGAGAATTGATTTCCAACTCTAGTGATGCTTTGGATAAGATTCGTTACGAGTCTTTGACTGATCCATCCAAATTGGATAGTGGGAAAGAATTATACATCAAAATTATTCCAAACAAGAATGATGGTACATTAACCATTGTTGATACTGGTATTGGTATGACCAAAACTGACCTGGTCAACAACCTTGGTACTATTGCCAAATCTGGTACAAAAGCTTTCATGGAAGCTCTTCAGGCAGGAGCAGACATTTCTATGATCGGTCAGTTTGGTGTAGGTTTCTATTCTGCCTACTTGGTTGCTGACAAGGTTACAGTTATCTCGAAACATAATGATGACGAGCAATACTTGTGGGAATCCAGTGCTGGAGGCTCATTCACTGTTCGAGTTGATAACGGTGAACCATTGGGTCGTGGAACAAAGATCATCCTTCATATTAAAGAAGATCAAACTGAATACTTAGAGGAAAGCAAAATTAAGGAAATTGTCAAGAAACACTCACAATTCATTGGCTATCCTATCAAATTAGTTGTTCAGAAAGAACGTGAGAAGGAATTGAGTGATGATGAAGCAGAGCCTGAAGTAGAAGAGAAAAAAGAAGAAGAAAAGGAAGAAGATGGAAAACCAAAAATTGAAGATGTTGGTGAAGATGAGGAAGAAGAAGATAAGGATAAGAAAAAGAAGAAGAAGACCATCAAAGAGAAATACACTGAAGATGAAGAGCTTAACAAGACCAAGCCTATCTGGACCAGAAATCCTGATGATATCACTCAGGAAGAATATGGTGAATTCTATAAATCATTGACCAATGACTGGGAAGATCATTTAGCAGTAAAACACTTTTCTGTAGAAGGTCAACTAGAATTCAGAGCTTTACTCTTTGTTCCAAGACGTATGCCTTTTGATTTGTTTGAAAACAAAAAGAGGAAGAACAATATTAAGTTATATGTGAGGAGAGTATTTATAATGGACAACTGTGAGGAATTGATTCCAGAATACTTAAATTTCATGAAGGGAGTTGTAGATAGTGAAGATTTGCCACTTAACATTTCTCGTGAAATGTTGCAGCAAAATAAGATTCTTAAGGTTATCCGTAAGAATCTTGTAAAGAAATGCTTAGAATTGTTTGAAGAACTTACAGAAGATAAGGAGAATTACAAGAAATTCTATGAACAATTCAGCAAGAATATCAAACTTGGTATTCATGAAGATAGCTCCAACCGTAGCAAACTTGCTGACCTTTTGAGATTCCACACTTCAGCATCTGGTGACGAGGCTTGCTCCCTTAAGGACTATGTTGGTAGAATGAAGGAAAATCAAAAGCACATCTACTTCATTACAGGAGAAAGTAAAGATCAAGTTGCCAACAGCTCATTTGTTGAACGTGTGAAGAAACGTGGTTTTGAAGTTGTCTACATGACTGAACCAATTGACGAATACGTAGTCCAGCAAATGAAAGAATTTGATGGAAAGCAGTTGGTCTCAGTTACAAAGGAAGGTTTAGAACTCCCAGAGGATGAAGAAGAAAAGAAGAAGAGGGAAGCTGATAAGGCCAAATTTGAAAACCTCTGCAAAGTCATGAAGAACATTCTGGATAACAAAGTAGAAAAAGTAGTAGTATCAAACAGACTGGTAGACTCACCATGTTGTATTGTTACATCCCAATATGGTTGGACTGCAAACATGGAAAGAATCATGAAGGCGCAAGCTCTTAGAGATACAAGCACCATGGGATACATGGCTGCCAAGAAACACCTGGAAATTAACCCTGATCATGCCATTATCGAAACTCTTCGTGAAAAAGCTGAAGCAGACAAGAGTGACAAGGCTGTCAAAGATTTAGTAATTCTTCTGTTCGAAACTGCTCTCTTATCTTCCGGATTTACTTTGGATGAACCTCAAGTACATGCTTCTAGAATTTACAGAATGATCAAGCTTGGTCTTGGTATTGATGAAGAGGAACCAGTTCCAGAAGAAAAACCAGCTGAAGATGTACAACCAATTGAAGTAGATGCAGAGGATGCATCTCGTATGGAAGAAGTAGATTAAATGCAAGATCTATATATAATATAAATCTCGTATTTCCTTTGAAAGACTGTTCAAATGACCACGTTTTATGTGGTGTCAGTACATCATTACCATCATTGTATCATATTAGCACAAATTAATTTCATTCCTAACTTACCCAACACCAAATATTTTTTCCTGTAAGCTTAAATATCTAAAGTTTTAATAAACTTAATAGATTATAAATAGAGTTAATTTTTTTAATCCTTTATACCAAATAATTATAAAATGATTCTATTAAATAATATTGAACTTAAAGTGTAAAGAAATATTTTGTAACCTTGGCAAATTCTTACTTTAACTAAAGTTAAATATAACATCAAGCACGCTGAAGCAGTAGAAAACTGAACCTTTTTGTTCTTGAAAGTATATTAAAATTAAATGCAAAAAATATAGCGCCACCTACCAGATGAGTTTAATCTTTTTCAACACACATTTTACAGAAAATTAGTTAAAGTGTCAGTCAAAAAAATCGAAAACTATAATGATGGCAAGCAAAGGGTGGAAGGTTAGCATAATTAAATACAATAGTTCCATAAGAGAATAGTTAAATTATAAAATTCTATCATTATAACACCATACAATTACATAATGTAAAATTTATTTACATTGGTTAGGAAAATTTCCATTTTCTAGGTAGTGCAGCCACACGTTCCTTTAATAAAATTTCGCAAAGGTGGAATTAATAGAGGTGAGGGAAGTGATATAAAAAGAGGAACATTCGTTTTTATGTTAAAAAATGAAATTTGAAATTGTCAATTTGTTGGTTAGCCCAAACTGGAGCTACAGCAGCGCCAACTTTTCAATCAGGGCCGTCAAAAGACCAAAAAAGTATGGGTGGTGCAACGGGTCCAAATGTTACTGTCTTGCCAGCAATAGATGATCTTTATTTGCCACCAAGATTCCAGAGAAGACCTCTGGATGATAGGGAAATCGAGTATATTAACGTAAGACCATAATTATATTGGCTAAAAGTATTAGGATTTAAAGTTGTTCATCTATCTAGAAAGTTTATTTCTAGATAGATGAAAAACTATAAATTGATTGTTTCGTTAATTTTAGTTTAATGTGTTATGAAATTGATTTTTGTTTTCAGCGTGGAGGACCGGAATAATTGCTCAAGTAAATTAAAAGAATTTAGGTCATCACAATAAGTACACAGAATATTCTTTATCAATCATTCTATAAGTATTGTATTATATAAATAAATAAAAATATTAAATGATCTAGTCTCTCTCATCAGAAAATATCTAGTGTTACTCATAAATCTGACAAGGTCACTCAACTATATGACATTGCCAGAGCCTGCTATTTTTGGCAGCAGCTTTTAGCTCATTTCTGAAACAGCTAAAGAATCGAACGGTGCAAAATGCATAGTTTTTCACGGAATCCAGCTTAGAGAAGCGCTTAAAATGAAAAACAGTGTACCATGTATATACAAAACTGCGTAAGTTAAAAAAAAAAATTTATTTTGTTGATAAGTAAAAAATTAAGTACATATTGTGCATTGAGTGTTCGAATATTGTAAAAAGGCTTTTGATAATCGTTCTTTGGATATTTCTATGAATCTATTTCATAGTCAGTGGAATATGTGCGTGTATATGAGAAAAAAAATTAGGTATTTAGTATTTAATCAAATTGATAAACCTATGAAAGAAATTCATACATAATACCGAATATGATAAGATTCATTTTATTGAATTTCATTGAGCTTCAAAGTTTCTTTATTTGATAAATCGATGAATTATATAAACTCTATTAATAAGAAATATGAATTACATTGAGGGTTCCAGTAGTTCTAAGCACAGCCCTGCTGCATGATAGAAATAGCAGACGGCATTACGCTGTGGCTTCTAGTCGTTAACTGTGCAAAGGTACAATTCCGATAAAATCGCCTAATTACATCAATCTAGTCGAAATACGAACGAACTGTTTAACGATGGCTGAAATTACGGATTTCGGAGTAAAGAAAACTGTATTTATATTAACAATAGTAGTCCTATGTTTTGCAATTTTGTGGCCAAGAGTTTTTCACCCTATGTTATATGGATCTGTCAATCCATCCAACACAATTCAAAATTCTGGTAAGATTTACATTTTTCTATCATTACTCAAGTTATCATCATAATTTTTTCTACTTTTACTGGTTAATTTATTTTATATTTAATATTTTGGTTAAGTGAATTTATGTTTTATAAAAATAATTTATTTCTTATATTATGTATATATATACACATATACATATATGAATATGAATTTGTTAATTTTATTATGCATTTTTATTTAAAACAAATTTTTTAAACTTTATTACACAGCATGCTGTGATGTTATATTTGAAAGTGACATTACTACTGTGGACATTATGCAAGAATTGTGTCAAAATATATTAAAACATCATCAAATTGATCCACGAGTTAGAGAAGCATTAAAAACAAAGATTACGCCTCAGAGCTCAAGCTTGTGCAGAGAAGAAGTTTTAGCTAGATGTGGCATAGATTTATCATCTTTCTTGGCTGAAAGAGAACGACTGGGAAAAACTTATAAACAAGTTTTGGAAGAAATCAGGACGTTCAATAGTTCTTTATGTCTTAAGATGAATTTTGGCATTCCTTTATCTCAGTTAGGGACACCACATCTTATTAGATACCATATTCTAATGCCACATAGTAAGAAAAAATATTGTTTATGCAAGATTAACTAACATTTTCCCCAACTTATTATCTTTTTAATGTTTAAAATGTGATTAACACTAACATAAAATGTTTGATTATTGTGATATGTTAAATATAGTTTATAAATTCTATAAAAGAAGTAGGAAATGGAAAAGGAATGACTCAGTCTGCATCAGCAGATATATATGGAAAGTAGATTCAATTTGTCCATTTTCTATTGGAAATGTGCCAAAAAGCAACTATAAGCTGGCACATTCAACTTGGATCATTGTCATAGATTAGAATAATTTAAAAAATTGTTTTTTTTTGTTTTTTTTTTACTAATTTTCAAATTTATAACTTATAATTTATAAATTATTTTATGTGAGTTTTTTATTGATATTAAGGAATGTAGCTATGAAATTAAAGAAAAACTTATATCCAATTAGATCCTATTTACCAAGAACGTCGTACACCTGCACATGCAGGAGGCATGCATCCAGCTTTAAGAGAACGAGGCAGAGCTATTCCTTCATCACATATACTTCCAAGAGTATCAAAAAGAGGAGATAAAGTAACTCCAAAAATGAGACCACCATTAGGTGCACCTGGTCATATGGTAGTTACACCAAAAGGAAATGGAACTATGGGACTTATAATGCCACTTTATACATTAGGCATTGTACTATTTTTTGTATACACCATTGTAAAGGTAACATAATTCTCTTATTCTACTTCTTTTTATTTTTAATTACATGAATAATAATCACTTTGTCTACTGTTGTTAAATAGGTCCTAAAAAAAAATACGGACAATGAAATAGTTGCAGAATATTCTGGTGTTGATGCTGAAAAGGAATTTAGAAAAATGGTCTTTAATCCAGAAATTTTAACTTCAGCAATGAGTGGTGGAACATATCAGTACCAAAAGGATAGATCTCCATCACCAATTGGACGTGCTCCTACAATTGAAGAGCTCAAAGATCGTTAGTATAATTTTAATTAAAACATTTTTGAAAGATAAAGATTCTATTTTTAACAATATTTCACATAAAATAATCTAAAAACAAAACTTATTTCTTTAAAAGCATTATATGATACAAACTTAGCACAATTAGAACACATACACGTTTGTATATAGTACATTAGAACATTGATTTACTTAAGTATATAAATAAGATAAATATTTATTACTTTTTGAACAAATATGAAAATGTTATACATGCTGGAACACTAGAAGCAGCAGGAGACATAGAAATAGATCAACTGAGAAGAAGATTGGTTGAAACTGAAGCAGCCATGGAAAGAATAGTTGTCCAAATGGGCAATATATCACGTTCAGTAATGCACAGTCCAAGCTCACAAGCAGAATTCAAGGTTTATTGAATTAATTTTGAAACAATTCATTTTTAGTTTGTTCTCCTCTAGAAAGATGCACGTTGCTGTGTTCTGATTGCGTTATAAGCTTTTTCTCATCCTACTTTACAATTATTATAAATTTTTTTTTATATTGACAAAGTCCTGTTATTTTCACATTATTGGCATTTAAAAATGATTAGATCTTCAAATCAATTGTTATATAATTTTATCGAAACAAATACTTATTTCGATATCAGTTAAAACTATTTAGATATAAATTAGGGTATATCTTTATATACTTTGAGTAGTAGATGGAGCCTCAAAGTCTAATGGTCTGGCAGAAGGCAACTCTAGTTTTAAGGTATATTTGTCACTCAAATTGCAAGAGTTCAATTTATAAAGGTGATATTAACAAATTTTCAATATCTGTATTAGCTGCTAATAATTAATATGCAAATTTTTAAGTATAGAAATCTACATTTTTATCCATTATTTATAAATGCATGCTGTGTAAGCTATCACACACTTCATTTATAAATATTTATTTTCTGTATATATATATATATATATATATATATATATATCTTTTGCTATATTGAATACTAAAAGTGTATTTAAATGTTGTGTTTTATGTAACAGTTTTCAGTGGTTTTCTGTGTAATCAATTAAATCCTTTTGGATTCTGTATTATGCGTTATTTTTATTTATTAGGATGTTTTCTATGATTTATCATTGAAAAATCACATACTTTTAATTTATAGTAAAAAGTTATTATATTATTGCTTTTTAGAAGGATGATGACAAAGATGCAAATCAAGAATTAGAAGATGGTCAATCTCCAACAGTCAAAGTAATGGGAATGGAAGTTACAGCAAGTTGTGAAGGAGGTCAAAAATGTACTAGCAGACCTACAACTCCAATAATTCCTGAAAAAACAATGTAACATCATTTTTAATACATTAACAAAATTTCATATATTACAAAATCTATATGTATATGTATATATAATATATATCATTTTTAGGCACGAAGAGAGAGAAAAAACACCGCCTGTGCCAATTTATTTAGAAGGTGCACTTCCTCCACAATGTGAACTACTTGTAACAGATTCAGAAACTCAAGAGCAAAAATCGGACGAAGATGCTGAAGCAGTTGTCATCTCTAGCAAAATGACCTTGTCCCTCATCAGTCTGGACCAAACTGCAGCTGTAAGGAAATATTAGAATTACCAACAGAATCAAATGAAACTGCGGAGCCTTGTTTTATTTGGTGATTCTTTCATTCATTTAATTGTTTGCCTAACTTTTGTATAGGTTACATAATATAGCATCACAGATCACAGGAACTAATTACAGCAAACTTTAAATATGCTTCTATAAAAGTGCCTTCGCAAAAAAGTAATTGGTAATTATTTGAACTATGATAATGCAATGCATCTGAATAATGTCACTGATACATGGCCGCAAGTCTCTATTAATCACACGTATTTTAAATAATATTTTAACAATTTTTAATGACAAAATATTAATATGATAATCACTATTATCTAACTATTAAATATATGTATATACATATATTACTTAATTTTTGGAAATACAAGCGTTAAAAGATTTATTAGTAGTTGTAATTTGTTTCATATGAATATTATTATTGTTTTTTAATTTAATCATTAGTTTTAAATATGGTAATAATAACTTTTGTTTAATAGGAAAATGAAGAAGAAACGAAAGAAGAAGGAAAAACTGAAGAGGTAGAAAAGATTAGCAACAACCAAAATAATATCACAAATAAAAAAGAAGTCAATGAAGAAATAGAAGAATCAGACGAAGAGGAAGAAGAAATAGAAGAGGAAGAAGAAGAAGAGGAAGAGGAAGTTGAAGAAGTAGAGGAGGAGGAAGTTGAAGAAGTCGAGGAGGAAGAAGAAGAGGAGGAGGAGGAAGAAGAGGAAGAGGAGGGATTAGAAAAAGAAGACCGGAATCAAATAAAAAATGATATTTTATTACAGAAAAGAAAAGACTACATCAATAAAAAAGAACATGACTACCAAAATAAAAATATCACCATCAATGATGATGACGATGATTACGAAAATGAGGAGGACGACGACGACGACGACTAGATGAATGATAACAAAAGTGCTTTATTGAATGATTTAGTGCTGATAAGAGAAGAACATTCTGGAAAGCACTAATTTATATTAAATATAGTATCATTTTTTCAAGTAATTATAAAATATAGAATATTAAATGAGAATGGAAAATTAGTAGAATTGGGTCGTTTATTAAAGTACTGCCAAATATATAAAATTTATACAATTAAATTTTATTGCATGTTTGTGTTATTGCCCTTTGTATCAAAAATATACATAATATAAAAATGGAAGTTACAAGGGGCCAAGTATCCCACAGTGATCCATTGTGAAATACTAGTGTGTTACTGTAAATATTAGATAAATCTATTATCAAAAGTTTAGTGAATACACACACATTAAAAATAGTAAAAAAAAAACAATGGTTCGTATATTTTTTTTTATATCATATTAAAAAATGAAATCTTTTGTTTATAATTTACTGATATTTGTGATTTTAATAAAACCTGTTTAACTGTTATCTGTTTTGTATTCATTGCACTTTTATAAACTTTTAAGTTATTATATATATTTGTAGTAATTTATTTATTTTGATCAAAATACTAAATTCATATTATAATTGAAAATTCCATTAAAGTCTACGGTACTTCTAATGTAAAGTAAAATAAATTGTATTAGTATTATATATATGTGGAGCAAATCGAAAGAGCGCCTCTAGTGTCCTTTTATTCCCGCGTTACAAGTATGTTGTGCCGGTGTTTATGTTATATTGGATTATTTTACTTAACTTATTTGTAAGGCATCAGATTTCTATGCGAATGTTATAAAGTTAAAGTTAATTGAAAAATCATTCAAAATGACTGAAGGTAATAAAAGATTTATGTACTAACTTTCTTATCATTATTATTTATATTTGCTAACCTCTCTTTCCCTTTCAAAACTTGTAACTTGATATTTACTTTATGATGTGTTTATGTATTTTTATATCTTCAATGGTGTAGTAAGCATCCTTAAAAGTGCTATAAATCAAGTTAATAAACATATTACAGATAAAATAATTACTGAAGATATGTGGACACCTTATAAAGAACTGCAAAGTCTTGTAGAACGTTATATTTTGTCTGCTCAAAGTACTCATGATCCTCAATATCATGAATTCACAGAAGCTTTAAGGAATCATAAACAAAACTTTTTACGATTACTAGAAAATCCTGTAAGTATAAGTTGTTTATTTAATATGCAGTAAATATTTTCATAAATTGTTCTTTAATGTGTTAGGGCAAAAATGCAAAAAATCGTGCAGAAATCCAAAATGGTGTGACTGAAGGTATCACATTACCTGGCCTAGGACATCAATTGTTATCTAAAGAATTGGTAGATGATACTTTAATTATATCTGATATGTATAATCTCAATGAATTCATAGCACTAGATCTTTTATGTACTTCTCAATTACAAATGCCTTATCATCCTGGATTAACCAGAGGCTTAACAGCCATTCTTTTATATTATGATGGCAGAAAAGCACTTACATCTACCTTAAGAATTTTAGTTCAGGCTAGACTTGGACATAGTTGGATGTTAGATATTCCAAGAACTCTCCTTGAACATATAACAGGCTATACAGATACATTAAAAGAAAATGGATTATTAGATAGAGTTTTATCCTTATTAAAAGAAATGGATCCAACAAAGGTATATTTGAAATACATTTAAATATTAGCACCTATTTAACAAAGCTGTTAATGATAAGAATAAAATTGTTAATAGGAACAGGATCTCTTGCAACAAAATAGAGCATTGGGTGGTGCTAAGCATCATCATATGGTTATGAAATTGTACAATGATACACGACAAGATCTTGCTGATATAGTATATTTATGGTCAGCACAATCTTCATTACCCAGTAAAATTTCTTTTAACTTGCTGTCGTTACTACAAGTAAGACAAGTGGAATCAGAGGCTGGAGATGGTGGCCCAAGTAATGTAACTTTGGCACTTATTATGGCCTTACTGAATTCTATTAATCCTAGCTTCTTTCATGGTCATGAAGATGGAGAAGGTAATTACTTGCATTATTTATAATGCATTTTCTATTTAAAATAATTGTGATACATATATATTAATTAAAATATTTAGAGCTTGTCAAACATATGCCACTAATAACAGAAGTAGGAATGTTGGAAAAAATGCAACAGAAATTAAATGCAGACTACATATCATGGGAAAGTGCTGGATTACGCGGAGTTTTCCAGTTTGCATTAGCAGTTGCCATACCTACTGTAAAAACACTTAATCTACCTCATTTACAAAATATGGTATATGAAGAAATATTAGAAGCAGCATTGAGCAACAAAGTTTTTCACTTCATAACTAATGTTCTTTTCAAAAATGAAAGCTTTCATACTGAAGAATCATACGTTCGATATTTTCATAATCTGATTTCTGATTTCATCCTATTGATGCCACTGAAAATAAAGGAATTGCGAAATCGTGCCGATGAATCTATGAGATTTATACAAGCATACCAACAACAAGGAATAGATCCTCCAATGAATTTTGATAATCATTTTGAGTATTTAATGCTCATGGTAGCAGAATTATATAAGAGAGATCCATTAAAATTAAATCTTGTTATGGACTATTGGTGTCAACATTCTGATCCAAGTCATACACAAAGCTCAGTTCATATTAATCGTTTGCCTTCTAGGCAAGTAGCACTATTTAAGTTTGTACGATTAGCTAGCGAAGTTCTTCCGGCTGGTTTGTTTGTTCCATATTTGAAAATGATTGCATCACTTGCATCTTCACCACAAGCTGCTAAACAAGCGTTTGACTTTTTAAAACCGAATGGTACGAAACGTGTTTTTTATTGAATTTTATATTTTTTATTCAAGATTTATGTTTTGTAATAACAAGGAATATTTTCTCAGGGTCTACAGGATCCACAACAATATCTTGGGATCATTTTTTTAACTCTTTAAATCATTATCACTCTAAACTCCGGGAAGAATTACCACCTAGCCAGGATACGGTGTACAGACAACGAAGTCATCACCCAAAAGGCATAACGCCCAACGAAGTAAAAGGATTAGAGGTTGTATTGCTCGTAGTTCAAGTTATAGCAAAATATGATGAAATGTCAAGAGTTGCAATCTGTGAGCATCCAGGTTGGAAGGTCTTACCATCCTTGATTGGTTTAGTTGGTTGTACAATACCTATTATGCTGAAAGCCACTCTGGTGCGAACATTAGCAGCTTTAGCAAGATCACCGGATAGTTCTTCAACAGTATGGCAAAGTTTGGAAGCAGCTCAAATTCTTTCAACAATCCCTTCAACCAGTAGTTACAGACCTAGAGGAGTGCAAACCGAGTTAGAAGAAGTTGAATCAAGAAACGAAGAATATCCATTAACAAGGGCTATGTTAGAGTTATTGGACGTTCTTACAGATTTTCCTATACCACGATTATTAGGAGTGGGACAGAGAAATCCTGGCTTTGATCCATACTTGTACTTTATTGTTAACACGGTCTTTCTGAGATTTAATACTCGATCTTATAAAAATCCTGCAGAAAAGTGGGAAGTGTCTGATATCTGTTTAAAAATATTTTCAAAGTTAATCAAACAATATGAGCCAGCTATAGAGGATTTTGTTGGTTGTAAAGTAGAATTGCAAGGAGGAGAATCTACTTTAGTGAATTCTGCCCCAGGATATCACATAATGACAAAACTACACTCGAATTCTGAGCTTTTACACGTAATTCTTTATATTCTTGGTGAAGGATGCTTAAATTTTGATACTTATGACGCTTTTCCTGGGAAAAAACATTTAGAAAGTAGCACATTGTCTTGTTTGGAAATTATTGAAAGAGGATTGAAAATGCAACATCCTTATATGTCACAATCGGCAATTGCTCCTACCACTAATAAAGTTTTAGTTGGTCTCTCCAGATTGTTATTGGGTGTTAATCCAAGAACTGGTAAACCAGATCACATGGTGAACGTAGTGAAATATGTCTCATACAACGCTTGGTACCCTAGACATGCTTTTGTTGCTGTTGGAGTAGTTCAAGGTGTTGCCAGCGAACCTGGCGCAGACTCTGAACTACTTTTAACTTTCACCGCCACTCCAAGTTTAACAACGAACATCAGGCATGGTTTTGTGGAATGTTTGGATGCTGAGCTTCTTTCTGAAACTTTAGAAGATCAACCAGAGCCGCTTGGAAATTGCAAAGAACGAATATTATTGATGTTGATGCAAAGCATCTATCGACCGTCACCCAATTTGGCGCATTATTTATTAGGATTTGACATTTCCAAAGATATCAGAAAGACAATCATTGAACAACCAGGGATTCGTGGATTTCCAAGAACTTGTTTGCATTCGATCTTAGGAATTTTGGAACAATCTTTAGAGGATGGTCGTTCAAAAATCACCGAGTCCTGTTATTGCTTCCTACACACTTTAACGGCGAATAGTAAAACGTCGCAATCAGTTTTAAGGTTTCTCAGAACTGCTACTAATCAGGATTTTGTTCAGAGACATTTATCGAAATTGCCATTTCAGGGTGAAAGTAGAGCGACAGAGCTCAGTTGCATGTCGTGGTTGTTGAAAATTGCCGCAATTGAATTAAGAGTCGCGGGTGGAAGTTTGCAAAATTCATTAATTCAAAGATTAATAGGAAATCTGAGCAATGATAGAGATATGATTCCTTCGCAGAAACTTCTGATGGACCTATTGCATTACATTGATTTTCAACTTTATTTGGAACCGGTTAGAACTTGGGAATGCTTCGATTCGAATCAAGTTGAGATGGTTCTAAATCGGTGTAGTGTCTCGGTAACTTTGTTGGGTGGGCCACAATTGATCGATATTAGAAAATTGCATTCTCTTATTACAGAAGAGATGACTGTTACTCAAACAAGTGCAACTGTTAATCAACGTAAATTAATGCAACAAGAGCTGCAAGCGATCCTTCAATATGCATTAAAAAGAAATCAAACCAAAATTTTATCGTATGCAACTGTCAAATTTGTTGAAGGATGGTGTCAGACCACAGAAATTTTATTTTGTGTAGCAACAAATCAACAGTTGCCAGCATCGCAGCGGCAGAATTTGCTTTTAAACTTATCTCACGATCTTCTACAGAAAATGACCAGCTGCGAAGCTTTAAATGAGATCAAGACACTTGTTTCAGGAACAGTATTAATGCTGCTAGTAAACCTGCGAAATACTTTTATAATACAAGCAGATAATGAGTTACTACCATCGTCACCTTCGAATACAACAATGATGAAGATAATTCTTAGTCATATTTTACAGTGGATTTTAAATTCTGCGGCGTCGTCGCAAAAAGTTCTTACACATTTATACGGCGCCTTCCTCAATTTTCTTTGTGTTGTTGGTTTAGAAAAAACCGACTGTTCTACCTCGATAGATTCAATGTATGTTAGTTTGCTTGACAATTCCTTAAATAGAGTTGTACCTGCTCGAGAAAGGTCACACAGATACGCGACTATTCAAGTCATCAACAGTTTTGGTAGTAAATTAATGGATATTATTTGTCACAATTGTTTAGGAGGACACGATGTTTGCAAAATGCTGGCATTATCATGTTTAGATAAGATTTTAGAATTAGATTATAATAATGCTTGGATGATATATTTGAGTAGTAGAGGATATTTAAAGCATATGATAGATAGTCTCTTGGAATCTGACGATTTATTAAGAGCAATTTTACAACCAGAACCACAAACCTTAAGGCCTTTGTATTTGTATGAAGCAAAAATGGCAACTTTTTGCAGAATGTCAAGTACCAGATTGGGAGCAGAGAGTCTGCTGGAAAATAAAATTTTGCCATGTATGTCAAGTATGTGTGTGTTTGATCAGCATCCAGATGTTCATGTTAAATTTGATGGAGGAGACTTTTCATTTATCCCTCCTGTTAGTCAAAGGTATCAGCAAATATTTTTACCTGCTTTATACCTTTGCGATGCTTTATTGACAACTTTGGGAACGGAAAATCAATCTTGCGCTGTACAAGTCTGTACTTTCCTGCAAAATCATCGAGATACTGTAGAAATGGTTTTAAGGAATCCGCTATTCCTTAAAGAAATTGCTTCTTTGACTGGTGTTATATCCAGATCGGCTAATATAGGTTTGTTATTATTTGTTTATACGAAAGCTAGGAGATCTTAATAATCTTTGAAAATCTCAAAGATTAAAAACTCTCTTTTTTATAGATATGTACAAATTAGTGGATGAGGATCAACAGCAATTGGAAGATAGTGCAGGATTAAGAGAACTTCGTGCCCATCTTTATCGATTACAAAAATTGATGTTATCTTTATTGCAAAAGTTTCAATTGCATCCTGGCCCAGGAAGCACTAGTAATTCGGACGAACAACATAACTCTGGCGTTCAAATTGTTGCCAACATTATGTTGTATGCGAGAAATCAGATGCAGCATAGTCGTATGGATCAGAAAATACGAAATGTTCTGTTTGATCCTCATTTAACAATAAAACCTGGAAGAAAAGATGAACGCGTGAAGGGAATTTCCTCTGGTGTTCATTTGGGAATAGTTGTTGATCAACTTACTTCTGCTACTGATTTGGTTCATTCCGAAATTCCACATATCGATAATCTCATTAAAAAGGCAGCGATGGTACCGAATATGAGCACTGGTGAACTAAATAAGGTAAGTGAATAATGTGAAACTTATGTATGAGACAATTGTTTAAAATTAATTTTTATGTTTTAGTATTTACTAGATACAGAAGTAGATTTGGATTTAGAGAAACAGCGAATTGTTGTCGAACAAAGATTAAACAATCACGCGAACGATAAGACAAAGACTTTGAAATATTGTTCTCTCATAATAGAACATAGCTTATATATTTTATGGAGTCATTTAGATTTTTATGCTACTCAAATTATGTCACCACAAGGATGGAAAAAAATTCCTTCTGGACGTAATGATGAAAATATGCTAGAATGGATTTTATCCACAGAGACCTTATCTGAGCTATTTCTAGGATTGGTTTCTGTGTTCAATGATAGTTTTATTACTAAACTTCTGAATACGCGTAGTGAATATACAACAATAGAACTTACTTTTATAGAATCACTTGTAAGAAGAATTAAAAGATTGTTGCAATTTGTTTGTAAAATAAATTAAAAGGCCGTATTGTCTAATCATTATGTAATTTTTTGTTTTTCACATAATAAAACTTTCATTTAGACAATATTTATAAAATTATAGTATATTGATTGTAATTAAAAGGGTAACATGTTTCAATGTTTAGATATAATTAATTCTTTGGTAATCTGTAAGTTTTAATTACAATTATAAATATACACATACTTTCACTCTTTGTACGTATAAATAATTATTAAATATTTATACATTTCAATAAATAAATTGGCTAATTTAGTGTAAAAAGGTCAAGATGTAATTACAGCCTCATCCCATGGTCCATAAATATTATCTTTATATTTTTGATATCTAACATACCAGATAGGACAAATAAAATGTATAAATATTATAACTATTATTAAAATATAAGCAAGAGTATTTGATATTAAAAACAGTGTATAAATTGTTAAAATTGCCAATAAAATAGAAATAATTAATTTATTGTTTATTTGATATAATAAAAATGGCAATAACACAAAACATTGAACAGACACTGTTAAAAGAGAAAATGCATGTAGCGATGAAAGTAATCTTGAAGCTAACATTAATGAACCAAAGATTGATGATGTAATTGATAATGAATCAGAGAGTGAAATTTGTAAAGGACCATATTTGCTGAACATCAAATGTATTAGAAACATTATTATTGTCATAGCATAAATTGTATCTGTACTAATACTTTCAGTTAATGTTTTAAGAACTGGTGACAATATATATCCAAAAACAAGAAATATTAATACAGTTCTAATATCTTTGGACAATCTTTGTAATATATTTGGCACTTTTAAATTATAAATTATATAACCTAGTATAGTTAATATGACACTAAACATAAAAATAAAATCTGGTGTGGTCCACTCATTATTTAAGCAAATAAATACCATAATAAATAATACTATAATGTTCAGCTTTATAGATATATCTCCTGCTAAAGTTATTGCTTCCAATAATGAAACATTATTTGGTTTAATATTTTTTTGTAATTCTTTTAAGAATGTGCTGTCTGTATAATTATCAGGAACGCCATAATTATCATATAAGTTTTTTCTCCATTGCATTTCCTCTACCATAATGACTACATAAAAAATTAAAGAATTAATAGCATGATACAAAAAAGCTATTGATATTGATCATTTTTACAGATAAGTACTACTCACATTGTGATTTATATGTAACTTTTTTCTAATCTTTCTATCATAAAATCATATCTGTATTGTACATAATGAGTGATATATTTATTAATAATAAAATAATTGTGTTATAAACAATTTTTCATGCTTCTCTCTAAGGTTATATTAAAAGAGGAATGTATCTTTTTTGCAATTGTCAATATTATGATACACAGATAGCGCTACAAGCGTTATTCCCCACTACTTACTATTTCTACTAATGAGAAATTGTGAAATATATATATATATATATAACTACTATGAAATAGAGCAAACGATTAGTGGTAGGGATAATAATGCTTGTAGCGCTATCTCTGTTAAGGACAGTCGCAGGAATTAAAACTGGGCACGGATCTCAACATGTGAGAGTCTAGTCCCTTGTATACTTTTAATTCATTGATATACATAATGGCAGTCCCTTCAGTTTCTCTATCAACTCGAAATAAAAAGCATTTTCTCGGGGTTCCTGCACCCTTGGGATATGTAGCTGGTGTGGGAAGAGGGTAAGCAGTAATCCGACAGATTTGCGAAAAGAAATGATATGTTTTAATTTCAATTCAATCACATTTGCCACCCTACTCAGATTCCTAAAGAAACACAACATGTCCCCTTAAAATACGTCAAGGTTGACATTAATGTAATCTTCCCACCTAAACTATTTTTAATCTTAAATAAATTGAATTTCTGTATTAACATTGATCATGTAATTTGATGTATTGCTTATAACCTATAATAGGTTTAGAAGCACTTAATTAAAAAGAAAAATAGTATATTCCTCTTGATATTCCTTAACCTTAAATTTTTCTTCATAGAGCAACCGGTTTTACCACAAGATCTGATATTGGTCCTGCTCGTGATGCCAACGATGTATCGTAAGTGTGAAATTTATATTTTTATGATTAAAGAGAAACCTGCATTATAATATATTTAACTTTTATCAATACAGAGATGACAGACATGCCCCACCAACGAAAAGAATTAAAAAGAAAGAAGAGGAAGAGGAAGATGAAGAAGATCTAAATGATTCTAATTATGATGAATTTTCTGGATATGGTGGTTCATTGTTTAGTAAGGTATAATATAAGCCTTCTTAATTTTTATGTTAGGTAATAATAACAAATATCTTATGTCATAAATGTTTGTTATGCATAGGATCCTTATGACAAGGATGATGAAGAAGCAGATGCTATATATGAAGCAATAGATAAAAGAATGGATGAAAGACGAAAAGAATATAGAGAGAAAAGACTAAGAGAGGAATTAGAAAGGTATCGTCAAGAACGACCCAAAATCCAACAACAATTTTCAGATTTGAAAAGAGATTTAGTACATGTGACTGAAGATGAATGGAAAAATATACCAGAAGTAGGAGATGCAAGAAATAGGAAGCAAAGAAATCCTAGAGCAGAAAAGTTTACTCCATTACCAGATTCAGTTTTAGCAAGAAATTTAGGTGGAGAGACTTCTACAAGTATAGATCCTACTAGTGGATTAGCATCCATGATGCCAGGAATGGCAACTCCTGGAATGCTTACACCAACTGGTGATTTAGATTTGAGAAAAATTGGACAAGCTAGAAATACACTCATGAATGTTAAGTTAAATCAAGTTTCGGATTCTGTAGAAGGACAAACTGTTGTTGATCCCAAAGGATATTTAACCGATTTACAAAGTATGATCCCAACATACGGCGGTGATATAAAGTAAGTAAATTATTTTAAATCACCAGAAATTATAATGTCTGATTTTTTAATGTTAAACTTCTATTGTAGTGATATTAAAAAAGCTAGACTATTATTGAAATCTGTAAGAGAAACAAATCCTAATCATCCTCCAGCTTGGATAGCATCAGCTCGATTGGAAGAAGTAACTGGAAAAGTTCAAGCAGCAAGAAACTTAATAATGAAAGGTTGTGAGGTAAATCCAACTTCAGAAGATTTATGGCTGGAAGCAGCTAGACTTCAGCCACCAGACACAGCTAAAGCAGTGATCGCGCATTCCGTCAGACATATTCCAACTTCTGTTAGAATCTGGATCAAGGCAGCTGATCTTGAAGCAGAAACAAAAGCAAAACGACGCGTTTATCGAAAGGCACTAGAACACATACCTAACTCGGTAAGATTATGGAAAGCAGCTGTGGAACTAGAAGAGCCCGAAGATGCTCGAATTCTGTTAAGCAGAGCTGTAGAGTGTTGCCCAACAAGTGTCGATCTGTGGTTAGCTTTGGCAAGATTGGAGACTTATGACAATGCCAGAAAAGTATTGAATAAGGCGAGAGAAAACATTCCTACGGACAGACAAATTTGGACCACAGCTGCTAAACTTGAAGAGGCAAATGGTAACAAGCACATGGTGGAAAAAATTATTGATCGAGCGATTTCATCTTTAAGCGCGAACGGAGTTGAAATTAATAGGGAGCACTGGTTTAAAGAAGCAATGGAAGCTGAAAAGGCTGGTGCTGTGCACTGCTGTCAAGTTATTGTTAAGGCTATTATTGGTTTTGGAGTTGAAGAAGAGGATCGGAAGCACACTTGGATGGAAGATGCAGAGACAGTAAGTTCATTATATATAATGGCCAATTAATCGTAATATATATAATTACGAATGTTTAATTTTTTTTTCAGTGTGCTCAACAAGGAGCATTAGAATGTGCCAGAGCAGTTTATGCTTATGCTTTGACTACGTTCCCGAGCAAAAAATCCATCTGGTTACGTGCTGCATACTTTGAAAAAACTTATGGTACTAGAGAATCTTTGGAATCACTATTACAAAGGGCTGTTGCACATTGTCCTAAAAGTGAAGTTCTTTGGCTCATGGGAGCTAAATCTAAGTGGCTTGCTGTAAGTTTGAGCGATTCTTGTATTTTGAGTCTTTTATTTTAAGCGCAATATTATGGTTTTCAGGGTGATGTTCCGGCAGCAAGAGGAATCTTATCATTAGCTTTTCAAGCAAATCCAAATTCTGAGGAAATTTGGTTAGCAGCTGTAAAACTTGAATCAGAGAATTCTGAATATGAAAGGGCAAGGCGATTATTGGCCAAAGCAAGAGCTTCTGCTCCTACACCAAGAGTAATGATGAAAAGCGCAAAACTGGAATGGGCTTTAAATAATCTAGATGCTGCTCTTCATCTTCTGAAAGAAGCGTTAGAAGCTTTTGATAATTTTCCAAAATTATGGCTAATGAAAGGACAGATCGAAGAGCAACAAGAAAATTTGGACAAAGCACTGGAAACTTACAATCAAGCTGTAAGTAATAATTAGTATTGAGTAATTTAACAATTTTAATAGATTCTAAATTAAGTGAATATCTTATTATTTATTAGATAAGAAAGTGTCCTACCTCCATTCCTTTATGGCGTTTACTATCACAATTGGAGCACAGAAAAGGTCAAATTACCAAGGCTCGTGCAGTTTTGGAAAAAGCTCGACTACGAAATCCCAAGAACGCAGAGCTATGGCTCGAAGCCGTCAGAAACGAATTAAAGCCGGGTGGCGTAAGAGATATGGCCAATACATTGATGGCAAAAGCTTTGCAAGAATGTCCAACTTCTGGATTACTGTGGGCTGAAGCCATTTTTATGGAACCTCGTCCACAAAGGAAAACTAAGAGTGTCGATGCCTTGAAAAAATGCGAACATGATCCGCACATTGTTCTAGCAGTATCAAAGTAAGTAGTTTTTGATAATTGATGAATTAATTTATACTTGAAACTAGTTTATTTTGAACATTTTCAATAAAATTAATGATCTTTTAGGTTGTTCTGGTGTGAACATAAAATATCAAAATGCAGAGAATGGTTTAACCGGACAGTTAAAATTGATCCTGATTTGGGAGATGCTTGGGCTTACTTTTATAAATTTGAATTACTAAATGGAACAGAAGAGCAACAAGAAGATGTTAAAAAGCGCTGTATAACAGCAGAGCCACACCATGGTGAACAATGGTGTAGAATATCAAAAAATATAGCCAACTGGTGTTTGAGCATTGATCAAATTTTAGTTTTGGTTGCTAAAGATTTACCTATTCCTATCTAATATAAAAACAATATAACAAATATATTGTTTCCACTAAATTTTATTAATTTATAAATTGTATATAGTTTATTTATGTATAATAAATAAAAACCGTATCTTGGTTTTTACCAGTATTTTGTATGCAGCATGCTTGATTTTGGAGAAATTCCAAAAATCTAAAATTATATTTATTTGTAAGTTATACAGCTTCAAAATAATAATTGAGGTTAAATAAATCTTTTATTAAGTAATTGTTTGTTACACTTATTTTAATGCCATGTATTTTGTATATACTGAAAAATATTTAGGAATCGAAATTTTAAAGTATAGTATATTTCCTAGATTTTGTTAGGGAATAAAAGATTCCCTCCTTCTGGTTAGTTTTTTGCTTTGCACCAGTACACCAACCAGAGCGCCAAAAGCAAAGTTGGGAATGGTACAATAACCGCTAGACAACTCGCGCTCTATTGAAGCAAGGTATAACCTTAAAAAATTGTACATGAAGAAAAGTCTTGATGAAATAAAATATTAGCTCTTCAGTAAGAGTTATGACAAATACGTTGATTCAATTTGTACAGCGACTCAAGTCAAGACACGAAGATGTACGTAATAAAGCGGCACGAGACTTGTGCCTTTACGTTAAGACGGAATTGCGAGAAGCATCACAGGAAGAAATTACAGCATTTATGGATGAGTTCAATCATCATATATTTGAAATGGTATCAGGTTCTGACGTGAATGAGAAAAAAGGAGGCATTCTAGCTATAGTGTGCCTCATCGGAGCAGATGTAGGGAACATCAATACACGTACTATCAGGTTTGCTAATTACCTGAGAAATTTGTTGCCTTCCAATGATGTTGGTGTTATGGAGCTTGCTGCCAAAACAGTTGGAAAATTAGCACTGGTCTCTGGTACTTATACAGCTGAATATGTAGAATTTGAAGTAAAGCGTGCCTTTGAATGGCTTGGAGGGGACAGGCATGAGGGTAAAAGACATGCTGCAGTTCTTGTTTTGAGAGAACTTGCTGTCTCCATGCCGACATATTTCTTTCAACAAGTCACACCATTTTTTGAACTCATATTTAATGCCATACAGGATCCTAAACCTGTGATACGTGAAGGTGCTGTAGAAGCTTTAAGAGCAGCCTTAGTTGTAACCGCACAGCGGGAAACAGCGAAGCAAATGCACAAGTCTCAATGGTACAAACAATGTTATGATGAGATAGTAGCTGGCTTTGAAGAGGTTTATACAAAAGAAAAAGGAGTGAATAGAGATGACAGAATACATGGTTGTCTTTTAGTACTAAATGAATTACTTAGGTGCAGCAATGTTCAGTGGGAAAAGAACTATGAAGCATTAGCAGAAAGATTAAATTGTTCTACTCAACATAATGATAATGATATACTTTCATTAATGCCACGTCTCAAAACCACAATTGTTTCAAAGTGGTCAGGATCACCTCAATCTTCATCAAATTCTCAGCATTCTCTTTATCCAGCGCACGAATCAGCAGTATGTCGTTGTTTAATGCAAGAAAGGCTAGATGATATTTACAATGATGTAATGAACCAAAGAATGTCAAGAAATCCACATATACAACATGCATTAATGATGTTGCTGCCTAGATTAGCAGCCTTCAATAAAGAAAAATTCACTGAAAATTATTTAAGGGAGTCTATGCAATATCTATTTGCTACACTACGAGGACGCGAGAAAGACAGATATGTAGCATTTACAACAATTGGTTTTATAGCTGTTGCTGTGGAGGATTCGGTAAAGCCCTATCTACCAAAAATCATGGATTCCATCAAAAGTTTACTACCGTCAAAGGAGACTCCAAACAAAAAACGTGGAACATCTTTAGAACCTGCTGTATTTATTTGCATTACACTACTTGGTCATGCAGTAAAGCAAACAATAGCATCAGATGTTCGTGGATTGTTAGAGTCCATGTTAGCCACAGGGCTAAGTTCAATACTCACAACTTCTTTAAGAGAGCTAGCCCACAGTGTTCCATCTTTGAAGCCTGACATATCTCAAGGACTACTTAGAATGTTATCCCAGGTTTTGATGCAAAAACCTTTAAGGCATCCAGGTGCTCCATGGTCCTCTGTAAGTCCAATAGCTGCTACACCATCAGAAATTGATGTACCTTCAACAGTTCTAGCCTTAAAAACACTAGGAACATTTAATTTTGATGGAAATCCACTTTTACAGTTTGTAAGAAGATGCGCAGAGCATTTTCTGACATGTGAGCAAGCAGAAGTTCGATTAGAAGCTGTTAGAACTTGCTCTAGGTTGCTTAGACTCGCTCTTAATCAACCTGGACCTACTGTTACTAATACTGTATCAACTGTTTTAGAAAAGCTTTTAGTTGTAGGTATCACCGATACCGATCCCGATGTTCGATTCTGGGTTTTAGCATCTTTGGATGATACATTTGACATCCACTTGGCCCAGGCTGAAAACTTATCAGCCCTCTTTATCGCAATGAACGATGAAGTTTTTGAAATCAGAGAACTGTCCATACGTACAATTGGTCGTTTGAGCACAATGAATCCTGCGTACGTAATGCCATCCTTGCGAAAAACGCTTATACAATTTCTTACAGAACTGGAACATTCTGGAATTGGAAGAAACAAGGAACAAGCTGCCAGAATGTTAGACCATTTAGTGGTGAGTGCACCAAGACTGATTAGACCATACATGGAACCAATTCTCAAGGTCCTAGTGCCAAAATTAAAAGAGTCCGAACCAAACCCAGGGGTAGTTCTGGCTATTTTACGAGCAATTGGTGATTTGGCAGAAGTAAATGGTGCTGAAATGCAACAATGGATGCCTGAGCTTCTTTCGATCTTATTGGAAATGCTAGTGGATGCTAGTTCTCCAGAAAAAAGAGGAGTTGCTTTATGGGTTCTTGGTCAGCTTGTTGGAAGTACTGGTCATGTGGTGAAGCCTTATATGCAGTATCCATCTCTTTTGGATGTTCTCATAAATTTTCTTAAAACTGAGCAGCAACCTATAATCAGAAGAGAGACCATAAGAGTACTAGGTCTTTTAGGTGCTTTGGATCCTTACAAGCATAAAATGAATCTAGGTCAAATCGATTCCCAACTCGATACTCTCACATCAATGGCTGACACTAAGAACGATGTTGAGAGCACTCAAGATTTAACAACCAGCGAAATGCTAGTCAACATGTCATCTTCGACTTTAGAAGAATACTATCCAGCAATTGCTATTGCTACTCTCATGAGGATTATTCGCGATCCTACGCTCTCCCAACATCACACTATGGTCGTTCAGGCTGTGACTTTTATATTTAAGAGTCTTGGAATCAAATGTGTGCCATATATATCTCAGGTAATGCCCAGCTTTTTAAACGTTGTCAGAACCGCTGATGTCAATTTTCGCGAGTACCTATTTCAACAACTAGCTATACTTATCGCCATAGTGAAGCAGCACATAAGAAATTATCTTGATGATATCTTTAGTTTGATTAAAGAATTTTGGACTGTAAATAGCCCCTTGCAGAGTACATTAATTTTGTTGGTAGAACACATTGCTGTAGCTCTAGGTGCAGAATTTAAGATCTACCTACCGCAACTGATGCCACAAATATTAAGAGTTTTGACTCACGACACGAGTAAAGATCGTTCTGTGACGGTGAAGCTGCTCTTGGCTCTACAAAAGTTTGGAAATAATCTTGATAATTATCTACATCTAGTCTTACCACCCATGGTAAACTTATTTCATGCAAATGATTGTCCAATTACGGTTAACAAAATAGCTCTGGAAACTGTGGATTACTTGGCTGATACCCTAGATTTCACTGACTTTGCTTCAAGGATAGTTCATCCCTTAGTAAGAACACTGGATCAATGTCCCGATTTAAGGAATATTGCTTTGGATACTTTGTGTGCTCTATCTGTTCAACTTGGAAAGAAGTACCTTATTTTCGTACCTCTGGTACAGAAAGTTATGACCAAACACAGGATTGTAAATTCTCGTTATGATGTCTTGATCGATATGATCCTACAAGAATCCATGGCAGATAACAAAGAAGATTACATCTTAATGAGGCATCGACATTCCAGAAACAAAAATCGTGATGTGTCTTTGACGTCATCCGATACAACTACAATAAAGAAGTTGCATGTTTCAGCTTCTAATTTGCAAAAGGCATGGACTGCGACAAGAAGAGTATCAAAGGACGATTGGCTAGAATGGTTAAGGAGTTTGTCCATTGGATTATTAAAAGAGTCCCCGTCACCAGCTTTAAGATCTTGCTGGGCCTTGGCCCAAACGTATTCTCAACTTCCACGAGACTTGTTCAACGCGGCGTTCGTTTCGTGCTGGACTGAATTGAATGAAACGTATAAAGCAGAATTGATCCAAACCCTTCAGCAAGCATTGATGGTTCCAGACTTGCCGGAGATAACTCAGACCATCCTAAATCTCGCTGAATTCATGGAACATTGCGACAAGGGTCCTTTGCCCTTGGACAACAAAATTTTGGGGGAAAGAGCGATGCACTGTAGAGCATACGCAAAGGCTCTTCACTATAAAGAGGACGAATTTCACAAGAGCAGAAACAGTAACGTGTTCGAGTCCTTGATATCCATCAATAACAAGCTACAACAGAAAGAAGCTGCAGAGGGTCTGTTAGAGTACGTGATGAATCAAGATAAGCAGAAAGATTTAAAAGTTCAAGTTCGATGGTACGAGAAGCTGCACAATTGGGACAAAGCCTTGCACTTGTATCAGGAAAGACTCGAGACGGATCCATCGGACGTGGAATCGAACTTGGGAGAGATGCGTTGTTTGGAGGCTTTGGGAGAATGGGGACAGTTACACGAGGTTGCTACCAAGCAATGGTCTAATCAACTTGATGAAACTAAACAAAGAATGGCCAGAATGGCAGCAGCGGCGGCATGGGGTTTGAATCAATGGGAGAGTATGGAAAAATATGTTTCGCTTATTCCTAAGGACAGTCAGGATGGCGCGTTTTATAGAGCTGTCTTGGCGATTCACGATGAGCAGTACAACGTCGCTCATCAGTTGATCGATAGCGCGCGTGATTTATTGGATACCGAACTGACCGCAATGGCAGGTGAAAGTTACCAAAGGGCGTACAACGCTATGGTTGAAGTTCAGAAGCTTGCAGAGCTGGAGGAAGTCATTCAATTCAAGTTGGTCCCGGAAAGGAGATCCACCATCAAATCCATGTGGTGGGAGAGACTGCAAGGTGGTCAAAGGATCGTTGAGGACTGGCAGAAAATTATTCAAGTCCACACGCTCGTGGTGTCTCCTCAGGATGATATGTACACTTGGTTGAAGTATGCCAGTCTCTGTAGGAAATCTGGCAACTTGATGTTGTGCCACAAGACGTTAGTTATGTTGCTGGGTATGGACCCTTCGAACAATACTCCAGATCAGCCTCTTCCTACGACGCATCCACAGGTCACGTTCGCTTACTGCAAACACATGTGGATGGCAAACAAACGCGACGAAGCTTACAGTCAGCTTCAAAGATTCGTGACGGTGTATTCGCAATCTATGAATAACACGTTGGGCAATCAGGATGACGAGAAACAGCAGGAAGCTAAGAAACGGTTGCTGGCTCGTTGCTACTTGAAATTAGGCGAGTGGTTGGAGGCTTTGTCAGGTATCACAGAGCACTCGATACCCGCTGTATTATCGTTCTACTCAGCTGCGACCGAACATGATCCTACTTGGTACAAAGCCTGGCATGCTTTTGCCTACACGAATTATGAAACAGTATTATTTTACAAGCACAAGCAAGGTGATGCTAGCTCCGAATATCCTGTTAATGGTAATCGTGGAAACATGTCTAGTTCTCAGTATATATCAAAATTTACTGTTCCTGCTGTCGAAGGTTTCTTCAGGTCGATCAATCTTTCACATGGAAATTCTCTACAGGATACCTTACGTCTGTTGACCTTGTGGTTTGATTATGGTCAATGGCCTGAAGTGTACGACGCAATTATCGAAGGCATTAGATTAATACAAATCAATACTTGGTTGCAAGTTATTCCTCAGCTTATAGCAAGAATCGACACACCGAGGGCCCTCGTCGGTCGTTGCATTCATCACCTTCTAATTGATATCGGCAAGAGTCATCCTCAAGCTTTGGTCTACCCGCTCACGGTGGCTTCCAAATCTGCAAGTCACGCTAGGAAAACCGCAGCTAACAAAATCTTAAAGAGTATGTGCGAGCACAGTCCAACTCTTGTACATCAGGCAATGATGGCCAGTGACGAATTGATCAGAGTTGCTATTCTATGGCACGAATTGTGGCACGAGGGCCTTGAAGAAGCTAGCAGATTATATTTCGGAGAAAGAAACGTTAGGGGAATGTTTGATACTTTAGAACCATTACACGCCATGCTGGAAAGGGGACCACAAACTTTAAAGGAAACTTCGTTCAACCAAGCTTATGGCAGAGATTTAATGGAAGCTCAAGAATGGTGTCACAGATACAAAGCATCTAGGAACGTGAGGGATTTGAATCAAGCTTGGGATTTGTATTACCATGTCTTTAGAAGAATATCTAGACAGTTGCCACAATTAACTAGTTTAGAATTGCAATATGTTAGTCCTAAACTACTACTTTGCAAGGATTTGGAACTAGCTGTACCAGGAAGCTACAGTCCTGGACAACCAATCGTCAGAATAGCCAGTATTCATAGTTCCATGCAAGTTATCACCAGTAAACAGAGGCCACGAAAACTTTGCATCAAAGGTCAGTTAGCAAATTCTTGATCGTCGGATCAATACCAAATTGTTTTATGATGTTTTATGATACAGGTAGCAACGGTAAGGACTACATGTTTCTGCTAAAAGGGCACGAAGACCTTAGGCAAGACGAAAGAGTTATGCAGTTATTCGGCCTAGTCAATACACTATTGTTACATGATCCGGATACATTCAGAAGAAATTTGACAATACAAGTGAGTACAGGAAGAGCGAAGAATATAGATACCATCTTTACCGCAGAGTGAACAATGTAGTAACTTATTAAACATTCTATCACAGAGATATGCTGTGATTCCATTATCAACAAATAGCGGTCTCATTGGATGGGTTCCCCACTGTGATACATTACACACACTCATCAGAGATTACAGAGAGAAGAAGAAGATACTATTAAATATTGAACATAGGATAATGCTGAGGGTAGGTGTTCTCCGTTATTTCATCGTCAACTTGATTTTCGATTGAAAATGCTTTATTGTCGTACCTCTTATTGTTGTAGATGGCACCGGATTATGATCATCTCATGCTTATGCAGAAGGTAGAGGTTTTCGAGCACGCTCTCGAACATACTCACGGGGATGATCTGTCCAGATTATTGTGGCTGAAATCTCCATCGAGCGAAGTCTGGTTCGATCGTAGGACAAATTACACACGATCCCTGGCAGTGATGTCAATGGTGGGCTATATTTTAGGATTGGGTGACAGACACCCGTCGAATTTGATGCTGGACAGACTTAGTGGCAAAATTCTGCACATTGATTTTGGTGATTGCTTTGAAGTGGCAATGACTCGTGAAAAATTCCCGGAGAAAATTCCATTCAGATTAACAAGGATGTTGATCAATGCAATGGAAGTCACTGGTATCGAAGGAACTTACAGAAGGACTTGCGAATCGGTGATGTCGGTCTTGCACCGTAATAAGGACAGTTTAATGGCTGTGTTAGAAGCATTTGTTTATGATCCACTCTTAAACTGGAGGCTCATTGACAATGCAGCTCCTAAAGGCAAAAGATCCGATACTCAGGGAATGAGCGCTAGTAGCAGCCAAGAGCATGGCGATATATTGGATTCTCTGACAGCTACTTTGCCAAAAAAAGGTGTTCCTTGTAGTTGTGAGAATGGAGGCAAGTATCGACCCACTAATAAACTCTTTTTACAATTATAACAATTTCATTCGCTTAGTTTGAAGCTAAATGTGTCTATTGTATAATCAGGTGAAAATAATCAACCGGAAGCTCTAAATAAAAAAGCTTTAACGATCATAAATAGAGTAAGAGATAAATTGACTGGTCGTGATTTTTCACACGAAGAGACGCTCAGTGTTCAAAAGCAAGTTGATTTGTTGATTCAACAAGCGACTAACAATGAAAATCTTGCTCAATGTTATATCGGCTGGTAAGTAATTTCTCGAGTAAGAACTTTTATTATCCTACTCATGCTGTATAATTTTATTTCATTTTCTAGGTGTCCATTTTGGTAAAATTATCATTAAGACGCTATATGTAAGTTCGTTCCTGCTGCTGCATTTTTAATTTTACGAATAATTCACAAACTGTTTCCTCGCGCGGTGTAAATATATATATATATATCTGTTACTACATAATTTGTATATACAACTTATCATAATCTCATCGATAGTTTTTAATGTAAATGAAAGATAACATAATGTCAACAAGATTTCACTACCTGACTACAATAGTACATTCTTATTTTATTATATAAGGAATATATGACATTTTTATTAAAAGTGTAGTCAACTGATGCTAATGTAGAAATTCTCACTGCATTACATAATTATGTTTAGTACTGTAAATGTGTGAACTTTGTAAATCATTGCACTTAAGAAGATAAGAACAAAGATTAAATAGGAATGCATATAGGATAATAATAAATAAAAATTTAATAATTATAACAGGGTGTTATCACAACAGAAGCTTTTCATTTGTTACATTAATATTAATTATTGAAAGTAAAATGCAAATGGCAGTAATTCAGAGAGAGAAGTCAGTTGAACTTTCTCCATCTTAGGATCAGTTATAAAAATGGTAATATCACCGAATTCTGCAATAGTTTGCCTACACATCCCACAAGGAGTGGTAAACTTGTTGTTTACTTGATCAGCTAAAATCGCGATTGCTTTGTATTTTGTTTTTCCTTCTGAAATTGCTTTACATATTGCAGTCCTCTCTGCACATACACTTACAGGAAACGATGAATTTTCAACATTACAGCCTTTGAAAATACTTCCATCTGTGCATAGCAAAGCAGCACCCACTCCAAAATTACTATATGGAGCATATGAAAAAGATCGAGCTGATTCACTGGCTCTTATTAATTCCTGAATATCTGGCTCTATAAGAAAAAGATATTCTAATAAAATAATTGAATACTAATAATTGAACCTGAATGATTATAAAAGTAAGAACAAGTGAAAATTAACACATTCCATAAATCTACTTGTTGCAAAATGTCAAGTACATTCTAATGACAGCTATTAAAACATATTCTACAAAATTAATTCTATCTTAATTACCTAATTCATTAAAATCAACAATAGTTCTATTATCCATACTGTCAAGAATAATTTTCTTTTATTACAGGACCAATGATGACTTATTTATAAAAGCGTATTGATAATATCGTAGATGATCATTCGAGATAACCGTTTCTAACTTATACGAAAATTTTACAAAGTTTCTAAGTCAACATTATTAAATAAAGCCGAATAATTTGGATCTGAGAATAGAGGTTATGGCTAGTGCACATGAAATATCATCTCTTGTCTTCCTGAAAAGATAGTGCATTCGTTAGCTAATAGGAAGCGAGCATATGGAAAAAGACTCGTGACAAAATTAAGAAAATTTTTAAAAGTACTCATTATCTAAGTGCTCGAGTAAGAATAACATAATGCGTTGAAATTTTAGGTTATGAGAGGGCTTGTGCGTGCGTCAGTAATTTTACCAAGTTCACTGAAATACATGAAAACTGAGCTTAAAGATAATAGTCTTTGTTGGTTGCTCAGCTGTTTTGAAGCGTCGACGTATTTTAGCAAACACATCGGGATCAGAAGTGACTTTGAGTTCTTCGTTATTTTCACGTCTAAACCCAAACAGATGTGGAGTGACTATCCAAATTTCTGACATATCTCGGCCACGACTTTCAAAGTATTTCATTTTTTCTATACAAACTCAGTACATTCGTACTAGCAGTGGCCAAAAGAACATAGGATTCTCAGGGTATAAAAAGTCATTGCTATGAGTGAATTAAGTCAAGAAGAAGTAAGTGCAAATAAGAATTCGAAATGATCATTTAACAGTATCTTCGTTTGTTATTACTACCTTCGTTTTACTTGCTGAACTGTATCCTTTGCTTTTCTACAAAAATGGTGGTGAAAGGGCCAACCACATTGCGACTTTTCCAAAAAACGAAATATGAAAATTTACGGGAATTTTAATCTTAATTTTTACCTCAGAATCAAAGAAATATATCTTCACTTTAAAACGTTAATATTAATTATATAATTAAAATCAATTAAAGTTTATTTTTTGTCATTTCCTGTAGAAATTTTTAAATAATTTGAAATTTTATTATTAGCATTCTGGAATATATTATTGCATATTTTTGTCAATATTTGTAAACTAGAAATGTCAAATAATTTTTATTTTAAATGACATTTATTGTAAGAATTATTTCATCTAACAAACCTTTTGTCCACTTGTTTCTTTGTTCTTTGTTAGAACTTCTGTTTTTGTTTACTCACATGTGAGCTAAAAATATACACTCAGTTAGGCATTAATAAAGCTATAACTATAGTTTAATAGAACAGAGTGCAATACTTTGTATATCATAACAAGTTTAAAAAATTAAATTATACTATTTTTATTTTATATGATTGCTTTTGCATGACTGCTTTTATATGATCTTTTTGCTAATAAACTGTTTCTTTGTAGATGAGGAGAAGGAGATTAGCCAGATTAATTGGCATAGATGGTAGGGATAGTATTAATTCTCCTACCACTTCAAGTGATAATGAGGACCCTAAATCTCCAAACATACCTGGTCCATCTAAAGTATTACCAGAATCAACTATACCTTCTGTACAACAACCTACAGCAGCAATGGAAGTAGAGGACAATAGTGATAAACAATGTAGTACAACTACTTTGGATGTTGATTCAGGAATTGAAAATATGGAAGTTGAGGATGCAGAAAAAAAAGAACCATTGCAGCAGTCACGTGTTAGTAATTTTTCTTGAAAAAATATAAAAGTTTATTTAGAAATTCAACTATATTTTCATAATTTTCAGAACACAAATATTAGTCCAGAAATAGTCACAGAGCAATTACATGCTGTCATATCACGTGTACTCCGCATATCATGGAAAGAACCTACAGAAGGAACCATTTTTTTATCCCAAATCTCAAATACAGTAGAGCATGATATTAATAATTATGCTAATATTATAAATCTAGCACTCATGGAAATTTTGTACATGTATACTACCATTGAAGATCCTTTTAAAGATATTGTAAATACTTCATCAAGTCAGGAGGACAGTCCAAATAGCCAAGCAAGTCCTCTGAGTCCAGTGACTGTATCACCTTATGTTTTACCAACTTCTGCTTCTTCTGTTGGTAGCCAACCAACACAACCCAAAAACCTTCTTTATTTATTAGATTGTTATGCAAGAGTAGCTATTGAAGAAAGAAATCATCCAAAGGTAAAACCCCAAAGACTGAATTCTGATTATTTGATTCAGACTCATAATTAGTGAACTTGACACAATTAATTATGAAATAAATAATTTTTCAGAAATCTAGCAGACCTCCGCTCTCAGAAGTGCTAGTAGCTTTGCGTGCACAGTGTATTCAATACTTCTGTTTAATTTTACGAGGACTGATTGGTACTTATAAAATATCGATAACAAGGCTCACCACAACACCCCTGTTACAGGCAGTGCTATCACAAGCATTACCTCGAGGTTTCTTGCATGAATTGGTAGCACGAACACACACAGACTCCTGTATGTTTTACAAGATTTTCACGCCATTGCTACAAGGGCTTTATTTATCAATGCAACAAGCAAGTCTAGTAGGCAACACGCATAGAAGACCCATAGAAGCACTTGAAGAATTAATAGAAATTCGCTGTGGCCCTAGTGGCAATATACGACCAATCTGTAAATTGATAACTCAACAAATTCAATTTATACCAGATCTTATGACTATGGCATATGGCAGAGAATTATCCAGAACTTCATTCCTTGGTCCTTTTCTCTCAGTTTCTGTATTTGCTGAAGATCAACCAAAAGTTGCGGAGAAGTGTTTCTCTGGCAATCCAACAGTTGATAAATCAATGAATTTGGCTCTTCAACATGAACTAGAAACTAGCAGAACATCTCTACATAAGATTTTACATGCTCTTTTAGCCAACAGCAGTTGTCGTGAACAAACATTGGCATATTTTGCAAACTTATTACGATTTAATGAGAAGCGAACGCAGATTCAAACTGAAGAATTCGCTTTAGCCGGAGATGGATTCATGCTAAATTTGTTATCTGTATTACAATTGCTATCAGTAAAAATTAAACTGGAATCTATTGACGCCTTATATCCATTTCATCCTTCGAGCTATATTGACATTAAAAATGAAACGAGATTAAAACTCTCTTCACAGGAAGCAACCGATTGGGCTAGAAATTTAAGTAAAACACATACTTGGGTACAACCAAAGTTCTCATCGCATTGTTGGTTTTTAACTCTTCATTGTCATCACATAGCTCTAATGCCAGCTTTACAAAAATATCAAAGAAAGCTAAGAGCTTTGAGAGACTTACAGAAAATGTTGGATGAGCTACAAGCTACGGAACCGCAATGGAGGGATGCTCCCTTTGCTGCGCATAACAAAGAATTGATAAAAAGATGGAAACAGCAAGTAAAACGACTTAGTAAATCTAAAGCTTGTGCTGATGCTGGACTCATAGATCCCGTTTTGCTTAAACGATGTCTGCACTTTTATACATCTGTAGCAGAAATTTTATTAAGTTTACTCACTGAGAATCCTCCTGGCACTTCTATTCATGATCTCCCTCTGTCGCACATTCCTCGTCAATTTACAGTACTGCCAGAATGGTACGTCGAGGACATTGCTGAATTTTTATTGTTCGCTTTACAGTAAGTAATTACTTATTATCTATTAAAGTAAAAAATTATGTACGTATATATATAAATAATATATTATTTTTTTTTTAGATTCAGTCCAAATATAATAGCAAACAATGTAGATAATTCATTAATTACATGGTTGCTGGTTGTAATATGCACACCACACTGCATAAGAAATCCATATTTAATTGCTAAAATGATCGAAGTTTTATTTGTTATTAATCCTAGTGTTCAGGTAAATCTTATAGAAAATTGTTTATTTCAATGAGTACGTGCACACTTATACTGACTTATAAATTTATCGTATCAGGGTAGGTCAAATACAACTCACGAGCCATGGCCATGGCCTCTTTTGATGTCCCATCCTATTTCTAAGAAATACTTGGCCTCTTATTTGATGAAATTTTATACTGATGTGGAAACGACAGGATCCAGTTCAGAATTTTATGACAAATTCTCAATTCGCTATCACATCAGCTTGATCCTTAAAGCTATGTGGGACAGTCCGATACATAGAGCGTCTATTGTGAATGAAAGCAATAATGGCAAACAATTTGTTAAATTCATTAATATGCTAATGAATGACACTACATTTTTATTAGACGAAAGTCTAGAGTCCTTGAAGAGAATTCACGAAATTCAAGAAATGTCAGCGAACGTGAGTGCCTGGACTGCACTCTCCCAAGAACAAAGACAGTCAAGAATGCGACAACTGGCTGCGGACGAACGCCAAGCTAGATCATACTTGACTCTAGCGAAAGAAACCGTTGCGATGTTTCACTATTTAACCGTGGACATCACAGAGCCTTTCTTAAGACCGGAATTAGTTGGAAGATTATGTGCCATGTTGAACTTTAATCTCCAACAGTTGTGTGGACCTAAATGCAAAAATCTGCGAGTGAAGAAACCTCACAAGTATGGCTGGGAACCAAGGACGTTGCTTAGTCAATTGGTGGACATCTATTTACATCTTGACTGTGATAATTTCGCTGCGGCTTTAGCCAGTGATGAAGTAAGTATTAGGAAGTATTATCCCTTTGTCAATTCAACGGAATTATTTTATACGAAGTTACCACGATGATTCACCTTCACTGTTTTTCATCGATTATAGCGTTCATTCTGTAAAGAATTATTTAATGACGCTGCACATAGACTTCAAAGGTCTTCAATAAAGACGACAACAGAAATCGAGAGATTTATAGCATTAGCAGAACGTGCAGATATATTTGCTAGGGACAATGCTGCCAGAGATGAAGATTATGGAGATGCACCCGAAGAGTTCCGGGATCCTTTGATGGATACCCTTATGGAGGAACCAGTCAAGTTACCTTCAGGTATTATTATGGACAAGGCAGTGATCATTCGTCATCTACTTAATAGTGCTACGGATCCATTCAGTAGACAACCGCTTAGCGAAGACATGCTGACACCAGGTATAATTGAACTCTATTTCAAATTCGTTATTATCAGCATAAATGACCAGTCTAAGAATAATAATTTTTGTTTTCAGTACTTGACTTGAAGGAAAGAATAGCTACATGGAAGCGACAAAAGAAAAGGTCAAATATATAAGCACTGAACAGAACAATGGAAGTAATATTTAATTTGATATTCTTCACACATTTTCTAAGTGAAGAATTACAGTGTGTGAACAAGCTATCTTCTGTGGTAAATACAAAAAATAGTGCAATGATCTCGCTATCGTGCTACTGTTGCGCTCAATAAATTTACAGTTTTTATACCATAAACACAAAAGACAGACTGCAGCTAAAGAACTGCCACTATTCAGACATTTAAAAGAATGTATATATATATATGCTACGCGTCTGTTAAATTACATAGTTCAAATCTGTTCTCTCGTTCGTTCAATTCGCTAGTTTCACAGCAGGAAAGATCGAAAGACGCAATTATATAATATTAGGAATGTTACGTTAATTATTGTAATCTAGAAACGTTAATGACAACCGTAAACTTCCATCAGCTTACATTTATTAAAATGAATTTAGTGTTACTCAGTTTGAAGTCAGCCTGAGTAATTTAAGCATCATTTAAATGTTCTTTAGTACGATATTCATAATTGAGAAAAGTCTTACGCGTAGAACGAATCTCCAAATTAATTTTTAAAACTTTATGGCAATCATGTGATCATTGACTTAATCAGATTTGCATTTGTGAATTTGTAAATTATAAAATGAAAAAAATTTTTATGTCAAGTAACTGCATATTCATCCAAGATTAAATTCATTTCGTATTGACTCACTTGACCAATGTATTAATGATAAAATTTAGAATTCTTACTTTTAATCGTTAAACTAACATGAACTTCATGAGCATAATGAAAATTTCAATTATATTCCACTGATATTGGAATAACCTTTAATTTAAAGGCTGCCTAATTTTAAAGTGTTCTAATACTTAAAAATATTTATGATCATTCCAAAAATTCAGCATAAAAACAAAGCAAAAATTCGTCACTAAGGCCTGTTTATATGTGTTTCATACTTATGTTTAATGAACAAATCATTGTCGAATTTCTGCATTTATCTAAGAAACATTTTTATACTTAGTTTAATAAAACAGTGTCAAGCACCGTATTATCATAAATTTGCAAGTAGAACATGATTGTCAGGTTTGAAAGCTCATTGTGACTAAATTAAAATTATTTAAATCGTGAATACATTTTCATTGCAAATCCCACATTCGACCTGCATCTACTA
Organism: Sclerodermus sp. 'alternatusi'; assembly: GCA_037305995.1. Classification (NCBI taxonomy): domain Eukaryota; kingdom Metazoa; phylum Arthropoda; class Insecta; order Hymenoptera; family Bethylidae; genus Sclerodermus; species Sclerodermus sp. 'alternatusi'. The sequence continues at coordinate 5,164,515 of CM074546.1, read as the reverse complement.
TTCGTTCCTCCTCTATATCATAAAATTTCATATTAGTATTCGAGAATTAGAGAATATGTAGTGGTAATACGAAGAAAATTACAATGTAACTTGTTCGTTGATCCATAAGAATAGCCGCATGAATATCTTGAAAATAAAACGTGACCCGATAATGATTATAACATGGTGTTTAAGATCATTTATGATATGTAAATAGCTTCATAAACGAATTTACTCATATGTACTGTTTGTAACAACACTTCAAAAAATATATTCTGTAATTTAATGTAATCTGGTATTCTGTCTCTTTTTAACTCGTGGAAAGCTTCTTGGGAACTTATATGTAAATAATGTGATGGATGTAAATTGTGAGAATAAACAAAACTTTGTGGAAGTAAATATACATATAAATATAATAAAACAAGATACTTAATTCTTGATAATATTAAGACTTCATATATTTCACAGATAAAGAATTACAATAGCAGTAATCAAGAATGTCATTTTCATTTTGAGAAATAAAAAATTTAATTAATATCACTTGTTATTCAGTTTTATCCTTAAAAAAAAATAAACAATAATCTGAAATCTGTGTGACACAGATTTCATAATTGGAATATATTATGAACAATATATGTAAAAAAAATATATCTTTAAAGAAAAGTATTTAGTTTTTCTTTACTGGTTTGCCTCTACCATATCCAACAAGTTTTATCAGATACAAATCATTTGAACAGATCTTTCCTCTTCCAACTCCCATATTGCTTATCACAGATTCCAATTCTTCAATGTTTGTATTATCAGCTTCCATCATAGCTGCTTCAGATAAACCACGAGGTGGCCGTAAATCAGTACCATTATCAATAATTTGTAGACTTTCGCTAAAAGAAATTTATTATTATAAATCTATTCTTAAGGAAAAATTCTTATTTTGATAATAACAGAAAAACCTTTTATTATAATCTTTCACATCATGCTTTATAGGGTAATTGATACCAAATTCTTCACTTATACAAGAATAGAAATCATCTCCCTTATCCTCATCCCAATTCTCATCATTTTCTATTGTACTAGCAATTTCACTATGATCCCATGCCTTTATAGAACCTTTCTTTGTAGTATCTATAAAAATATTAATTCTATTGAAATATTAATTACAAATATAATTACTAAACTAAAGTTAGAAAATAGTGATAATCACATTGATACAATTCAGGCTCTAACACTTGTCTCATCGGACATTTTTGCAAGTGTTCAGCCATTTCTGTCTTGAAAAGTCTATGAGTGGCATTATAAGGGCACAATAATTTAAAGTTTTCCGGATAATTCTATGGAAAAATAATAATTTAACGATCCAAAAGAATTTCATTCGTTTATTCATTCGCTCATACATTCACTAGCTCTACCCACCTTTTCACATTTTATAAGATGTCTTTGTATACGAGATTTCGCAATTCGATGACTTTTATTGTACGGACAAATGACAACAGAGTCAATTAAATTCGAAGGCTCGAACATTTTAATAAAAATATTTAAAAAGTCGAGAAAGAAAACGACGGAAAACAATTCCAAAAGGTTCAGACTACAACAATTTCCTTCCAATGCAAATTTGCACAGATTTGCAACACGTGCTTTCGTTATCGCTGCAAGTATGTGCAATAGGAGAACGAGGAGATAAAAAAAATCTTCTGTGAATCCCCATTTTCCCCCCGTTTAAGGCGCCGCAATACACCTGAGACTTTTCGGAAATTATAGAAGTACCACTAGTATAACTTTCATGAATTAACTTTTTCTAGTAACATTATGACGGTAAACAATCTTTTTAAAAAGAAACATGATTGTCAATATAAAAAATAATAAAATATAGTGATTGGTTCACCCATATAATTTTTCAATAAATGTTACCATGAGAGTTTTTTGAGTTCTCTGATTTTTACCATCTTTGAGTAAAAGAGTAAGATTTTTTATCCAATGTACCGGCGAATGGTAATCGATGATTTAGTGTGAAGAAATGTTACTAGAGAGATCGGTAGGGATTAAACGAGTGGAAGAAATCAGCAGCAGTGAGGGAGGAAAGTAGAGAAAAGTAATAAGTGAAGATGGCTGCAAACTCATTGACTTTGAGTATTACTATTAAAACCCATTGATTACAATAATCAAGTGGTGTCGAGCTCGCAGAACATGCATCTTTGTGTTGCTCTGCTACAAAGGTATTCCAAGACAGAGGGGATTGAGTAGGTATAAAAGGTTGGCCTCCAAGTGATATGGGAAGATGGTGAGGGAGAACTTTGGCCATTGGCATGGGTTCGCAAACGTTGGAGATCTTGAGACAAGGCGTTTGGGCGAGCCTGACAGGAGGCTGGTTTTACGATCCGCATCTCGACGTCTTCTCAAACACCTTTCACCTCTATATCTGGCTCTTCCTACTATGCCTGCCATTTACAATATACCTTGTAAGTTATTCGCACGTGTAAACTATTGAACTTTTACAGCTTGTCATCTTCAACTGTCATTTATTTTGTTGTGCACTTTTTAATATCTCAGTCAGGTCATTGTACATTTAATCAATTGTCAAATTGTCAAGCTTGAACATGTGTGTGTTGATGATTGGTTCTCTAGTAATATGCTGTAAATAAATTAACTTATTGAATGAATTAGGATATAAGTATTATATTTTTAGTATTTTCCTCCAACGCTATACGTGTGGCTGGCTTATTGCTCGTCGATAGCTGTCCTCTTTGGAACAATCAAGTTTGTAAACCATGCACTACATTGTGTGTACGACACCACAGAATGTTTGGAAGAACCAGGACAAAGTGTCAGTCAGCAAAAGTCTGAAAGTGAGAAGAGACGTTCGGTACATAAACATAGGGAACAGACAACACAGGATCAAGCTGATCACGGCATAGAATTACAAGTTTTAAGCGGTATGTTCTAATAGTTACTTATATGATTTACTTCTTGTTAGTTCAAGTGTAAACTGTGATTTGTTTCTTTGTAGGAAAAACGGACACGCCACCTGTGGAATGTTCGTCTAGAAATTCCTATATAGAACCAAATGTTCAAAATACAGATGCGGATAGTATAACATCTGAATATAATAGAGATAAGCCTAGTTCAACTATTGATTTAAAAGTAGAAATTCATAGAAAAAATAGCTCTGAAAGTTCTGAAGAGGCTCAACAATTGAGTAAACCAATGGTGACCAGTATAAATGTACAAGAAGCAGAGTTAGTTTCTGCACAGTATCATGAGCCACGATCTATGAATATCATAAATGGTACTATTTATATATTTCTTATATTAAAAATTAACTTTTAAAGAGAGTTAAATGTATTTTAACACAAATTCATTCTAGAGTGGAGATTAAAAAGACACAAATGTGTAGTAATCGCTGAAGAGGATCGACCTACAGCACGAAAATTAACTCGTCATCAGTACGAGGAGTCCAGAATTCGTCATTCGAAACAAACTCTTGGAAAAACTGGCTCGGAAAGTCAAATTAAACAAACAAGTTCACTTGAATTGGAGCATAATGGTGATGACTATCCTTATTGGAAATCAAATCAAAGTGTTCGACGGCTCAATTCAAATTCGATTCCGATGGAGACTCACTTGATAAACGATCATCCTCAGAGTCTAGAAATTATCTCAAAGAAGGAGGATGGAGAGAAAAATAAGATTCCATCTCATCCGCAGTCTTTAGAGGTGAAATAGAATAGCGTAAAGATTATTTTAAAAGAAACACGAGTTTTTATCTGTCTTCGTCTTAGGTAATAACGAAGAAACCGCATCAACAACTCGTGCATCCTCAGAGTCTGGAAACTATTGGGGCTGTAAACAAAAGTGTGAATACTACGGATGACAATAATTTGCCTCTGCACCCGCAGAGTCTTGAGACGATCGACACAAAAAAGGTTTGCTTCTTTCACAAGTCAATAGCTGCATGAGAATACGACAGAATCATTTTTTATAGGTTTTGCCACAAAATACTTTAAAGAGGAGCCAGTTACAATTGTTACCATATCTTTGCTATGGATGCGAGATCGTGCATCCAATTGCTGAGCAAAACGACGAACAATTTAACGAGGGTTCATCGGGTTTTGGTCTACGAGATTCGTATAGTCCCTTGCTCACTCGAATAGTCGGTAACGATGAAAAACCTAATTCCAAAAGAGAGAGAAGACTCAGTGCTGGAAGATTTGAGGATAGATTCTCTAGGTAATCCCTGCAATAGAGGAAAATAGCTAGTTTGTAGTCACACGCTCGCTTGTTTACGTTTGTTTTTGCTTACGTTTGCAATTGCATTTCAGTTTTAACGGTGATGCTGGAACTGACAATGATTCAGCGAATTCCAGGGACGCTTTACTCGAAGAATCAAAACTTAGCTCCGAAAGGAGGTACAGCAACGAGAGCGAAACAAGCGATGATTTTTCCGACGGTGAAAACCGGAGGGAGAAACGGAAGCGGGAAAAATCGAAAAACCAAGCGGACGACCCTCCGAACACCGGGAGCATCGTGGGAATTGATTGGCTCTTCGAGAATGGAGATTGCGCGATCGAACTAATCGACTCTGACTCTTTCGGGAATAATTCTATGAACGCACAGAAGGCGAGCGAGGTTGGCTCGAGGCTCTACAACAGCGCAGGAGCCTCGAGTGTGCAGAAGAACGAGATGAGACGACTTCCTCCGGAAGTGGAGAACAAACGTCATCAGGGAGCCATACCCAAGAGCCGTCCAAAACCTTCCTCAGATACCACGGACGACATCCAGTCGTCTGATCTAAAAAGAGAAGTAGAACTAGAACTATGTCTAAGAGAACCAGAACCAAAACTGCGTTTTAAAGATTCCGAACTGAGGCTGCGGCATAGCGAATTAAAGTTTCTCCGAGACGAGAGACGACAAGAATCTGAGCTGAAGCTTCGGAAACGAGAAAAGGAACGAAAATTCGAATTAACTAGTCGCTCCAATAACGAGTTGAGCACGTTATTACCGAATCCTCCGCCGCCCCTGCTAGCTGCTCTTCTAAATTCCGGTAGAAACATTCCTGGACATTCGAATGCAGTGGCCGATATAGGAGTGAGTTGTTCCAAGATTCGCAATCCCCACAGGACACACAGTTACATTAAAAGGACTATGAAATCGTACGATTACAGTAGAGACCCCCAACCTTCGCGTATTAGCAGGCGAGACGAGCATCTGGTGCAGCTCATAACGTTGCTGGGTTCAATATCGAATGGAGAGTGTCATGTGGCGAGTAGTTCGAATCAGGAGAGTTCCTTGCCGGTGGACCTGCGACTGCGAGACGACAAAGGTCGAAGACTCGGCTACTATGATCTTGACGAGGAAGGGTCCAATGCCACGACTGGCACTCAAGTACCTAATGGAGAACTTACGGATTCGCTGAGTAGCAGTACAAGCAGTTTATCCTTGAAATCAACTGGTTTGACGGTGATAATTGATACTCCGCCTGGCGTTGCTAGTCCAACAAATAACCAAATTAAAACACATCCACTGCCACCTTTAGTCTCTTCGAATACAGATAATGCTAATCAATGTACTACGGAGAACTTGTTGCGTGATGTATTTAGAATAGAAATAATGCCTGATAGAAATCGTGTGCAGAACCTGATGGGTGCTTTTAATCTCAATCCATATCCAACAGATAATAACAATCAAGTTCCTGTCTTGGCACTTCCTGCTAGACAAGAAACCGATATCAATACGAGTCTCTCTTGGAATAGATTCATCGAAGGCTTGAATGACTCGCAAACAAAGTCTAAACACACGAGGCACTATTATAATTTGAAGATTGGCAGATTGCCTCACATCAAAATCAGATTCGATCGCTTGTCATTACTGGCTCTTCTCGATCGAAATCTAACGATCTTCGAGACGATCATCTCTACCTTCTTGGCAGTTGCCGTGGCCGGATTAGGTTTATTGCTGTTGCAAAAGGGATTTTATCGGGACATATTTGCCTTTATATTTTGCTTCGTGACGGCGGGCTGTCAGTATTCACTGTTGAAATCTGTTCAACCCGACGCAGCTTCACCCACCCATGGATTCAATCGAATCATCGTATTCTCTAGACCAGTCTATTATATCATTTGCTCAGGATTTATCTTAATCATCAATGAATCATTGAAAAACCTCAGGAGTTCAGAGTTTCGAGTTTATGGCATACGAGTCGCCGATTACGACGTTATCTTACAAATGAGGAATGTCCTGTTGATCTTCCTTCTCTGTTTTCCGATTGTCTTTTCATTAGGATTGTTTCCACAGATCAATACCTTCTTGATGTATCTCTGCGAACATTTGGACATTCACTTGTTCGGTGGAAACGCGACCACTAGTCTGGTTTCCTCGATTTATTGTCTAGCTAGGAGCTTGATTACAGTTGTCATCTTGTATGGATTGGCATACGGTGCTCTCACAGAACCAAAATCATCCCAGCACATTCTCTTTTCCATCTTCGCCGGGATACTGGTAGCAATCTCGTATCATTTAAGTAGATCTTCCTCCGATCCTAGCGTGATTTGGGATATAGTCAAGACGAATCTGTGGCCCCCTGAAATCTACAGCGATGAGAGGGAGGCGAAAATAATCGAAAACACGTCAAGACGAGAAAACGTTGCGAAAAACTACAAGAATGAGACGAAAGTGAGAACATCTGGAAAGAAGAAGGATGTCAAGATCAAAGTTGGCGAACAAATGTCAGACTCGGATCTGGTGGATCCCCTCCCAAAGAAGCTCAGATCAACTGTGAATGCAAGATTGAAGAATGACTTGATAGTCTGCGCAGTGATAGGAACTCTGTCCTTTGGAATTCATTCGTCAACTGTTTTCACCGCGCTTCAACCAGAGTTAAATCCTGTATTATGGGGAATAGCCAGTTGTCTAGGCTTTCTCTTACATTACATCGTACCTCAATTGAGGAAAGAATTGCCTTGGCTATGTTTGTCCAGGCCTGTTCTTCGAAGCTATGAGCATGCAATTTTTGAAGTTCGTGAACCAGTAAAGATCATGTGGTTTGAGAGAGTGTACGTCTGTCTCTGCTTCCTCGAAAGAAATGTTCTTTATCCTATCGTGTTTTTGGGTGCTTTAACGGAGTGCTCCTCAAAAATTGTAGCCAAATTTGGAGAGAGCATAGGTGCCTTAATCATTGTCGTATGTGGATTGAAGTCCTTGAGGTCAGCGTACTCTGATCCCTCTACGAGGTACCTTGTACTTGTCTTTTCCGTTCTCTTCTTTAAACTGGACTTTAGGGACTTGAGCGAAACTTTCTTGGTGGATTATTTCATCACTGGAATTGCCTTTGCTAAGATCTACGAGTTGCTGCTGAAGATTCGTTTCATCGTCACTTACATAGCACCTTGGCAGATTACCTGGGGCAGTGCGTTTCATGCTTTTGCCCAGCCATTCTCAGTTCCGCATTCGGCAATGCTATTTCTTCAAGCAGGAATCTCTGCCGTTCTTAGCACACCGCTAAATCCGCTTCTGGGCAGTGCGATCTTCATTTCGTCATACGTTCGTCCCGTGAAATTCTGGGAGCGGGACTATAAAACCAGAAGGGTCGATCATTCGAACACAAGAATGTCTTCTCACCTTGATAGAAATCTGGGAGCTGATGACAATAATTTAAATTCCATTTTTTATGAGCAGCTAACTAGATCTCTTCAGCACAGTCTTTACGGAGACTTGGCGCTTGGTCGTTGGGGAAATGTCGAACAGGGAGATTGTTTTCTGCTAGCTTCTGATTATTTGAATTGTTTGGTACATGTTATCCAGCTGGGGAACGGGTTGGTTACGTTTCAACTACGAGGACTTGAATTTAGAGGAACTTACTGTCAGCAAAGAGAGGTGCGTATTGGAGGAAACGTTTAATTTTTCAGTTTATTCAATGATCTCCTTCGTTTCAGGTAGAAGCAATTTCAGAAGGCATCGAGGATAATGACAATTGCTGTTGTTGCGAAATGGGTCATTCGTCAAATATTCTAAGCGTAAATGCAGCATTCAGTCAACGCTGGCTAGCTTGGGAAGTTGCAAATGCAAAATATGTGCTCGAAGGCTATTCAATATCGGACAACTCTGCAGTTTCAATGCTGCAAGTTTTTGAATTCCGAAAAGTCCTCGTTACCTACTACGTTAAGAGTATTGTATTTTATGCAGTGAAATCATCAAAGCTGAAACAATGGCTGAAAGACGCCGATATAAAGACCGCTTTAAAGCATACTTTGGATAAGAATTTTGTCGATTTAGATCCTGTATTTAACATGAACATCGATGAAGACTTCGATTTTCGTGCTAGTGGCATCACTCGAAATAGCTTTTGCAATGTATATTTCGATTGGATTCAGTATTGTGCGGCGAAACACGATAAGGTATTTCAATTATTGGACTGCTTGCAGCTTTTGTGTGCGTTAATAAAAATTCTGTAAATTTTCTAGTCTCTGGAAAGGACGCGTGATTCGTATCTAGTGTCTTTATGTTTGGCACTTAGTCTTTTAGGAAGACGCGTTTTAGGAGCTGCTTCGCATAACACCTCTTCTAGTGTAGAATTTTTTCTTTATGGACTGCACGCTTTATTTAAAGGTAAGAGAAGATCGCCGAGCATATTCGTAGCGCAATTCGCTCGAATCTACTACATCGTCTCTTGTTAAATTATTCAGGTGATTTTCGAATAACATCAGTTCGGGATGAATGGGTCCTGCATGACGTGGACTTGTTGCGAAGCGTCGTTGCAAAGGGTGTGAGAATGGCATTGAAATTGCATCAAGACCATTTTATGAGTCCAGAACAGTATATCGAGCCACCAGCTCTCTACGAAGCTATAGACAATCATGATAAGAATCTTGTGATAAGTCATGAAGCTGATCCGTTGTGGCGAAATGCTGTTTTGAGTGGTGCTCCTAGTCTTTTGGCTTTAAGGTATGCACTTTATTGGAATAGTTTATAATCGACGAATACACCAAAAACCCTTTTTTTATTTCCAGACATGTTCTCGACGACGGCATAGACGAGTACAAAGTCATCATGTTGAATAAGCGTTTCCTAAATTTCCGAGTCATCAAAATGAATCGCGAATGCGTTCGAGGTTTGTGGGCGGGACAACAACAGGAATTGGTTTACTTGAGAAATAGAAATCCCGAACGTGGATCGATTCAAAACGCAAAACAAGCTCTTAGAAATATTATTAATAGTTCCTGTGATCAACCAATTGGTTATCCAATTTATGTTTCACCATTGACAACAAGTTACGCAGAAACCAACGAACAATTATGCTCTATAATTGGTGGTCCCTTGAGTCTGAATGCTATAAAAACAACCGTATTAAAATTATGGCGAAGGTACGTTCAATTTCGAAGCATTAAAGTTATTGTTCGTCTAAGGAATGTTAATTACGCTTGTTATTGATCTTTGTATCGCAGAATAAGAAGAAGATGCGGCCAAGGATGTTCTTCCGGTGGTACAGGATCTCAGGATGACGGCGGATTTGGAAACGATGGAGTCTATTCAATGACAACTTACAATATACACACTGGTATTTTTAAAGTCACACACATATAAATTTATGCATTATTCAATTACCGTCTAATTACAATCTTTAGGTTATACGCAATCGGGTCACAACACATCTGGGTCCCAGTCGATGGATTCGGGATGTCAATTAGGTGGTTCGACAGGTCGTGGATCCCTAGGACGCGCTAATACCGGATCCTTGAGCGGAAATAGGGGATCCCTGGCTTCCGTAGGAAAACCAACTAGTTCTACTTTAGCTAGTCTAGCTGGCCTCCTAAGTAACAGTGATATTAAGACGGAATCTAAAAATGAAACTAGCTTTTCGTCAAAACTCGAAAAGGATGAAGTTTTTCAAAGAGTACGAGTACGTATATATAGAATATTGCCGTCGAAGCAGTTTATAGATGGTGAGAATGGATGCTTATTACGAAAGCTTTGCTATTTAGATCGTGGATCCTAATCAAGTATTCGATGCGATTAATCTGGGGAGGAGAATAGACGTCATATGGCCTGATGAAAGAATGAGGCAACAAGGTGGACGTTCAGGCTGGCAACATTGGGTACCGGAACGAGGAATGGAAGGTTGTGTGGTTCATCGCTGGTCACCTAATCATCGAGACCCCAATAGAAGATCGAACGTGGATAAAGTGATATTACTCGTGAAGATCGATGATAAATACGTTCCAATCGCGGAACAAGGAGTAAGAGATCTAGGAGCTGAAGTTTAACATTAAATATTTTTAAACCTCTTCAAAACGAGATGAAATGGTCTTCCATGTAAAGATCATAAATCGAATGATGCTTCAGTAAACAGAATTTTAACTATTTTCTAAACTTTCACAGTAATGGGATCGGAAATTCCCCAATTCAGCTATTTTGCAATTATTCAGAACATCGGTGCTGCAACGAAAATATCATTCCAGATATTAAAGTGATAAGTAGAGAGATTGATAATTCAGCGAAGAATGTCCTTTTTAAAGAAATATTTTGCTTTCACGAAACCCTTTCCTGCTTCATACAGATCGTTTAGGAGATGTCTCAGAAAATCATTGGGCATATTTTTGAAAGGAAAGCGTGGTGCAATCATATATTAAATACCCTATATCTACGAATGAAGTAAATTTATCTGTTGGCTTAAATACAGAAGCGTGTATAGTATTAAATCGTAAATTATGTGAAAGTAAGAGCCAAATTGCGAAGAAACTTGTATTACAATGTACTATGTTATGTATAATACCTTAGTCGAGTTATAGAATAGCGTTAAAAACGAGTGTTGCTTGTTACCAAAGCGTTACGTATGATTTGTTCGATAAATCTCCATGAAATATTCTAATATGGTTCTAGTGCATTAATCATATATGCCCATTGGTGACAGACAGCATTTGTTAAGAATTGTACATACTATCGTTCGTGTTTTTCTACACTTTGTTACATTTTTTTTTAAAACTACTTCATATAAATATTATGTAAATAGACGATAATGTGTTTGTGTAAAAGTAACGCGTCCAAGTTTAACTGTGTATCTCTGCTGTGCATTCGTAGTCAGATCTTGAAACATAAATGGATTATTGCTTCGGACACAAGAGTATATCTTCTTTATCGTTTCTAACTAGATACTATTGTTTTAGTACTGACTATGAATAAGCAGCTTGATAAAATACTTGCAGGACATATCGATACACAAACGAAACCAAACAAACAGAGTAAAGTTATAAATTAATCATTTGACAATTATAATTCATCATGCTATATTTCTCGAGCATGAGATTTGTATTAATCAAGCATCTAGCATGTATCTATAAGTAACTTCTCGAGGACGTCTTTTCAGAAGCGTCTTTATTCAATTTTGTATATAATTAGTAAAAATTTCCTTCTGCTCTTCATTCATTGCAAATGTTAAGACATGTTCAGATCGTCTATACTGGTTAATTAAATAATAATAATAATAATAATAATAATAAGGAGAAGAACAGGGTTGTTTGCAAAAACTTAACGAATCGTGAATGAATTTGGATTTATTGGCTGCATTGTGCGTGTATTAGAAACTTTTTGCAAGTAACCCGGAAGTCACATCATTGCCTTATCACGGTGTCTTGGAAGCACCTGACTGATGAAGTAAACTTTAGCTAGTCTTTTAATTATTGGTACACACTTACGTATCGCTTGCTGCCGTTATGAAAGGGTTGGGTCTAAAAGGAAATAAGGAAATTTATTTTGAAAGTTATACAAGTCTGAGCTTTTTGCTATTTATTAAGTTTTCTAATATACCTTTTTCATTAGAAAGCCTATTTGTAGCTCCTTAAGAAAGTATTATATTATGATAAAAGACGTTATTTCAATTGGTCTTCAATTCTGGACATAATACAAAAAGAAAATCATGCAAACAATATATTATATTATGTAATATAGTATACTGTTATTTTCATTGTTAAATATCTACTTTTCTCCTTGGACTTGTATCTTCGAAATAAATTCTTTAAATATATGTGAAGAAGCACTCTTTATTGCAATATTGGCCTACACTTTTTAGCGATTAGTACCTTATTAATAGAAAAAAAAATGGAGTATATCGATAAAAAGTATTTTTGCGTCGGCTTTACCCAAATAATTTTTTACTTATAATTATTATTGATATATATATTCACGATATCTTTCTATGTATTCAGCGTACGTTCCTTGCACAGAATATAAGTTGCAAAAAGTTCAATATCTTTTAAAAAAGTATTTTAACTGCAGTTATTTAATACTAAACAAAATGTTTAATTAGACAAATAATGTACAATATGTTAATAATATACGAGCCGACTAAAAATATTCTAGAGTAGACAGAAATCAATAAATACGAATGTAAATTTTGCGAGGACTTGTTAGACTAAAAATGCAGTTAACATGAAATCTAATTCTGTAAGGAGGTGTATTATGTAACATAATTATCAGCTTCGTATCATTTTGTAACTAAATCATTATTACAGTCGCATGTAACGCAACAATGCGAAAGTTTATGAGATCATTTATGATACAAGTTATAATTGCGCAGATTAATAATAATAATAAAAAAAGAACACATGTTACCTTTTTAACAAAAAAGTTTCTTTATTCTTTCATTGGCAAACATAACGTTTCCTTCTAACTAAGTCTATCTATTAAAGAGTTGGACTTAAAATTATTGTAATGTAGAACTATTAGTCTTTATCTTGATACATAGAGGAGTTAAAGATAGAAGTTATCTATATAGTGTAAAGTCATACAAAATAGTGTACAATCTTGTCAGCATTTATAAGCAATAGGTACAATTAGGATGAAAGAATTTGTACAATTGTGTGGAACAAATCGATAATAAGGCAGGAATATGGCATTAATAGCAATTTCCTCTTTTACTTTAATGCTATGAGGCTGTACAGAGTCAAAATGTTTTTAAAGATAGTCAGAAATTTTCAGTAAGAATATGGACGAATAAGCTTACATTCATATTACAGCATATATTATTTTCCATTCTGTCTCGTTCATTCTTTTATAGAATAAAAATTGCATTAATTAGAAATGAAGTGACTAGATATGGAATAGCATTAAACTTGTGTATCATCACTTTTAGGACTCGAATAACTTGATTCAGTCAACTTTTGAATTAAGTTTTCTATTATACCTGTATCTACTAGACCAATAAATTTATCTACTACCAGCCCATTGGAAATAGCAACTACTGCTGGTACAGCCTTTACTTCAAAAGTATGTACTAGATCTGGATTTGATTCTACATCTACAATAGCAAGATGCAATTTATCCATTGGTTCTATAAGCTCAATTAACTTTGGAGTTAAAATTTTACATGGATCGCACCATTCAGCATGAAAATTTACTATAACAGGAACTCTTCCATTCATAACTTTAGTAACAAATTCATTGTTATTCATTATATTGAACATTTTCTTGTTCGCATGGAATAAAGAGATACGACGTACCAACATTGGTAAGAGCTGCGATGTTTTGCACAACATTGTGATTCATTAAGTAATTTTCTGTAATATATAAAAAAATGACTTAATAATATATTACATTTATAAAAACTTTTTATAATTTAATACCATGAAATACCTAAAGTTTTTAAAAGACCCAGCTTTTTATTCTAACTGGTCTAACAGGTTCCAATAGTTTGAATTTTATATATCCAATTAATCCAACTAGAGTTGATATAGAAAGTACTATAAGTAATATTATACGCCAGATAAAAAGCCGATCGTACAGCTAGAAGTATATAAACAAGCAAGTAGTAAGAATTTTCCAAACAATGATCCTTTGTTTGTGATCTAAAAAACAAGTGAAGAAAACTGACCTTATGATTATTAATTATGGAACGTTCTGAACTCCTTGGAACACTAATTAAAATTATTGTCAAAAAACTAACAATAACTATGGCACATATCCCGATTTTCTTTGCGATGCGTAAGGATATTAGTAATACTAATGCAGCTAATATCCAAAGACTTAATATAGTAAATAATCCTATACCCAGGCCAAATATAGTTGCTGTCATACTCTATTGGAATAAAATGAATGGAAAATACTCCATCAATGAACAAAATAAACTGAAAACACAATTACATTCACGAAAACAAAAACGACACTGACCTGCATATGAGGAATATTTTAAATGAAGGTCATGTAAAAGAATCACGTTTCTTTTAGGCTTCTATAATTAAATATTACGTATTGCCTATGATTATATATCATGTATTACTTTTGATAAAATAAATTATCATTTAGATAGAGATTCAATGTTTCTTAGCTTAACTTGTTATTAAGTTTAATTTATTATCTTTAAATGATGACGTGTAAGCAAATGAGCTTAATCACTCAGCTGAAAATGATCCCCATCTCGAACTGGTCCCAAATGAACCCTACTTGGTCCCAAGTAGTAAAGGTTTTACCTGAAACGTCAAAGTAAAAGTTTAGATACGAAATCATTGCTTGATTTAGACCAAACAACACGAAGCATCGATAGTGGCGACACTCTGAATGAATGAAAAGTAAAGATGAACCTTGCCCATTTCACTGGATCATCTTGCTTTGTGAATGTGTGAAAAATGGCATGAAAACATAAATCATCATTAAGCTTTTTAATTTGTTGATTTAACGCAAAATCTGCTGACTTCAATGTACTTGAATACTACAAATAACGTTGCATTAAAATAAACCGTGCATGAGTCATAGCACAGTCTTTATATTTTCCAACAAAGAAATGAAATAGTTTCATTATTTTAGTAAACACAATGGATGTAATTTGACTTAATGTCGCAAAAAGTGAAAAATGGATGTCGTAGACGAAGGCCCATTGGACCCTCGTATACAGGTATTTAATTTTGTTCTACTACTTAAGTATTCTGATTTATTTTTGTCTTCGATGAATTTGTTGTTAATCAGATGTTGTCATGTTCCTTGATTCAGTAAACTTTTTTAATTCGAATTATCTTCTTTTGTAGATCGAATTGGAGAACTTGAATACAGCTACAGATAATATTAACAAGCTAGAAATTGAGTTAGATGTAAGTTAAACGTTAAAATACCATTGATACTTTTTTGTGAGTTTAACTATATCTTTAACACGTAGGAAGCGCATACAGCATTTAGACAATTGTTATCAGAGTCAACAAGACGTTTGACTGAAATAACTGATAAATTGGGAGCAAGTTGTATAGAAAAGTCAAGATGTTATTACGAAGCTCTAGAAGTAGCACAACAAGCTCGAGTTGGTATATTTATTAAATTTGTCATATAATTTTTGTTATGTATATTTAATTCTGTAGGTGGAGTGCCAAAAGCAAGCACAACTATTTCAACGAGCCAGTGAAATTCATGCTGAGGCAAAAAAAACAGTTGCCTCAGCAGAAAGTAAATTTATGTCAAATCAGCATGAATGGAATTTTGATCAAACCTGGCAAGATATGCTAAATCATGCAACTATTAAAGTTATGGATGCAGAGAATCAGAAATCTGAATATGGAAGAGAGCATTATAGAAAAGCTATGCTTTTTCACGAAGCTGAAAAAAAAGTACAACAATTAGAGGAAAAGCATCATAGAGCAATTATTAAAGCTAAACCATATTTTGAAGTAAGAGCACATTGTTATCAAATGTTGGGCACACAAAAGGAAAGAGTTGAGAGCTTGCAAAGAGCTGTGAAAGAAGCAAAGAAAAACTATTCGACTAGTCTTCGAATTTTGGAAAATATTAGCAATCAAATTCATCAAAGAAGAAAAGATTATGGTACATATCTGTAAAGATGAGAGTACCTTATAATCTTTGTGTAAATGTTTAAGTATATTTTTTTAATTTAGATATAGTATTCAAAGGACCTAGAGAGCCTGGAGTTGGTGCTGAACTTATCAATGTGGAAGAAAACTTAAACTATGAATCAGTTTTAGGTAAATTAAGTCTTGGAAGAGTGAATTCTCTTACAAGCAGCGAAGGAGATTCTGAGGAAAGAACAAAAGATTTTCAAGTTAGTAAACACTTAGTATTTCCAATCAAGCTTAAAATTATAATTACAAAAATAAATTATGACTTTAGGATATTCACGAGCTCATGCAACGAATGGATTCTCGATCCGCTGACGGAAGTGAAAGTACAAACAACCCGTGGGAAGTAGAGTTACAAGCTAGTATAGAGAAACTGAATAATTTGTCATTGAAACACTTTAATGCGTACAACGAGAAGAAAACAACCGGAGAAATCTCTTCGTCGTCTAACGAGGAAAGTAGTAAATCTAATGAATTAAGTGTGTCGAACTTAAAAAAATCAGAATTAATCACATCGAAAGAATTAGAGACACAGTCACTTACGCACAGTCCGATTAATACAGTTCAGAAAGGACCAACTACTTCCGCGTTATCTTCAGGGATATCCAAATCGTTAGATTCCACCCCAACGATGACGAAATACTTAATTACTAGTGCTAAATTGGAGGACGCGTCAAAAAGAATCTCAAATGTTTGTGATAAATTTTCGATAAATCATGATATTAATACCTCGAATAATACTCGCGTTAACACAAAAGAGGAAGAAGAAGAAGACAGTGAAACAACGAGGGCAGCTAGTATGTGCAATATTAAATCAAAAACTGATGATATCATACTATCCCCAAGACATTTGGATAGAAGAATTTCATTAAGAAAGTGTTCTAGTTACAGTAATTTATACGACAGGACGTATAGTGCCAATACATTGTCTTCGATAAATAAAAAAAGAAGATAACTGACCAACGACACATAAATGTAGCTGTAGTTTAACAAATCTGTCGATCTTATAAAATATTAGGTCAGAGGTGAGTAACAAAGGATTTTTTTATCTGATGTAAAGTAGAATAATGGGTGGTTAGCTCAATAAATTGATTTCAAATCAATCAAATTCATTATAAAAGACCAATATGACTATAATGTTAGAAACATGGTTAGCCTTGGTGATAGAATTTCAATAGAGTGGTGTTTGGATCACAGATTAAATGGAAAGATAAGGCTGATTGTTGATACTATTTTTGTATATTTCATAATATTCTTGTTTCTTATTCATTTAAATAATTAAGTTGATTAAATTAAAGTTGTTACGCGTTCAATAAGAAAAGAGAGGCTTAATTAATTTGTGAAACTCATTATTGTACATAATAACGATCACATAATATTGAACATTGATTCACAATTGCGTGCTACTTTATTCTTTGCGTTGAGTAAGAATTTACTTTGAGAATTACTTTTTTTTTTAAATAAATTGAGATGAAGTAAACTCATACAAAAAAAAGAAAACGAGCAAACGACGATCGAAAATCAATCAGATTGCGATTTGCCAAAATTCCCTGTACGAATTTTGCATCTTGCACGAAATCCCGCATTTTCCTAGTATTCCCTGATCAATGAAAAATATCTCTCATTCTCAGCGACAAATGTTTCATAAGAAAATTATTCCACAAAGTGGATAAACATATTTTCACATGCTCGATGAGGCTGTGATAGTAGAGTAAGTCAATTTCTTTAAATACCATTAGGTTAACGTTAGAATAAAAACTAATCTATCGATCCTCAAAATGACGATAATCGGGAAAAATTGTCCTCAGCAAGAAAAGTTCTCCAGTATTCCTCGAGCAGCATGATTAACAATATCCAAGAATCTCTAGCAAGAAAGGACAGTCGTCCAAGAATTATTTTTAGATCCGACGAAAAACTAGAGAAGCCTCCTCCTCAGTGTTTTCATAGTAAAGTAGAAGATCACGAAGAGTATCGAGACCATGAAAAAACTAAAGGGACTACGAACGACGAGTATCCAAAGACGAATTTTAAGTGTGAGAGAGAGCGGTACATTCCGGAAGATCGAGATAATTTTCGGCAATACCAGCCGCGAAGCTACTGCAATCTGATAAGAAAGGATCAAAGTCGAGTAGACACCAGTAAACTCTTCGACACATTCAATACAAGTGTTCAAAATGCAAGTATTGAATGTTCTCGTAGGCCAATTCGATGCCCACGAGTGGATTGTGCCATAAATGTAGCATTTTCCTCCTTGACACATCATTTTCTATTCGATCATCCTGAAGTACCCATTCTGAGTGTAGATCCTGGAGCAAGGAAAACCTTGAGTTTCACTTTCTCAACCCTACCCTGTGAATCCAGTAGATGCCTAGCGCTTCTTCTCGTGTCAGGAAAACTATCGTACGTAAAATTTGCCTTCGACGAGTTCAAAGCGCGTAAAACAACACGTGATAACGTAGCACTGGTGTAACGACGATATTCTTCCAAATGTGAAGGAATTCCGCAGCGAGGTTATTTAATGGGAACCAGGTCCATCCCAAGTACAGAAATCGCTTGCCATTGCCAATATTGGCAGCAAGGCTTCATTGTATCAGCAGGTGTAGCACTAAGCCATGTATTGCCAGGCATGAACAGATTCAATCCGGTGGCGAGGGTAAGAACTGCGAGGGGGATGTGATCATCGTTTGGATTGCAGGATTGGACATTGGCAATTCTACCGAGATCTTGAGGTGTAGCATTCAGGTAATTTACCAGAGTACATCTTCGATGCATCGAATTAACGAGTTCGTTAAATTAGGCAGTGGACGATGCAAGCAACAATGAATTTCGTTCAATGACCTACACGGGTCCGGTGAACTCGCTGAGAACCGCACAGTGTCCTCGAGAAGTTTTTCTGTCTGGAGATTGTGTGACCCTCCATAAAGGTTTCGTCAATAACATCAGTAACGAGTGTTCCAGTCTCAACATTAATGTCACTGTGCATTAAGTTATTGATTGAACCCGATAGGTGCTTACGCTTAGATATATCAAACTCTTGACAATAAAGTCTGAACTGTGCAAAAAGAAAAAAACTACACGAGATACTTTCAGAATGATTGTATTATTAGAGATTTGTAAAAAAAGGAATGGAAATGAGTATTAGAGAGAAAAAGAGAGATACAGGCAGGCTGTTTCGGGTCACAAGCTGGTTGAGGCAGGTGGCCTGGCGTATGCTTTAGGAATGAATCCATATTTTCTCGTCTTCGGTGCGTAGGCCCATAGCCATCCATCCACAGTCTGATTTTCCAAATCTGCATAAATCCAATCTGCTCGTCTTACCGATAAATCGTCTGGCGCCTGCGCCTTATAATCGTACAGCACAACTAATTCTGTGCCGGTTATTTCATTCCGAAAATCTCGCAGGTCCTTTTGGTGTAAGGATTCGGTTCCCATTAAGCTCCTATTGTTTGTACCTATAGTAATTTTGATTATGTTATGCACCATTCTAATATGCAAGTCTCAACCGCTTATGCAAAACTACCTAAACTGTGAGTATCGACTGTAGTTGTGGTTGTTGTAGTGGTGGTAGCAGTTGTGGCATAGGAATGAAGAACGTGTCCAGGATACACAAATCCTGATGGTACAAAACCTTCGTTGCCATCGCAATGACGAAGTACCCAAAACCAATCAGGGTCATCTCGATTTAGCACAGTCACGAATTCACCTCTTTCAACACTAACGTCATTTTCATCCCTCGCCACGAATGTGTAGAGGACTATGTATCTACCAGCCGATGGATCCTACGATTTAATATAATCTTGGTGATGTAATTTGCTTGGTGTAAACTATTATGTACAGGCATTTTTCAAAAAGTGGTCTACCTTAAAAAATGGATGTACGTCGGGTTGAGTGGCAGAAGGCATATTTTGGACGGAATTCTGAGATTGACCTAAGTTTGATCTATTCATATTTATATCGGCAGTAGTTATATTACGTGCGTAACTTTCACAATCTGAGGCAGATCCTGTATCAGTCTGTTGAGCTTCTAATCCCTGTGACCTACCAGTACTAGCAAGATCTCCATCATCATTGGATCTAGGCAACTTTTTCTTAACATTATTCATGAGAGTAGCAAGGGTAGATTCTGCTAATTGGGATGTATAAGGAGCACAGTAAGAATGAGGCACAAAGCCTTCCATTCTAGTATCAGCTGCAATTACATAGACCCAGTCATTCTCTCTGTATAAGACATTCACA
This sequence comes from Sclerodermus sp. 'alternatusi', assembly GCA_037305995.1. Lineage (NCBI taxonomy): Eukaryota > Metazoa > Arthropoda > Insecta > Hymenoptera > Bethylidae > Sclerodermus > Sclerodermus sp. 'alternatusi'. Next base: position 5,144,485 of record CM074546.1, on the reverse strand, counting down.
ACTTGCCCTCGTTTTACTTGGAGTTCATCATCGACGCAAGGTGCAAAGTCATGGACAATGACCATCTTACTGTCTGGCGAAAGTCCATTTTCTTTTTCTATTCCAACTCTAACTAAAGTTTCTATGCTGGCACTTCCTGTAATCCTACCAGGAGGCAATGGTACTCTTGTACCCAAGCCAAGTCCAGCTCCACCTCCGCCAACAGAGTCTTTTTCCAAATTAAAATTGTGTACACCGGCTATAAAATAGATGACTATTGTATAGCTGAATTAACAATTAAAAATAAAATAATTTTCTTACGCTTCTTTTTCTTTCCTCGGCGTATACGAACTGGACACAAAAATGCCATTCTTGAGAATTCTTTTTTTCAGTCTTTCTACATAATCAAGTCAATTGATGAAATACAATATCACCATATCATTAAAATCATTATTATTTATTTATATCTTAAGAGATTCATTTCATTTGCTTCAGCAATTACTCCAATCTGGCTTCTATTTTTTTAGTGACTTTTTAACCAGTTTCACTGATATTTTTTATCTTTTTCTTTCAAACGGTATTTAATGGTTGCTACAGCATTAAATTAATTAACATAAATACATTCCCACATTCATTAACAATACTCACGAAAGAGTTTTAACATTTAAAAACTTGTGATAAATGAACATAAAAATTTTAAGACTATAAATGCATATATAACCCTTCCCCCCCAACACCTGTTGCTTACTGCCAGGGGTCGAGCTCCCCTCCACAAAAATAAGGCACTGACCACGACGCTATCTACAAAGGGTTCTTTGTTTTTTGAATCAAAAACTATATATATATAAACATACAATTGATATTGTTTACTTATAATCACAATAACCTTTAAAAATAAGAATGAATTCTAAATATAACCAAGATGATAAATAAATAGATAGAGTTCCTAACCAATATATAGTAACTCATTTAATTCAACTTTATATATATATTTTGTTTAGAAATATTGAAGGAATGTGAAAATGAATTTATCTCAAAATTCTCGAATGTCTGATGATCTTGAAACAAATGGATTTGACCTGACTGCTGGAAAAACATGGATTTATCCAGAAAACTATCCTATAAGAGATTATCAATTTAACATTGTGCAGACAGCTTTATATAATAATACATTGGTATGTTTACCTACGGGTCTTGGAAAAACATTTATAGCTGCTGTTGTTATGTATAATTTTTGGAGATGGTATCCAAAAGGAAAAATCATATTTTTAGCTCCAACCAGACCACTTGTAGCACAACAAATGTACGCGTGTCATGATATTATGGGAATTCCTAGTACAGAAACAATAGAACTAACAGGAGCTATAAATCAAAAACAAAGGGATCTTGCTTGGTTTCAAAAAAGAGTAATATTTGCCACACCGCAAGTATTTCACAATGATCTTGAAAAAAATATTATACCAAGTGAATTAGTAAAATGTGTTGTGATAGATGAAGCACACAAAGCCCTTGGAAAACATTCTTATTGTCAATGCATTCAAATTTTACAAAATAGAAGTCAATATTTCAGAGTTTTGGCACTTTCTGCTACACCAGGAAATAAGATAGATAATGTACATGAAATTCTTAAAAATTTACTTATATCGAAATTAGAATTAAGAGATGATACTTCTCCAGATATAATACCTTACATTAATGAAAGAAAAGTTGATATTATTTTAATACCATTAAGTGAAGAATTAACTAAATATAAAGAGAGATACATCAATATTATGGATAGACATGTTCGATGCCTTATTCAGTGCAATGTAATAAAAGGACAAACTGCAAATATTTCTAAAGGAAGAGTAAATATCTTTTAAAGTTATTATATTAATTCTTTTTGGTAATTATTATAAGATGACTTTATCATAATGATTTTTTAAACAGATTTTCTATTTAATAAGTGAATTTAAAAAGAAAACTGATAGATCAGGAAACTATGGACAGATTATGAAAACATTAAATATTCTTTACACAATGTATCTTGCTTATGAATTAATGATTCGCCATGGACTTAGGGCTTTTTATAACTTCTATCAAAGTAAGTAAATGTTATAGTAGATTTCAGTGCTTTATTACATTTTCAACAAATTCTTTAGACCATTCTGATAAATTTTGGATGCACAATGAGAATCATTTGAAAGTTTTACTTGATGACATTGTATCTTACCTTGGTCCATTTCCAATGATTGAACTAACACCTGATGGATTGTTTAATGGAGATGTTTGTATATAATTTAAATAATTAATTCCTTATATATAGATAATTTTATAGTAATTTATTAAATTTATACATTAATAGGTTCCAGGTGATATTATATTTGGTCATAATAAGTTTCAAAAACTGAAAGAATTATTATTGCAGCACTTTCAAAATGCAAAAGAGAATACCAAAGCTATAGTGTTTGTCGAGGTTAGTACGTATATTATTATTAATATAATTATAATATATTAATAATAACATAGAGAGATGGGTTTTATAATGTAGTACAGAGATATTGTCAACGAAGTGTATGTGTTACTTTTACAATCAAGACCTTTGATAAAACCACAAAAATTTGTTGGACAAGCTGGGCAGAAACAAAAACAACAGCTGAAAGCAATAGAAAATTTTAGAAACAACACTGTGAACGTTTTGGTCTCAACATGTATAGGTAGAATTATTAAAATTTTCTATAAAATCAAAAACTATCCTATGTAAAAGAAAATTGTATTTTAAAGTATTAATGATATTTGTTATTAATTAGGCGAAGAAGGATTGGATGTAGGAGAAGTAGATTTAATAGTATGTTTTGATGTTTCTCAACAATCTCCAATTAGACTTGTACAAAGAATGGGGAGAACTGGTAGACGGCGAGATGGACGTATAATTGTTCTAGTCACAGATGGAAAAGAGCATGATGTAAGTGTTTGTATAAAGTAAATTAATTAAATTATTACCTTAATTTACTTTAATTACCTTAACTTGTATAATATTTCAGACATTAAAATCTACTATGAAAAAACGAGATTCCATAAACAATCAAATTTTATGCACAAGTAACATTGATGATTCCTTGTATAATAATAATCCACGAATGATTCCTGAAAATTTTACTCCAGAATGTCACAAAATTCATATAACAATTCAGCCAAAAGGTCCATTTATTAAGACTAATAAGAAGAATGATAAGCAGACGACAAAAAAAATTAAGGATAATAAACAAAGTAAAGTATTATAGAGTAAAACTTGTAGAAAAAATATAGAAATTAAAGAGGAAAATTAAAAATTATTGAAATTTTGCTTTAGGTTCAAGAGTTAATGCAGATTCAAGCCAATCATCTATGTCAAAATTTCTTAAAAGCACCACTAACGATGACAAGCAAAAACCATCAGAATATTTACATCCTGCTCTGACTCAGTTCATTACTAACACGCAAAATATTGTTAAAGCATCAAATATAAAATTACTTTCATCCGATAGCGAAGCTTTAGACTTTTTAACTTTATGCGCAATGAAGAAATCGAAAAAGGATTTGCACACTATTAAGGAGATAGATGTACTTTATGTTCCTGTTTACAAGCCAATTCTCAGGGATTTTTTTGATTTTGTCGTACCCAATGATAATGTTTTAAATTGTATTTGTACACTTGAGGATATTGAAGAAGACAACGAGGAAGATTTATTCGTAAGTAATGAATTCCCACAGATAGAGGAATTTTGCTGCTCTAAGAGCAATAGCGCAAGTCCGAATATCGTTAATGATCAGGAAGCTATTAGTGAATATAAATTTGAAGATTTACTGGAAGAATCTTCCAATTCAAATGACGATTGGTTCTTAGACGATAGTGAAGCAGAATCTGTTAAACTTGAAGCTTCACCGAAGAAAACGAAAAGTGACACTGCGGTTCAAGAAAATATTGAAATAACGGACGAGTTGGAACCAGGATCATTTGAAGATATCCTCGATAATTCTTTGAACGACAGTAACAATTTCGAAGATAATCATAGCGCGGAGAATGAAGTAATGGACAATGCAGAGGATGGAATGTTCGAGGATATTTTAAATGATTCATTGGTCGAAACAAATCATTCTGTAAGTGAAACAGACGATATTGAACGAGGAATGTTCGAAGACATTCTGGATGAATCATCTAACTCGTCCTGCGAAGTTAAACTAATCGGAGAAAATAAAGCGGAAGGAAATTCTAACAAGAATACATCGATTAATGGGATCATGGTTTCTGTTACCCAAGCTATTAACGAAATAAATCGAGTTAATTCCAATAAGGTAGACAATAAAATGGATGAATCGATAGATGTGTATTTTGATGACATAGATATAGATGTAAATTCGGAGGTAACAAGACAATTGAATAATGATACAAAGAACAATAATTTAGATACAAATTTGTCTCCTGTTGTTTCTTCATCGATTAAAGATAAAAGTACAAAAGTTATCGAGAATTTACATATAGATGATGTTGAATGGAATAGTGATTTTGATATTTTTGAAGAAACTACATCAAAATCTTACTTATCCACAACATCAAAATCATTGAAAGAAATAAAGGAGACAAATCATTCGGAAAAAAATTCAAGATCGCCTAAAGAAATAGCAAAAACTGATGAAGCTTATAGTCCTTGGATATCAGTGAAATCGAACTTGAACGATTCGCTTAAGAGCAATTCCATGAATTTGGCCAAAAAGTTGTCTTCCCTTAAGAAATGTTCTACGCCAAAGTCTCATAAGACAGTACTATTTACCGATGACTTAGATGATTTTGAAGATAAGACGATGATTAGCTTTACGAGAAGTAATGCGACTAAAAGTAATTATTTCCCCGCACCTAGAAAGAAATTAGACATGTCTGAATCTAGCACATCCAGCAATAACAAAGTTGGGTCTTTTAAGCAAGAAAATAGACTTTCCTTAAAACGACCAGATATATCATATGATCAGAATCAGTTCTTGGCAGTAAAAAAATTGAATGCGAAAGACGCAGAACAATTTGCAATTCAGAAATCTAGAAAGCAAAGAAAAAAAACGTACAAGCAGAAAATCAATGTATTTCTAGATAATGAGGCTGAAGTTTCGGCTAATACAACGATTTCTGATGACGAGAGTGATGGCTCAGATGATCTTCATGATTTTGTTAGCAATACACAAAACATTTCTGAGGTTGTGGATATGCAGGCTCATTATCTACAGACCGTTAATAGTCCTGCTGGTAGGCAGGGGAACTTTGTCTTTAAAGAAGTCCAAACAAATGTTGACAAAGAAAATATTTACTCGCAAGTGATTTCCCAAGAAAATGATACTTATCTTTATGTAAGTACCTTGCATCTTAAACTTATTTAGTTCTATTTAAGTAATTAATCGATCTAATTTGTAGGATTCTTTCTGTGTGAAAGATGTCGAGGACCAATACGAACATCAACAAAATCCTTTCGGATATAGTATTCTGGAGAGAGCAGAGGAATTGTTAACGAAACGGAAACGTAAGAGTTCGGATGAAAATCGTTTGAAAAAGAAGAGAAAAAAAGTTTACTTTTTGAACAGTTCTTCTAGTAGTGAAGATGAGGCGGAATTGTTACGCAAACAAATTCAAGATGAATCAATGGTGCTAAAAAAGAGTAATGTTTAAGAATTGTCCAAGATATTTTATTACAAATGTTTTACACATTTATTTGTATATATCAAATCAATGATTTATTTTTGATAAAGAATATTGCAACGTTATAGTTGAATTAATCGAATAAATTTAATAAATCTTTTAAATACACAATTATACTAGAGAATGGAATTTATTTATACCGTTTTCCTCATAATGAGACCAGAGATGCAATCTTCATGATAAACCTATATTATCTAATAATCTTAGGTCTTCAAGGAGAAAGTATTCATACCTTGAAACTTACTTATCAAAATATTTTGCTTAAACGCGAAGAAAAGGGGTGAACCGTTAATTTAAGGGGTGGAAATATATATAATGTGCACTTAAATGCTTCGAGCAGGTATATAACGAAAAGCTGTTGGGCTTAAAACTTTGTCTTCAAATAATCTTTCTGCAAAACGTATTTACGAGTTCAGGTAATAATTTTAAGTACCTAGTAAATTAAATAACTACTCGTGCACGCACATAAAACTATTTATTTATTTCTAAGTTATTTCTTTTTTATTTTTAGCTAACCAAGCATCCTCAAAATCTTAAAAATGTATCGATTCTTGACGATTTTTTCATTAATCAGCTTAACGTGTGCTGCTGCAATTCTTAACGAGTCAAAGCAACATATTCAAACAAGTTCGACTAATCTGCAGTCTAATGCACAAGTATCAAATCCAAGTCAGTCTTATCAGGCAAAACAGCCAACATCTCAGCTTTACTATCCTACGTATCCAGAGTACAGTAGCTCTGGATATGCAGTGCAATCTGGCTACAAGAACTCCTTGGTACCTTCGACAAATACTCAAAAGAATCCAAGCTGGCTCTTCACAAGTTTATTGCCATACTCCAACGCCTTAGTAACTTATGGTTCTCGACTGGGTACTTATGTTTTCAATCTCTTATTAGTTCTAATTGCCGGAGGAGCTCTTACTGCCATTTTCTGCACCTTCACCCCTTTCTGCACCATCAGTTTTCTTGATCTTAACAGAAACCAGGTACCTATCGACACGTATCTTGATACATTGAAGTATTTCATTTTGTTAACAAAAAAATAATTAATTTTAAAGGTCAGAGAACAAGTAGCTGAACTAGCTAGAACATACATTACACCAGAGAGTGTAAATGCTGCGACGGTCTTAGTGACAAGGGCAATTGACAAATATACCGCTCTTCAACGAGAAAGACGTGAAAGAATGAAGCAAGAGGAGCAAGAATATCGCAATAATAATAAGCAATAATAATAATGAATAAGCAATTTAATTGAACATGTATCAACTAATTGCACCAATTCTTATTTATATCATGAAGCAACAATGTATTTAAATCATTCTCAAATAAAATTCCATTTTTAGAAGAAACAGGGTTTTTTTAGTCACGTTTCATTGCCTTGTTCTTCCTTTGGTATTGCATTGAATAATGTCTAAGAATATTAGCTGAACAATGCACGTTAGATAATTGCAAATTGCAGTTATTTTTAATAATGATAGATTTTTCATTGTGACGCCTAGCAAAGATTAATTATTATTAAGTTGTTGAGGATGAAATTTATTGGGATTTATAGATATAAATGGACGGGGATCTTGCAGAAGATGAGGAATAAAATTTTCCCAGTGATATTGTCTTTAAGGTCTTTCCTTGTTTGTAACAAGGTCCTGGAAGCATTTGAATCAAAATTCTGCGTTTTCTTTGGCAAGTATAAGCCGATGTTAGTCTTTTCCTGTTTGGTATCCCCTCCACTAAGCATTTTATGTATTTAGTGTGTAATGTGTGCGGGACACAAGAACCAGACAAGCTTTCTACAATCTGCACTCAGACTCTGAAGCTACCACGGACCGGTTCTGTCCCTGGATTTGTCATTTAATATTTCACCAAGTGCCGAATTTTTCCTCAAGCCAAATTGAACAGTCAAACGCAGTCTTCAGGATGCAGCTCACCGGAAGTCTTGGTAAGAAAATCTTACTACTTCAATATTTTTATCCATCCGATCTCCTCTCTTTCTATCCTTTTATATTTTTTATTAAATTATTTAGTCGTTAGTTCAATTAACAATGAATTATAAATTATTGGAGTTACTTGTGTGCTATAATTTAAAAATAAAACTTGTGGTTTCCGGCAGACTCGGATATGGTGGTTTTTCAGAATCTGCGGTTCGCTTCAAATTCCTTCAGAATTTCGAAATTTTATTTTTACATCCTTGATAAACATTTGACTCTTTTTTAAGTTGTGACACGAGTTTTATTCGATCCTTCAATCCACTGTGAAACAATGCGTTCCTTCATCTTTAGAATCCTTTTCCTCTAAAACTGATTCATTTTAATAAAGAATCTTTTTTTTTTATAGGTGTCACATTGTTAATAATATTAAGCATTGGTAGATCAACGATCTGTAATAAACTTCCCAGGAATGGCGTTGAGAATGGCACTCAAGCAAATGTGCAAGTTACAGAGGAGGATGATGATGACTTTGTGCCCTATCAGGGAGAACACTTCACTGTCTTTGATTGGAATCTTTTCAAGGTACAAAAAGACCTAATTAAGAATTAGATTCAGTAGTAATTTTTCTTGTTTATTCCAGACTATGAGTAAGAAGTACCCTGGAAATTTGCTGATATCTCCAATATCCATAAAACTGGCACTTGCTTTGCTGTTTGAAGGTGCTCAAGATCAAAGTGCTTATGAGCTTGCCAATGTTCTTCAATTACCTGTCAGTAGATCAGCTACTCGTGATAGATTTAGTCACATTTTAAGATCTTTTCAGGTATATACACAAATAAATTCTATAAGGGGGTGGCTGAAGAAGCGAAGGATCATTGAGCTCTGAAATTTTAATTGAAATAACTAATGAAATTTATTTTTCACGTATAGACACCAGATCCTAATTATGTACTAGATATAGGAACGAGAATTTATGTTGACAATAGTGTAATGACAAGGCAGCGTTATGAAGCGATCGTAAAATCATTTTACAACGCTGACGTGCTCAACGTAAATCTAAACGACACTAAGCCAGTTGCGGAGAACATAAACTTCTGGATACAGAATATTACACGTGGAAATATAGAGCAATTGATAACCGATGGTGAGTGAGAAAAACGACGAGGTCATCACTTCAAAAGAGAGAGCCTGCCCTCGCAACAGATTTGAAATGTAATTTTTTCTTTACGCAGACCAGAGTTTAAAGGAGGAAGTGATGCTGGTAATAAACGCTATTTTCTTCAAAGGATCCTGGCGCCGAGGGTATTTTTCACCAAATAATACTCGAATAGGAGGATTCAACGCAAATCCGAATGAAACAGTTCAAGTTCCATTCATGCATACCATTGGCCGCTTTTATTATGCAGAATCTCCAATTTTAGATGCACAAATTCTTAGAATTCCATATAATGTATATATCTTTGCTAGTACATTGCGATACTTATCATTGAAAAAGAGAGAACTTGATTGTTTATAGAATTTGATTATTTCAGGGTCACAAATTTGCTATGTACATTATTCTACCACGAACAGTAACTGGACTTGCTCATGTGCTTAGTGAAATCAATCCATTCCTATTGACAAGGCATATTTGGCAAATGCAAGATTTGCCCATTGAAGTTTCAATTCCCAAGTTCAAATTTGACTTCACCAGCCATATGGAGAATACTCTGAGAGAAGTAAGAGTTTGAAGGGGTCCAAGGATAAACGCAAATACAATGATAATGATTAATATTGTACTTCAATTTATGTTAGATGGGCATCAGGGACATTTTTGATAATACCGCAACCCTTACTGGCATAGCAAAGACAAAACGAACATCCAGGCATTTAATAGTTTCTGATATCATTCAAAAGACTGGCATTGAAGTGAATGAAAATGGAACTGTTGCTTACGTTGCTACTGGTAAATACGTATTTTTTGTTAAGTTTTTCGCGCAAGACATTATTGTCATTATTAACATTATAATGCATAATAGATGTTCACATTGGGAACAAAATATCGGATGAAAGTTTCCATGCCAATCGTCCATTTATCTTCTATATCGAGGATGAATCTGAAGGAACCATCATCTACATGGGCAAAGTAACGAATCCTTTAGAGATCTCCGGCAAAACCGGAAATACTGAGGTTCAATTACCAAGTAGAATCGGTGATGATGCTACAGAGCCTTCCGCAATTCCTGGTAAATTTTCCACGATTTCCTAGACTCTATCTCTATATGGTGGTGCCTGCAAAAGTATTATGGTGCTTACTGATAATATTTGGCATTATTTCTAATTTCTCATGATAACTAGAAATCGCTTCAAAAATAAGAGCATGCAGTAGAATAAAATATTTATATGTTAACTTACGAATAGATACGACGAATTTAATATATTTAATACAGTAGTTGTGAGAGATCCTAGTGCAAATATTTAATATATTTTATAATTCCACTATATATTTATTAATGTGTCCCTTGCATGAACCTTGATGCATCCCACATATTATTTATTACATTTACTTATTTAATATCATGTTTAGCAATTACAAGATAATTATAAGAGTCATTAGTAAATATATGCAAAATAGAAATAAGCTTACAAGAACTATCATTTATAATTACCTACTGTGTATACTCTTCCTGGCTATTATATTACTTTTCTCTCCGTAACTATTTATAAATTCGTCAGTGTTTGCGATACAATAGAAAATAAGAACTTTTACAAACATTTCTCTATTGTGCGGTGGCACAATATGAAATGAATGAGGCATTTTTCATGAACCGTGTATCCGTGGGGCATTCCGATGACGCAACTTGGGAATCCCAAGGTTAACGTGATGTTCTGAGGATAAGATGTACATCCCTCTTTCCTTACAAAAAGAATATATAGTAAAAAAATCAATGAAAGAAAAGATGTATGTTCAAAGTAGTTATGGCAGTGAGAAGAAAAGAACAAGAAAGGGAAGAAATAATATTTCTTGATAGAAACAATTATTAGAATTTTTCCCTAAAAATATTTGAATGAGTTTTGTTAATTCCACGCGTAGATTTTCGCAAAATCTTAAAAGACATTCAAGTGCCATTGAGAATGATGCAGGGAATCCCGAGAAAAGTTCCTTATCTAATTCTGCTAAAGGGAATCTTAGAGATTGAGGAAAGTTCAGCGACTACTAGCACAGAATTTACGTCAGGCCTAGGCAATAAACGGGACCGGTATATAATACAAGCAGAATCTCGTATACGTGTAATTAACATAAAGTGGGGATCGAATGAAGCTGCGATTGGATGATGAAGACTCTGTAGAGGATGAAACACGTTTGATCCTACCATACAACTAAAACTACTCCCGTCAGCATGCCTCTGCCACAGATAACATTCCAATAAAATAGTTACAGTACTCTGATAGCAATGCTTCGATATTCCTCCACCATATTTCTTCTTGCTCCAACTTCTTATAAGACAGTTCCGCAGAAATAGTGGAAGAAACTGTTGAAAGTTTATTGAATGCTTTACTATAGAAGAGGGCAAAATACATACGTTTAAAAGTACCGAGGCTAAACGCGTCTGATTGTGGAAGTGGGGATTAAATAAAAAAGCGATTGGCGAAGACTCGAGGATGAAAAACATTTTATTCATTCTGCTGCTACTGATTGACCTTGAGAATATCGCGATCGATCACACCAGACACTAAAGAGAGTGCATCAAACGTACATCACGTCTCTCCGCGCTTACTTCGATGACCTGCCTCTTCTTCTTCTATTCTATTGCCTCTACATAAAAAGACCATCATATTTCACTTTATTTCAATGATCTGTTTGTCTCTTCTCTCTTCATCCTGTTTCTTCTTTTCTTCCACCGAGTTATCTACAAATTTCTTCAAAGTCCACAATGTGGCCTCTACCGTTGTGTCTATACCTTTTAGCTTATGAAGGTATGCTTGAAAAAAGTTTCGCAGGCTTATCTCAGATATCTTAGATCCATTTGTGAAAAACTAATGCGCACGTTTTTGCAGCATCCGCATCAACTCCAGCTTCGGAGGAGCGCTACAATTTTTTCAATGTCGATTTGCTGCAAGTAAGGCTCCACAACTATTACAAGGATTCTCTCTCTCTCTTACTTTTTTCTGAAAAATCAAATAGAAAACTCAAAGATTACTCATTGCGTCGCTTACCAAAAACCTTCGGA